>CM038222.1:60361691-60961691 GCA_021442155.1 Cymbidium sinense
CGTGTCTGACCCGAGGAGGGTACAGAGGAAGCTCTTGTGGAGGCTACCGAGATTCCATTGAGTTGGATACTTCAAAAGGGGAAGCCCGCGTGGAATTGACCGTAGGAGAAGTTCTTGTGGAGGCCACCACTACACATGACGATGCTCCGAAACCTGTAATTGGCAGCATTGAGCGTGGTGTTAAAGCTCGGTAGATAAGAAAGAGGAAAATTGTTACTTCCCTTTCACACACACTTACAGGAAGTCTCGAGCAAGAACAAATGATGTGGTGGCCTCCACTCAGTAGGCCAGAGGTATTAAGTTACTTTCTTTTAAATTTGAGATAATAGAAATAGTCTTTCACTAAATTTTTTGTATAGGTTAGCACAGATGATGCAATAAAGGTTGATGACCCAACTTCTTGTTGTGAGGAGCATCGAATGAATAATAATCTCGACCTCTCGATCCAAAGTCATATTTAGTCAGCTCGTCATCACTAAATTATTTTATAGGTTAGCAAGATGAGCCAATAGAGGTCGATGACCCAGCCGTCATCATTGGTGGAGGAAGCATCGGTATGCATCATCTCGGTAGATCGAGGATTTATTCATAGTGAATGTAGCTTTTCATCGCTAGCTTCTGTCATCAGTAATTTCGTTGCAGGCATCAGAGGCACTTCATGTTGAGTTCTCATCCGGGGCTATTTTTCTGCCAATGCTTTCGATCTTATTGACCGTCGTCGTGCTCGGTTCAAGAAGTAAGTCAGCCCCTCAGGTCCTTCATGCGTAAAATAACCTACTCGTTTAGTTGAATCACTTTAAAATATTTATTACTTGGTGATACAATATTCATGTGGAATATCATTATTGCGACGAGGGATCGATGAGTTCTTGACGGATCAATATCTCGATGCACACATTGATGCCTTCGCTTCCTATTGGCTTAGAAATGCTCGCTCGCGCGTATGTCCCATATTTGGCATTTTATGCTTACGTGGGTATGTTACCCCCCGAGAATGTTGATTGATTCTTCTTAGATGAAAGTTAATGTGTAATCGTTTCTCTTCTTCTCTCGAGTTATATGGTACGGCTGAAGATGGAAAGCAAGATGTTCATCCGATATCATGGGGCGGTTGTGAGTTAATCTACGCCGGTTATAGATAATGACTGACACTCTTGGTTGGACATATTAAATCGAGGCTGGTATTTTTATGACTCATTGCCCAAACCAAATAAGCATTCTTCTTGAGATTGTAAGAACTGTTTTCAAATATGGTTCATCTTTACTTTTTTTTCCCTGGTCCAACTTATTGAAATTTTTTTTTATTTAGATCAAATTACTTGTTGAAGATCGGGGCTTTGCGGCGATCAAGGAAATGTGTCGACATAGTGAGTGGGATACGGTCAAGAAAATAGTGTCATTGCGGAATGTTTGTCTGCAAATACATGGAGGCGGCAAATCCTCCAGTGGTGGTGAATAACAGATTGGCCAAAGATAATGAATATATTTAGTTGAGTTCTACGCTACATTTTGTTTAGGACTTAAAATCCGGAAGTGAGAACAATATTATTTTGTCGATATAGGATTTTGTTATTTGTTAGGTGGCTTTGAAGGCGGCATTCTTTTTTTTTGAAGTGCACTGGATGATATTTTACTCGCTTTGTTTAACTTCTCCTCTCTCATCTCATATAGTTGAAGTGCATGGAAGGATGATATTTTATTCGCTTTGAAGACTTCATTGAAGTGCATGCATCCGATGGGTGAAGCTCCCAAAGCTAATTCAAAAGCTCAATCTTGAGAAGATGGGAGGAACTCATCCTCTCTCTACTATTCACCTTGACTTCTCCTCGTGAAAGTCACACAGAGAAGAAGAAGATGACTTGGCATGGAGGTGAATGCAATAAAAGTGATTTCCACCCATAAAGTGATTACGCATTGTATATTTTTCTTGAATATTGAGCATTTCCTTGTCATGAATAATGATTACATTGTATATTTTCACATATGATATGGATCTATTTGTATTTGATAGTGATGATTGATAATTCTCAGGTTCAGTTCCTATGAGATGGATCTATAAAAAATAACTTTTCAAAATAAAAGCGAACAATGATTTAGAAGTTCAAATATTCAGAGTCACTGAAGTACCCTTTGAATAAATGCTTAGGTTTTTCGCTCCTGGAAATGGCTCTGTTGTTTGTTTTATGATTAATGACTGTTAAATATATTTAGTTGATATGTAGTGTAGTTATATCTGTGATGATTTAATGAAGTAGTGTGGTTTGTTGCAGCTATATATATTTTTTATATTTCTGATTGTGAGGTAAATGTTGATTAGTAATTCTATTTACTAGGGTAGATTGTTGCTTAGTTGTGCTTAACATGCCGTACTTTTTTCTCAGACTGTAGTTTGGTTTCGCAACCAAAAAAAGTAGAAGGGTTTGAAGATTAACAGCAATATTTAAAATACCAAAAAATATCATAATGAAAATTACTCTTGGCTTTCTTGGATCTCTCCCAATATCCCAGCCGAGTTGGAAACACTCTTTGGATGTTGCTTGATCTTTTAAGATATCTTTTCCTTATTAGTTAACTTCTTCTTCTTCTGTCGGTTGGAGAATTCCCATATTATAGAGTCGACATCATCATAGTTTTTAGGGATCCAAGCATATAGTCTCTCTCTTATTCATTGCCACGCTTATTTGATATGCATATCGACTTGGTTCAAAAATAATGCGGTATTTCCATCACTTGTACATCTCTTAATTTTTTGTATACTATCATTGTAAATATCCCTCTTGCTCTAAGACCATCGATGAGAAGATACTTGTCCAATGCACAACATCTTCACTAAGAACTCGATCAATGGGCACAAATCCCATCATCTCAAATTTTTTACAAGTATAAGTCACTTGGGTAGTCTGTATACCCATGTTTTTGGATGCATTTTTTATTAAGTTTCTTACCAAATACTCCATGTGTCATGACTTAGTTCTGATAGACCCCAACCCATGCAAAAATTCCTCTTCAAATATAGTGTAAACCTTTCTTGTATAAAATATAGCTTGTTTTAATTGGTGGTCTTAACAATAGAACAATTTGGCTACACTGAAGTCTTCATCATGTTCATTCCAAGCCATGTCTCCATAACCCAACCCAAATCTGTGAGTGAACTTGTTGGTTTGGATATTCCATGACATACATTGTTCATGGACTCACTACGTTGCGTTGACAAGATGCCCATCAGAATGAGTCCTTCTGATGACCACTTGGATCTAATCTTATAAAGCTCAACAAGCATGATCATACAAATTGCCTTCTTCATGGCATACCAAGCCTCTTTAAACTCTTCCTCCAGTCACACTTACTGCATTTATAAAATAGGCATCTTATCTTATTACTATTAAAGCAATGAACCTTGGAAGGAGCTTTCTTTGAAATATACCACTATGATGAGTATCGCACAATTTCAATAAGATCTTGATCAGAATATTGTTATAGGATGTCTTCATCAACAAGAAAAGTTTGGAATAGCCATGAGAATGACTCAATTGTCTCTTCGATAAAAAATCAATAATACATTTTGATGATTCACTCAACAAGAGGCACAAAGATTATATTTATTGTCGATAGCTTGTATCAAAATTATCACATCCCCAAAACAATCATATTCTATCTAGACATGCCATTACAAAAAAAACTTACTAAGCAATCGACTCATCAACTTGCACATCCATGCATCCCATCCGATCTTTGCCTCTCCCCAATCTGTATTAATGCATTACCATCACCATTTGCAATCCTCGATCTTTTCTCATAAAATTGAAAGCATCTCTTTTGGTGAACTGATATTCTCCAACTTAGATTGCATGCACTCTATCTACCTCATTGTCTTCAACATGGGCCTTTTCATCGCTAATCTTTGTGATCTAAGATGTAGGTCGGCCATCGCAAAGAATGATTATGACTTTCTGTATGTTTTTAATCGTAATTCTCCAAATCAATAGAGAATCTAATCATGTGGACAACCGTTCTTGTATCAACTTCTAGAATTTTGTTTATTTAGCGGACTTCTTACCGGCTGCACATAGAAAATCTTTTGATTTCAATTTTAGTTTGGCCAATAACTAGTATGGTCCTTGAACAAGCCAATTTGATGTATAGTCCGATCAAAATATGTTTCATTCTGAACAGTGGTGCCCAGGAGTTTCTCCAAATATGAGTCATTGCATTTACCAGCGAGATACAAATATGTTGAAAATATAGATGGAAAATAAACCACCCGAAACCACCAACGCCATCAAATGCTTATAATTCTATACATAATCATAAGGAGTTGGCAAAAAAATAAAAAAAAGATCAAAGTCGTACCCTCCAAAGAGGTACAGGAGATGCACTAAACCACCGAAACCACCCAAACCGCCATCAAATGCTTCCATTATAATGCCTATAAACATAATCATAAGGAGTTGGCAAAAAAATTGGAAAAGAATATCAAAAGATCATACCCTCCAAAGAGGTACACATGGTATCAAAATCACCCAAAATCACCGACATCAAATGCTTCCTTTGCAGTTCTAAAACATAATCATAAGGACTAAAAAAATGGAAAAAAGGTCAAAATTGATCTCTCAAAGAGGTACAGTGATCTAAGCAGAAACCACCCAAACTACCATCAAATGCTTCCATTATAATGCCAAACATAATCATAAGGAGTAAAAAAATGGAAAAAAGGTCAAAATTGGATTACCTCCAAAGAGGTATTACAGCACTAAACCACCCAACAAAACGCCATCAAATGCTTCCTTTTCGATGCCCTATACATAATCATAAGAGTTGGCAAAAAAAAAGTAAAAAAAAGATCAAAGAGGTGTACCTCCAAAGAGGTTGATGCACTAAACCCACCCAAAATCACCCAAACAATCTCCAAATGCTTCCTTTGCAATGTTCTAATAATCATAAGAAGTTGGCAAAAAAACATGTGAAAAAAGGTCAAAATTGATCTGTACCCTCCAAAGAGGTACAGTCTGAATGCACTAAACCACGAAACCACCTGTCAAATGCTTCCTTTGCAATTCCACATAATCATAAGAGTTGGCAAAAAAAACGGAAAAGAAGATAAAAAAGGTGTACCCTCCAAAGAGGTACACAGTGATGCACTAAACCACCTAAACCACCCAAAGCCATCAAATGCTTCCTTTATGCCCCATAATCATAAGGAGTTGGCAAAAAATTTGGGAAAAAGGTCAAAATGATCTACCCTCAAAGAGGTACAGATCTGGATCTAAACCAAAACCAAAGCGCCATCAAATGCTTCTTTTAATGCCTATACATAATAAGGAGTTGGCAAAAAAAAGTGGGAAAAAGGTCAAAATGGTATGTACCCTCAAAGAGGTACATCTGATACACTAAAACCCAAGCACCCAAATGCTTCCTTTGATGCTATACATAATCATAAGGAGTTGACAAAAAATTTGGGAAAAAAGGTCAAAATGGTCACCCTCCAAAGAGGTACAATGATCACTAAACCAAAACCAAGCGCCATCAAATGCTTCCTTTGCAATATACATAAGAGTTGGCAAAAAAAGCTAAAAAAAGATCAAAGAGGTCCACCCTCAAAGAGGGATCTGGATCTGCATCTAAAACAATCTCAAACAATCTCCAAATGCAATATTCTAAACATAATCATAAAGTTGGCAAAAAATATGTGAAAAGGTCAACATTGATGTACCCTCAAAGAACAGGTGATGCAAAATAACACTCAAAATTAAATATTCGACAAAAAAAACATCCAAATTGCTTCTAATTGGAAGTAATGAACATATTCTCTTCAGATAAAATAAGAATATCACTAATAAATCATAAAAAAATGCAGAAGCATTACCTGAATTTGTATTTAATACATCCTCTAAAATGGTTGTTATTTCCTCAACGTTCTCCATCTTCATGGTTCTTTGTAAAAGGAAATGAGATTTTCAGATCTCTTCTCATTTCGTTTCTTGGAAAAACTAATCAACCCTAAATCTATATATTTCTTTAAATTCCTCCATTGACGACTAGCAACGAGTGGCGGAAATGTATTCTGCCGTTAGTTATCATGCCATCAGCGTTCTGGGCTTGGAAAGCCGTCGTTATCTCATTGCTAATTAATCTGGAAAAAAGCGGGACACATGTCGATGGATTGAGTCCACGACGTGGCGGATAATATTTTCTCCAAACTCAGAGTAGCATTTGAACCCTGAAACTTTTGCAATGAAGTTGGCACTGAAGCTCCTGAATGGGCAGCCCAAGACTAGCAGGATGCTTTGATTTCTTTGGAAATTCATTAATTCATAGGGTGGATGAGAGAGATAATAAGCTTGGTGTGGGCCATTCCAGGCCTAAGTTACCTGAGAACCAAGACCTCTACAGTGGAGAAGGAATTGTATCTCGTTCTCCTCAGAACCCAAATCTATGGCAGTTCTGGATGGTGATGCTTAAAAATGACAACTTTAATACCCAATATGGAATTTGTCCGCAGAATGGAAATAAAGTTGGGACATTTCTTCAATCTTGGAGGATATTTCCTTGCTTTGGGAATGGATGTATGAACCAGCCATCAGTTTTTCATCAACAGATTGATGTTTCAAAGAGTGGAGAAATTGTTGGAGGATTTAATGGAAGTTATGATTTTGATGCGAAAGTTTGAGATGGATTTCATAGTTTTTTGTACTTCGAGGTGGTTTGGAGAAAGAAGAGAGGAAGGGGAAGCTGGCTTTTTAGTCATAAGATCAGAACTTCAAACAAGTATCCATGGCTTATGTTGTACTTGAGGGCAGAGGCAATTAGAGGCCTTTCTAGTGGGTACCATTATCAAACCAGAGGCATGATGAAAACTCTCCCAGAATTACCAAACTTTATAGTAAGGCTCATTCTCAACATCAAATAAGGAGGAGTCCCCAAGAGCGAGTTCTACCTCGTTGACATGGTTCGGAAGAACATAGTGCGAATGACGATAATGACGTAACAGACACCAAAATATCTTCTCTCTCATAAATCCAAATTCCATTTTCCATGCATTTCTCAATCTAAAATTTCTCTCTTTTTTTCTAAATCCAAATTTCCTACTTCATTTCATCGCAATCTCCTTCGCCGCAATCAGAGAAAACACCGTCATGAGGCTGGTTCTTCTTTCGATTTTCAGCATCGCCCTCCTTGCATTACATGTCCAATTTTTTCTTTGCTACAACCAGAAAAGAACACCATCATGAGGTGGGTTCTTCTTTCAATTTTTGGCATCTCCCTCCTTGAATTAAATTTCCAAATGTTACTTCGCCACAACTGGAGAAGAATACCGTCATGAGACGGGTTCTTCTTTCTATTTTTAGCGTCACCCTCCTTGCATTACCCTTCCTATTTTATTCCGCCGCAATCGGAGAAGAACACCGTCATGAGGCGGGTTCTTCTCCTAGTTTTCGGCGTCTCCCATTTTTGTCCCCTTTTCGACCATTCTCTTACCTCGAGAAGAACAGTTATGAGATTCTTCCCTTGGTTTTCGACAATCTTGTTTTTTTCTTCGCGTAATGCACGAAAGATGAGTCAATGTGTGAATGTAGATATAGACATGTTTGTGTTTCTTTGCAGGTTTGAAGGACTCTTCGTGCTCATGAGAGGGTGACAAGATGAAAAATTGGCTGCGGTGTCGCAAGACACCGCTCGCTATACTCATGAGGGCATACCGAATAAGCTAACATTCACTATATGTCGCTCCCCTAGTCAAAATTTTGAATAAATTCTAGACTTAGAAAAAAAATGAAATGAATACACATGCATTGTATTTCTTTCTACAAGTTTCAAGATCCCGCTAATACCCAGTAGGGCGTAGTGGGTGTGAAGACGGTTATGGTGTCACAAGACACCACTAGCTATACTCATTAGGGCATACCGAGAAAGCCAAAACACTCCCGATGTAGCCCCCTACGCAGGGATGACGCCAGGAGGCTACCAAAATTTTGACTGAAATTTGAAACTTAAACAAATTTAAATGGAAATCATATAAATTTAAGTTAAACAAAAAGATATACGATAAATATGAAGATAAATGTTAGATTAAAGAGAAATAGAGGGAGAGCACCTAAAGAAAATTTTAGAAAAAATAGAACACATATTTAAACAACGACAACAACAACAACAATAACAAGCCTTTATCCCACTAAGTGGGGTCGGCTATATGAATCCTTTATCTCCATTGTGTCCTATTATGTGTCAAATTCTCATTTAATTCAAGTATACTAAGGTCATCTTTTATACATCTTAACCAAGTCTTTTAGGGTCTACCTTTACCTTTCTTAACATAAGGTAAATCTAATGCATCTACTCTTCTAACTAGGTCATTGGATGAACAATGCTTTATGTGGCCAAACCATCTAAGGCGACTCTCTCTAATCTTATCTGCCATCGGAGCTACTCCAACTTTTTCCCGAACATACTCATTTCATATTTTCTCTCTAAGAATAAATCCACTCATCCACCTGAGCATCCTCATCTTTGTAACAATTAACTTAGTCTTATGCTTCTCTTTTATTGGCCAACATTCTGCACCATAAGTCATTGCAGGTCTTACCACTATCTTATAAAATTTTTCCTTAAGTTTAAGTGGAACTTTCTATCACATGAAGTAGATGCATTCCTCCACTTCAACCATCCAACTTGAATTCTACTAATAACATCTCCATCTATTTCACCATCATTTTGAATAGAGCCTAAATATTTGAATCACTCACTCTTATTAATGACTTGTTCACCTAATGTCACAACACTACTACGAACTTCTATAAAATTACACTCCATATATTCGCTTAGATCGCTTAAACAAAATCTTTAGACTCTAATGTTGACCTCCATAATTCAAGTTTCTCTTGGACTCCCTCATAGTCTTATCAACAAGAAGAATGTCATCAATAAAAAACTAAGGTACATCTTCTTGTAAATGTAAAACATTCATAACTAAAGCAAAAAAGATAAGGGCTTAAAGCGATCCTCTGTAATCCAATTGAAATGGGAAAATATTTTCTCAATCCTTCTTATGTTTGGACACAAGTAACATCTCTAGTAAACATATCCTTAATGACTTGAATATAATTAATATTAACTCCTTTCTGTTCTAGAACTCTCCAAAGAACATCTCTTGAAACTTTATCATAAGCTTTCTCTAAATCAATAAATATCATATGTAAATCCTCCTTACTTCCTCTATACTTCTCCATCAAACCTCTTAACAAATGTATAGCATCCATAGTAGATCTACCTGGCATGAAACCAAACTGATTATGAGAAACTTTTGTGTATCAATCGATTACTCTCTTCCATAATTTTAATGTATGACACATTAACTTAATTCCTCTATAATTTGCACACTCTTGTGCATCACCTTTATTCTTAAATATAGGAACAAAAAAACTCTTTCTCCACTAATCTCGCATCTTTTTATTCTTTAAAATAACATTAAAAAGATTTGTAAGCCAAGAAATTACTTGATCTCTTAAACATTTCCACACTTCTATTGGAATATCATCAGGTCCTACTGCTTTTCCACATTTCATTTTCTTTAATGCTTAACTTATTTATACAATGATAAAAATAAAATTCTTTATTTTTGTTTAGGGTATTAAGGTCGCTAAAATCAATTGTACATTTAGATCCTTTATTGAAAAGTTTATCAAAATATCTCATCCACCTATTTTCAATATCCTTTTCTAAAAAAAAGTACTTTATTATTTTCATCCTTAATACACCTCACTTGAACTAGATCTTTACTTCTCCTGTCTCTTTGGTTAGCTAACTTATACATACATCTTTCGCCTTCTTTGATATCTAATATATTGTATAAATCACTAAAAGCTAAATTTTTTGCATCATATATTGTTTTCTTAGAATCTCTACAGCCACTTTATATCTTTCCCAATTCTCCAAGTTTTTACATCTAAACCAAATTTTATAACAATACTTCTTATTTCTTATCTTTTCTTGCACACTCTGACTCCACCACCAACTATTTTTATTAAAAGAAATTTTTTCTTTTGATTATCCAAGCACATTGTTAGCAACTTACTTAATTTCACTTGCAACTTTTTTCCACATAACAGTAGCTTATTTATGAACATCCCAAATTCTAAGCTCTTATAGCTTGCTCTTAAAAATATTTTTATTTGTGTTCTTTAAGTGTCCCCATATAATCCTAGAATAATAATTTGATTTATTTTTTCTCTTACAATCTTTCATCTTAAAATAAAAAACTAACAATCGATGTTGGGTACTTAAACTTTCACTTGGAATGACCTTACAATCTTTACAATCTAAACGATCTATTTTCTCATTAGAAAATAATTAATCTGTGTTTTACTAGATTCATTTTTATAAATAATAATATGTTCATCTCTTTTCTTAAATAAAGTATTAGCAACTACAAAATCATAAGCTAAGGAAAAATCTAATATAGTCCCTTCATTCTTCATTCATCTAAATTCATAACCACCATGAACACATTTAAAATCTTCTACCACTCTACCAACATGTCCATTTAAATCTCCTCCAATAAATATTTTTTCCTCAAGAGGTATCTTTTGTATTAATCCCTCTAACTCATTCCAAAAATTTTCTTTTGAGCTTACATCCAAACCTACTTGAGGAGCATAAACACTTATAACATTGATAATCTTAGTATCAACAATAATCTTTAAAGCTATAATTCTATCTCCACATCTATTAATATTTTATGACATTATCATTCAAACTTTTATCTATAATCACACTTACACTATTTCTAGCTTACATCCAAACTTTTATCTATTATCATTCAACACATTTAAAATGCAAATAAAATTTGAGGAGGCTAATACCAAACCCACAAGCTTTAATTGTAATTCTCTATAACTTAAATTGAAGCGGTAAAGTCAGTTCTCTTTTATTCAAATTCTTCAAAATTAAATAAATCTTAATTGAAACTTAGGGAGGCAAATACTAAACTCATAAGAAACTTGTAATAAATTTGAAGTTTAATTTTCAAATATATAGAGAACTTGATATGAAGTTAAAAATGAATCTAAATCAGGTCTAATAACTCTTGTTGTAGAAAATGTGAAAAGTCCTTAAATGATAAAATTAGCGAGGCTTGAAGAACTTCATACATATAAACTTGTATGAGTACAACTGTATGAAGCATGCCCTCGCACATATCTTATAGTGGTCACTCTTTTGGGTCAAATATTCCAAAATACATGCAAATGCTTGAATGAAAATAAATTCATTACACATATCTAAAATGAATATATTTTTATTCAATGCTTGTGCAAACTTTCAAATAATCATCATCGGATCTGTAATTCTTTGTACAAGCAGACAGAAGGCGACACTAAACTAGATGCTGCATGAATGAAGGAGCTTTCCTTTAATACAAAAATTAAGGAATTTCATTTCTAAATTCTAATTTTTAAAATCAATGAATTTACTAATTAGGTGAAATTATTTAAGCTATAAACACCTCTATGTGCTCGGATATAGAGATTTAAAGTACAAAATTTAATGTCTAAAAAGGTTGTGCACGCTAAATTGAAATCAATTAAATATTAATTTGAATAATCTAATAAGATGTTAGACCAATTTATAAAGTCTTTTATGCCATCAATTCACAACACATTGTACAAACGAACAGAAGGCGTTGATGAAAGCTTTAATTGAACTCTTGCATACATTATAAGACATGATTAAAATTCAAATTCAATGCCTTAAAATTATGCAAGCATTCTTAAATACACCCGCATGGGCCCGGCACTTTGTTGAATCTTTAAATTCAAGTGTCTGAGGATGCTGAATGGGTTGTTTTCTGGTTTATTCTTATGACCGAGTCTGAGTTAACAAAACCTAAAAATCTATTCTAAGAATTCCAACTTAGTAAAATATCTAAGAGGCTAATTCTATCATGTGATAGTGGATCAGATTTCAACTTAGTAAAATATTTAAGAGGCTAATTTTATCATGTGATAGTGGATCTGATCCTCTGTTAGGATCTAAACAGAGTCGATGGGCTAAAGCTCTCAAGTATATTCATTTTAATCAATCAACTACCCCGATGATGACTGTGTTGAATGGTGATTTCAACTTGAGGGGATACTTATATCAACATGTGATTCTAATTTTAAATCAAATTAACTCAAATTGAGTGTCAATCTAAAAAACTATTTAAATGAAACTCTATCATTAAAAGTTAAAGCAAAACTCAATCTATCCACTTTACATAATTTTGCTCGGGGTGACAAATTAAAAAAAACTCAGCTTCGTAAAGGAGCCAATGTAAAATCGAGTGTTATCGGTGACAAATTAAAAAAACTCTAGCTCATAAAGGAGCCAATGTAAAATCAAGTGTTATGCTATGTTCACTCTCAATCAATCTCCTGCCAGTAAGGATGTGATCCGTGTTCTCTAACTGCGTGACTTTACTAGTAGACTCCACAGATGAAGTAGACGACCAGAGTCCTCTGATCGGGTGGTTTGGCCAGTCAGACTCCATTATATTACGATCACGATCGTAGCCCGTATTTTTCTTAATGGCTCTGTCATTTGAGTTGTGAATCATAGGGTATACTTGATAGGGCAAACAGTCCTCTGTCAGCTAAGGTAGCCTTAAGATTATCTCCTTAGATAAACACCACCTTAGGTCTACAAGGATTGCTTGGATGACGTAACCCATGTGTTGTTGATAAAGATTCTTCGGTTAGGTTGGGTCGACTACCTCCGCTGACTAAGTAGACTAGGGACTACGACGGCCTGGGATGACAGAACTGAGATCTAGATCGAGCATGTTATCATCCCCCCAATCATCTGGTTTAAGCTAAAATAATAAATTTCATAATCTAAATCTAAAACTCTATATGCTGCTACTATATGCTACACATTAAGTGACATAACGATTAGCCTTAATCGAAAGTTCTCTCTCACTTATTGAGAGGGGTAGTTAACTATAGAGCTTGTGCCTATAGGAAACCTGGAACCATATCTAAAGTTCTCACAAAATGAGGGCGAAATCTCTGGGTAGTATCTTATCTACTATCTCATCTGCCTTCTGAAAATTACATCGACACTTACATCACTCTCTTCAATTCAATTGTTAAGAGGCCAGTGGTGAATTTTTGGAGCCCACAGGTGAGCATCATTCCACATATATCCCAATATCTAAAGATTCTCGAGTAAATTTTGCACAGGATGATGGATTGCAGAAGCATCAGGAGGCGACGAGATCCGATGATGTAATGTCAACTATCAACAGTGATACTTTGATAATCTTCTAGAAGAAGTTTTATTTTCTAAATGATTTGATGGCTATTCTTCATAAAAGATCGTAATGAGCTTATCCTCCTTCGTTAGGACACCTGTACCTTATGAAGCTTTCGCCTAAGAATTGTGATGCATGTATACCTTCTGAGGCTTTTGCCTTTTAAGGTTTTTGATGTACCTGTACCTTCTGAGATTTTTGCCTATTAAGATTTTTGATGTATCTTTCCGAGATTTTGTCGAGATTTTTTATGTATGTTTCTCGAGCCTTCTAAGATTTTTGATGTACCTATACCTTTTGAGGCTTTTGCCTTCTAAATTTTTGATGAGTGGAGACCTTGTCAACCACTTGCTCCTTTGGAGTCTTTCTAGTGAGGACCTTGTCCACTACTAGCTTCCCATCGAGGCTTTCTTAGGTGTGCCTTCTAGGGGTTATTAGTGAAGACTTTGTCTACCACTTGCCTTCTTGAGGTCTTTCTAGCGAGTACTTTATCCAGTATCAACTTTCCATATAGGCCTCCTCAAGGTATGCCTTTTAAGGGGTTTTATTGAATGCAACAAAGGAATATTTCATTGATAATAAAAACTCATTTTAGAAAATAAAATCTTATAAACTTTTCAATAGAGTAAGAAGAAACTTAACTTTCTTTAGTCACTTGCCTTAGTGAGATCTTTCCTTAAATAAGTATTGATGATATTTCTTACTCAATAACTCCAATAATTCTTTATCATGATTCTTCTGATCTCCTTTTTGATGATTTGTGCGTTGCTCCAACAAGTAGCATCCTAGATGTCCTTGTCATATTAAACATTCAATTTCTTCTTTCAGATGAACGTAGCTTTCAATTGAATGCGCTTTCGAACTATGAAAGTGACAATATTGTGATTGATTTCCTCTATTTGGATTTCTCAATGGGTTTGGCCATTTGAGATATTCATAATTTTGAATCTTCATTATGATATTAGTCATAAGCGTATTTAGTGGAGTATATCTAGAAGTGTCGTAATGACGTCGATCGTTTGAATATTTTTTTGTTATTTTGAGATACTGTTATAAGATCTTCTGATGCGTACTTATGCTTAAAGTTATTCTCAAATTATCTTATATGAGCAGTAATAGCTTCATCACCAATAATTTGTGCCTCTACTCGATGAATAAGATTAGTGTAAGATCGCACTGTATCTAGCATTAATGAAGAGTAGAAAGGCCCGGGTGGAAGAACTCCAAGGAAGACACCTCAGAGTAGCTCTGGATCTACTCCTGGAATTTGACGAGCTTCTGAAGAGAATCTTCAAAAGTATTATTTGAGGGTTTCTTCTTCATTTTGGTGAATTCCAAAAAGATGAGAAGAGTCTTTGATGATTCTTCAATTTGAGATAAATTGTTTGACAAAGAGTTTAGCTAAATGAGCAAAGTTGAGTATGGTCCGTTGGGGGAGGGAATAAAATTATGTATGAGCTTGCCCTTTAAGAGTGATAAAAAAACTTAGCAGAGTAGAGCATTGGGGGCTTGTTGAATATACATAATAGTTTTGTAATGATCGATGTGCTCATAAGGATCAGGGGTTCCATCATAAGGTTCAATATTAGCTAGTTTAAACCCCACAAGAATCGATTGTTGAAGAATTATATCATGCAAATGAGAAGATTCTTGAATACTCTGACGGGGGATGAATTGTTTATCTCTTAACAAAAATTCATCTCAAACAAAGCATTGTATTTTATCTCGAATAATTTTTTGAGTTGTCTCCATTAAACGGTGGTGATTCAATCCCATCAAAGAGGTAGGGGATTCAAAGTTGGTCGGGTAATACGAGTTGGATGAGTTGAGCTGACAGTATAGTTATGAACCATATCAAGATGATGTACGAGAGGAATTTTCACATGATCATGAGGGGTTCTTCAGTAGTTTCTTCAATAAAGTTAACTTTATCATGTTGTTGATAGGGTCGATTTCCTCCAGTTTGTTGTGGCATTCTCTATTATTTAGCTCCTAGTAAGAGCTGAAGGATCTAAGCTTGATGTTCCTCCATTCTTCACATGCGCTCCTCAAAAGTATGAAATGCTCCACTTGGCTAGTGGTTTCGATCTTGTTGATAAACTTGATTGTCTGACATGATAAAGTAATGAGAATCTCTTTCCCACAGACGTCACTAAACTATTGTGTGCCAAATAAATTAGTTGTGGTAGAATAAAACTTCACGCTTTAGCTTCGTTGGGCAATCCAGCACACACATAAATAGTTGAAAATAGAATAAGAAATTTTATGAAAAATCCCAAGATTAGGTAAAACTACGTCTCCAGAAAAAAACTCAACTATATATATGCTTCAGAGTACAGAGTTTAAGTCTTCCCCTCAATGGGATTATAAGATTGTATGTGAGAAATTCTGATAATAAAAATTTCAAAATCAGGTTACAACAACTGCTATATGCAGAACGGTTGTTGTGCGAATAGCGCAATCGGTGATAATGGTGAATTTCGAACTTCTAGTTCCCTTCCAGCTTTCTCCCAAGTTCACTTCTAGCTCCTCCCCCCTCCCATGACAAGAATGGGGTCCTATTTATAGGATTTTGAGAAAGTATTTTGGTCATTGTAGGCAAAATCTCAAAATACTCCATCAGACGGTCTGTATTGATTCATTTGATCATAAATAGTTTTTTTTGGAAATTTGACCACTCAAATGACCTTCGATTGAGTGATCTTAGGCTCGTTGGATTTGTCTCGTCGAGCCGCTCGATTCGACTATAAGCACGTCAAATTTAGAAGTCATTGATCATTCAATCAGTGTTTCGAAGTTTCACATGTAGCATTTGAGCTCATTTGGACTTGATTTGACTTGGTTCTAGCATTGTTTAACTCTTCTCATTTAGTCGATTAATTTGATTGTATACATGCTTTAATTTGAGATTTATGCTTCATTTATAAATTTTAGAGGAATATATCAATTAATATTAATCATTAATGTGTATATAACTTTATGTGTATTATAAATATCAATATGTGCCTAGTAAATATTTTCAAAAATTATAATATACATATAATTTATAATAATTATGTAGTAGTTTAAAAATATAATTTGGTTACTAAAAGTAATGTATAAATATAAATATATTTAATAGTAAGAATATATTAAAATTTAACCATCATAATTACAACAATTTGCTTGTTTAAAGCTTAATTGACACTACTCAAAATTTAGATTACTTTTATTTATAATTTATTATTGTACTTAGTTATATTAGTTCTTGAGTTTTGTTGCGTGGAGAAAGATTCGGGGTGATAGAATATGAGAATTCAATATCTTAGCGTTGTATGAAAGTACCTCTTTGAATGATATCATCTCTATCATCCAAAAATAAGTTTAAAATATCGGGCATTATAAAAACAATTAAAAATTATGAAATTATTTAAGTGAATATAATTTTATTTTTTGCAATCATCTCTAATATGACCCTGAAAATTTCTCTAGTCGAAGCATGAATCTTGATGCCGAAAGCAAGCTAATCAGAAATTGAAACTGGTCGAGATCAAGCACTTAAAATATCATTGAAAACTTTGAGACATCGCTTAAAATTTTAAAAGCTCTCAAATATGGAGTGTTTATAGTCAAATTGAGCGCTCGACGAGTTCCAACAAGCCAAAGATCTTACAATTCCCTTCATTTGAGCATTCAAATACACAAAATACATCATATGATCGGGGAATCATCATGGCTGGATTGGAGGAGTGGTTGCGGATTTTGCATGTATTTACGCCACCTCCTCTATAAATACCCTCATTCCTCATAAGGGAGGCCAAGCAAGAGAGAGGAGAGAGCTCAAAGATCCTCCAAGCATCGCTGCCATCGACGACATCAACCACGGCCACCATCACCGCCATCTGATCCGCCATTGCCGACCATTGTTGCCATCATCACCGACCACTATCGTTGCCATCGCGTCAACCGTCATTAACATCGCTGCCAACATTGTTTACACAAGAATCGTTGTCCCTTTCTCATATACAAATTTGTAATCCGACGGAAGATCTTGTACTAAAACAGATACATAGTGGAAGCTTTTTACTGGGCTAGTCCCGTGATTTTTCCCTCTTTTCGAGATTTTCCACGTAATAATTCTGGAGTTTTATTGTTCACTCTTTAAATACCTGTGTGTGTGCTGGATTTCCCAACGAAGCTAAGGCGAAAACTTTTACTCTACCGCAACTGGTTTTCTAGCACGCAACAGTTTGGCGCCATCTGTGGGAAGTTGATTCCCATTATTTCATCTTGTATGGTGACCAAGTTTTCCAACAAGATCAAAACCACCATCGAGGTGGAGCATTTCAAGCTCTTAAGGAGCATAAGCGTAGAATGAAGATTCATCAAACTCCTTCTGATGCCGGAACTGGGGACAACTCTTAATCTCGAAGATCGCTAAGCATCTAATTGATTACCATCCCAAGAAATAAGTTAAAGTTGCAGGATATTTCAACATTGAGAAGAGATATAGCTTTGTAAATTATGATTTTCCAATCATACTCATGGAAAAATAAGGCCAAGGTTAAGGAGCAACTTTGGCTACAACCACAAATAGATGTTTTAATCGACCTCTTCCATACAGGTTAACGTCATCGAGTAAAGACTCTGACAAACAACCTAGGATAGGTCAAAAGGTCCTTGGACTTCCTACAACCTCTTCCACAGGTTAACGCCATCGAGCAAAGATTCTCGACAAACAACCTAGGATGAGTCAAAAGGTGGACTTCACGACCTCTTCCATAGTGTTAACGCCATCGAGCAAAGACTCGACAAACAACCTAGATGGGTCAAAAGGTCCTTGGTGGACTTCATACCTCTTCCACAGTTAACGTCATCGAGCAAAAACTCTGACAAACAACCTATGATAGGTCAAAAGGTCCTTGGTGGACTTCCCACGACCTCTTCCATATAGGTTAACATTATCGAGCAAAGACTCTGACAAACAACCTATGATGGGTCAAAAGGTCCTTGGTGGACTTCATACGACCTCTTCCACACAGGTTAACTTCATCGAGCAAAGACTCTGACAAACAACCTAGGATAGGTCAAAAGGTCCTTGGTGGACTTCCCACGACCTCTTCCATATAGATTAACGTCATCGAGCAAAGACTTTGACAAACAACCTAGGATAGGTCAAAAGGACCTTGGTGGACTTCTTCTACGAGTTAACGCCATCTGACAACACTCGACAAAACAACCTCCGGATGGGTCAAAATCCTCACAATTCAACCTCTTCTAAAGTTAACGCCATCGGTAACACTCGACAAACAACCTGGATGGGTCAAAATCCTCGGATTCAATTCAACCACTTCCATACGTTAACGCCATCGAGTCACACTCGACAAACAACCTCGATAGGTCAAAATCCTCCGGATTCGATTGACCTCTTCCATACAAGCCATTGTAACACTCGACAAACAACCTGGATGGGTCAAAATCCTCGGTGGATTCAATTCAACCTCTTCCACATTAATGCCGGGTGATACTCGACAAACAACCTCGATAGGTCAAAATCCTCGCCGGATTCAATTTACCTCTTCCATATTAACGCCATTGGTAACACTCGACAAACAACCTCGAATAGGGTCAAAATCCGCCGGATTCAATTCAACCTCTTTCACAGTGTTAACATCATCGAGCACATCATTGAGCAAACACTCGACAAACAATCTTGATAAAAAATCCCATCGCCGTCATCTCGCCGACTACCGACGCCGGCCGCCGGCTACGTCGGCCACTGCCGACAACCCTTGCTACCGCTAACCTCAGGTTTGCCATCACACTGCGTCACGCTGACCACTACAATTATCGCTGATAATCCTTATCGCGCCGCCGGGCCATCCCCATCGACACTGACGCCGCTGCACTGGTTGACTAGCTGCATTGCTACCGACCACCTAACCTCGAACTACTGTTGCTGATTGCCGCTGTTTGCCGCTAATCACAATTATCGCTGAATTCGGTCACTGGTTGCCGCTGGTATCTGCTGAATCGACGTTGCCGCTAATTGCTGATACTGCGCTAGTCGCATCACCATCCCATATCGCCGCTAATCTACATTCGGTACCGCTGCTGATTCCATCATCGGTCACGTTGCATATCATGTAATTTTCGCTGCATATATCATCGCCATTATCTCGCTATCGCCACTGACGTACGCTGCGTTGCTGGCTGATAACCACGTCATTAAGCAACTGTCGTTGCCGGTTAATCGCATACTGTTGCCATTACCGCCTAACCATATTGGTAATTCGCTGATTACCACCATCGTCGCTGGTTATCCCCGCTGACTACTGACGCGGCGCCATTGCTGACATTGCTGCTAAGCATTCGCTGGTTGACTGCTTCTTGGCCGCCACTGTTGGTTAATTGCTGATTACTGTTGGTCACGCCGCCAACTATCGCTGACAATCGCTGGTTACACCATCGTTGCCGGTTATCTCGCTGATTAACGCCATTTGCTGACATTGCTTGCCATGTGGCTGCCAATTATTATGACGCGACCAGCCGCGGCTACCGCTGGCTGACATCGCATGGCCATGCCGGTACATTGCATTACCATAGATGCGTTATCACTGAACTGCTGCGCATTGGTTGACCCAGGTTGGCTAATCCATCGCTGGCCAT
Source organism: Cymbidium sinense (assembly GCA_021442155.1). Classification (NCBI taxonomy): domain Eukaryota; kingdom Viridiplantae; phylum Streptophyta; class Magnoliopsida; order Asparagales; family Orchidaceae; genus Cymbidium; species Cymbidium sinense. Next base: position 60,381,625 of record CM038222.1, read on the forward strand.
GCAATCCGACGACGCGCTGGCGGCTGCCATTGACCATCGCAACATCTCGTGCATCTCAAGAATCTCCGCTGGTACATTTATCGTTGCGTTATCTCATTACTACTGACGCTGCTGATTGTTGCCACTCACCGCCGGCCGCTAACAATAGCCGGTTACCTCACTACCGTCCTCGCCGATCATCGCATCTCGGCTGTCACCACCATGCCGTTTATCTCGCTGACCACCCTCGAGTCACCGTTGCCGATTAATGTCCGGCCACCATCGTGTTAACCTCGCTCTCCGGATCGCCTCAACCCGGTCCGACGAGGTCAATTAACACCTCGGGGAAAATCGGAGCCTGCCGTATGAACTACGGGTCTTGATCGCCCGCTCTGTTCCGAGGAAGTTATTAACACCTCTTTCGGAAAAGCGAGCTCACAGATGAACTACGTCTTGATCCTCCGATCCGCCGGTCCAACGAGGTTAGTTAACACCTCTTTCGAGGGAAAACTAGAGCCTGCATGAACTCTCTTGATCGCCCGATCCCTCGGTCCGGGTTAGTTAACACCTCTTCGAGGAAAACTGAGCTCACAGATGAACTACTTCTTGATCACCTCCAAACTACCTTCTCTCAAGAAGAAGAGAAGGTGCCTTCTCCCTTAGCCCCAGGAGGCTTTTTATAGACCCTTTTTAGAGGCAAAAGGGTAAAAAAGTGTCCAAAACAGCCAAAAATCACCCAAAATCATTCAAAACCGTTCAAAACAGGCCAAAACGGGTGAAAATGGGCCAAACCAGACGTTTTTTTCGCGCTGCAACGGTCCGCTGACTGTCACGGCCACGTCGTTGCTCACACCCGCTGACATTGCCTGTGGTGGCGACCATTCTCGCCATGGACTACCGCAGAATCACAGAATCCGGCAGACACCGGTTTCACATTGCGTTTCCCTGGCTGACCGACTCCCTCCAGCTCACGGTTGACCCACGCTGACAGCGATTCCAGAGACTACACTACCTGTTTCGCCATTGACTGACTTCACAATTTCGCCAGCTTTCAAGAAACTCACCATCCAAACCACGCTCGCCTATTCTCACCCAGAAGGCCCGCAACACCTTTCTTCACTATAAATCGTAATTTCTCAGCTATGCTCGCTAATTCAACCCAAACCTTGTGCGCGAACGCCAGAATGTTCGATGGGTCCAGAACCTCAAATTTCGGCCGCATATACCTACATATATTTGTACGTGCATCATTTCAGTCATAATCTTGTGCTTACATGAAGATCTGCTCTCTCAAAATAAATGCAAGTTTAGAAGAATTTACTATTTTGAAGATTGCACATATTTTTTGATGATTGAGATAATATCATCCAAAAAATAGGGGACAACCGATATGACTAAAATTCCTCTAGTGACGAATCTTGATGTCGAAAAGCAAGAATCGAAATTGAAACCGGTCGAGATCAAGCACTTAAAATATCATTGGAAACTTTGAGACATCAAAATTCTAAAAAACTCTCAAATATGGAGTGTCAAATCAAGCGCCTCGACGAGCTTCCAACAAGCCAAAGATCTTACAATTCATTTGAGCATTCAAATACACAAAATACATCATATGATCGAGGAATCATCACCGTCCGATTGGTGGAAGTGGATTTTGCATGGCAGACGCCACTCCTCCAAGTTATAAATAGCTCATTCCTCATATGAGGAGGCCAAGAGAGAGAGAGAGCTCTAAAGATCCTCCAAGCACAATCGTTGCTACGGCCGCCACCACCGCCGGCCACCATCGCCGCCACCGCCGATCCATCATATCGCCATTATCATGTCATTATCATCATACCACTATCGTTGGTCATTATCGCCGCCAACTTTGTGCCAACATCGCTTGTCAACATTGTACAAAGAATGTTGTCCCTTTCATATACAAATTTGTAATCAGACGGAAGATCAGACTCAAATAGATACATAGTGGAAGCTTTTTACTGGGCTAGGCCCCGTGATTTTTCCCTCTTTTCGATTTTCCACGTAATAATTCTAGAGTTTTATTGTTCACTCATTAAATATCTGTGTGTGTGCTGGATTTCTCAACGAAGCTAAGGCGAAAACTTTTACTCTACCGCAACTGATTTTCTAGCACGCAACAATCTCAAAATGAAATATGAATAATAATGATATTATGAAAAAAAAAAAAAAAGATTCGAAGCCTCCAAAACGGATCAACTTTGATCAATTTGTAAATGAGGATTTCACCATTTAATTATTAAATTCATTAATATTTTTAACTAATCAAAAATTACATATTACAACAGCCAACGGACCTTACAATGGAGAGGATATGTTTTGTTCTCGATAGCATCCTCCATGCCTTTCTCCGAGCAATACAAATCTAAGCATAGTCAAGAAATAGTTATTATATCTTAATCATTCTTCTCAATTAATCTCTTATCATAATGACGTCTGAATAATTTATTTGTTATAGCTTAATCATGATTTTAGTTGAAATTTAAATAGAAAATCAAACATCTTTCTTGATTAATGGCATTGATTGCTCTTAATTATGTATAGAAACGTTCATGTAAATTGGATTAAGTAGATATACTTTAATTACATTATTTATATTACTTTTTTATATTTTAGAATGATTATTCATTTTTATAGATTCTTTTCTTTTGTATGCTCCTTGGTTGGAGATAGAGGTGTATCTTATAAATGAGTCAAGCGATTCACTTAGGTTCAGCTCTATAAATGACTTATGAGTCAAGCTCAATAAGCTCACAAGTTTCTTTTGTATGTTGGTTGGAGATAGAGGTGTAACTTATAAATGAGTCAAGTCGACTCACGAGTCATCTTAGGTTCAAAGCAAAAATCTTCGACTCATGAACTAGCTTAGGTTAGCTCGATAAATGGCTTGTGAGTCAAGCTCACAAGCTAAGCTTATTGACTCGACTAGTTAGCTTGTGAGCCTTGATTAATAAATATTAGGAAGATTCACATACATACAACACAATTCTTATGCATTTATATATCTAACACTTTCCTATGCTTAAAAATGTGCATTTCACTTTTAAAAAGTAAGCCATGATGGTATTTTTGATATGATATTGAAGATTGAGGTGTTATATATGTAAAAATTAAAATTTAGATGCTAGATATGTAAATACATAAGAATTATATGGTATGTATGTAAATCTCCCATTAAAATTTAATCCATTAATAGCTAAATTAATCAATACTTTAACTAATTAAACGATTACATATTGTAAAATATTATCCATCCCCATAATAAACGGTATATATTCCAAGCATAGTTAAGTAATAGTTATTATATGTTAATGATGCTTATCCATAAAGTATGAATGATTTATTTATTGAGCATTTATATACATGACATAAAATTTTATATATTTACATATCAAGTATCTATCTAACACATATACTTTCATATTTATTTAAAAAGCATTTAAATATTTATTATTATATTAAAAACAGTACTATCATTATTTTTTAAAATAAAATATATCTTTTTTATGCATAAAATAAGTACTATTTTATAAATATTAAATTTATAAATATATAAAAATTATATGATATGTATATAAATTCTCTTTATTTATTGGAACTTAATCATTACCTCTATTTTTCTCTTATAAAGAGAATGATAATCAAATAGTACTCATGACTTAAATGGATCACTTATCTATAATCAACATCTAATGAGTTTTAAAAATATTAGCTATACAATAATAATAATATTTTTTTCAATTGAAATTAGATTAAGGAAAATTTATGAAGCTATTATAGAAATTAAAATCAAAAATAAATGAGTTCATTGCAAATTATGTGGTCAACATTCTTTTAAAATTGACAAAGATGACGACCCCATTTTGGATATGCGAGAATCATTTGAGGGCCAATTTCTTGAAGGTGGTAAAGAAAGATAGCAGCACTTCATTACATTATCCAAATCCAATAGTGATGTCATTAACTTGAAATATGTTATATGATTAGTCGAGTTTGTTTTCCCTTTATGATTCCAAGTGTTCAAAATTATTGCTAGAGTATTGTGATTGCAACCGCACAGCTTTTTAGCAGCAGTTCTATAACTAATGAGGAAGTTATTTAACAATGATTTGTTTTAATGATTTAAGGGTTGTTTGGATGCCTAAAAGAGGATACAGTATAAATTGAATGTAATGTATTTGAATTACTTTGAGTTTAAATGACCAACGCCGGCAATTTACGCCATGCGATAATAGACTTTAGACTTGATTTGAAATTCTCTCAAATCGGATGAATTCTAAATACATCTAAAAATTTCGCAATGTATTCTAAATATATTACATTACTTAGAATTTTAGTTTGCACCATGTCAAACACATAAAAAGTTAAAATCTCCTATATTTATTTTACACTCAATATTCATCAATCCAAACAACCCCTTAAATTGTTGTAATCCCTTTACAATTGCAGAGTTTAAACTAATGATGTATTGATAATTTAATAAAGAGTTAACCAAAGATTTATTTATCATGTTGATTAATGATTGTTAAAAAGTTGAAAAAAAATATTTTTCTCAAAAATTTTATCTAAATGAAATATAAAGTAGTTTTAAGATACTATAATTAAGATGTATTATAAAATTCATCAAATAAATATAAATTTTCAACTTATTTGTTTGAATTATAAACTTCCAAAATCAAATTTAAGATAATTTAATCTACATTTTTTTAGCAATTTTATAGCTGAATTAGATCAATTTAATGAGCTTTATATCACTCAATTATGATATTATTGGGACATTAACATTTTAAAGGGGATTTTTCTATGTCTTGTGATAGAGTATTCTAGATTTTAGCAAAAATAATCAAAATGATACATCGAATAACTAACAAGCCTTCATTTCATAGATAAATAAGACTAGCAATACAATGAGTTCATGAATTTGAAAAAAAAATCATCGAAGCTAATGATCTCCATTAATAATGATTATTACTAACAGTCACTGTATTATATAGTGAATTAGTTTAATTAAATTAAATTTCAATTTTTTTTATTCTTTACTTTTCTAGGTAATTTCTAATGGCTCTTATTAGCCAATAAAATAAAATAAAAATCATCTTATCATTTCAAAGTTTATAACATGGAATAATAATATATAAATAATCAATTAAAAGTAATATTACACTCATTTTAAATTAAATCTAATAGATTTAAAATTTATCATATAAAAAATTTGATTAAAATATCTTGATTAATTTTTTTTTCTAATGAATGGTATAAAAATGCACTTAAAATGACAAAAATAAAAATAAAAAAATGAAACTTTTCAAGCACACAAATACAAAAATTTTGACCTAAAAACCTTATGAGGCATTTGCATGCAAACTGAAAAGTATATATTAATGACATCAGGTTTGATGGTTTGATCCGTTATCTTAAGAATTGGCTGCATTTGTAATATAGTGTGATCCAATACTTGCATTTAGTAATTTTATTTGAAATACACTTTGTAGTTCAAATTTAGTCTATTTGAAATTTATCAAATTTGAGCGATTTTTATTTGCACTGTTTAATATAAAGTGAATTGATCATCACAGATAACTATCGGTGATCGTCAGCTGCCGCTCTCTGTCGCTATCATAGACAACCGCTCAAACTCATAGACGCAATGTTGCCACCATTACATTATTGTATGTTTAATAAAAAAATATAATTTTGTCATTATACTTTTTAATATTTGAATGAAATTTTATGAATAAATGCAAGAAGTTATTAGTTTATAAATATTTAAACTATTAAAAACATATATGCATAATACTATATATATATATATATAATTGGCAATTTGATCACTCAAATGACCTTCGATTTGAGTGATCTTAGGTTGCCTCGTCGAGTTTCGCCGATTCAATTATAAAGACGCCAAATTTGGAACTCATTGATCATTCAATCAGTATTTCGAAGTTTCACATGTAGCATTTGAGCTTGATTTGAGCTCATTTGGATTTGATTTGACTTGGTTCTAGCATTGTTGAAATCTTCTCATTTAGTCGATTAATTTGATTGTATACATACTTTAATTTGAGATTTATGCTTCATTTATAAATTTTAGAAGAATATATTAATTAATATTAATCATTAATGTGTACATAACTTTATGTGTATTATAAATATCAATATGTGCCTAGTAAATATTTTCAAAAATTATAATATACATATAATTTATAATAATTATGTAGTAATTTAAAAATATAATTTGGTTTCTAAAAGTAATGTATAAATATAAATATATTTAATAGTAAGAATATATTAAAATTTAACCATCATAATTACAACAATTTGCTTGTTTAAAGCTTAAATTGACACTACTCAAAATTTAGATTACTTTTATTTATAATTTATTATTGTACTTAGTTATATTAGTTCTTGAGTTTTGTTGCGTGGAGAAAGATTCGGGGTGATAGAATATGAGAATTCAATGTCTTAGCGTTGTATGAAAGTTCCTCTCTGAATGATATCATCTCTATCATCCAAAAATAAGTTTAAAATATCGGTCATTATAAAAATAATTTAAAATTATGAAATTATTTAAGTGAATATAATATTATTTTTTGCAATCATCTCAAAATAAAATATGAATAATAATGATATTATGAAAAAAAAAAAAAGATTCGAAGCCTCCAAAACTGATCAACTTTGATCAATTTGTAAATGAGGATTTCACCACTTAATGATTAAATTCATTAATATATTTAACTAATCAAAATTTACATATTACAGCAGCCAACGGGCCTCACAATGGAGAGGATATGTTTTGTTCTCGATAGCATCCTCCAAGCCTTTCTCCGAGCAATACAAATCTAAGCATAGTCAAGAAATAGTTATTATATCTTAATCATTCTTCTCAATTAATCTCTTATCATAATGACGTCTGAATAATTTATTTGTTATAGCTTAATCATGATTTTAGTTGAAATTTAAATAGAAAATCAAACATCTTTCTTGATTAATGTCATTGAATGCTCTTAATTATGTATAGAAACGTTCATGTAAATTGGATTAAGTAGATATACTTTAATTACATTATTTATATTATTTTTTTATATTTTAGAATGATTATTCATTTTTATAAATTCTTTTCTTTTGTATGCTCGTTGGTTGGAGATAGAGGTGTATCTTATAAATGAGTTAAGCTGATTCATGAGCCGGCTTAGGTTCAGCTCTATAAATGACTTACGAGTCAAGCTCAATAAGCTCACAAGTTTCTTTTGTATGCTTGTTGGTTGGAGATAGAGGTGTAACTTATAAATGAGTCAAGCTGACTCACGAGTCATCTTAGGTTTAGCTCGATAAATGGCTTGTGAATCCAGCTGACTCATGAAGTTTTAGGTTTAGCTCGATAAATGGCTTGTGAGTCAAGCTCACAAGCTAAGCTCATTGACTCGACTAGTTAGCTTGTGAGCCTTGATTAATAAATATTAAGAAGATTTACATACATACAACACAATTCTTATGCATTTATATATCTAACACTTTCCTATGCTTAAAAATGTGGATTTCACTTTTAAAAAGTAAGCCATGATGGTATTTTTGATATGATATTGAAGATTGAGGTGTTATAAATGTAAAAATTAAAATTTAGATGCTAGATATGTAAATACATAAGAATTATATGGTATGTATGTAAATCTCCCATTAAAATTTAATCCATTAATAGCTAAATTAATCAATACTTTAACTAATTAAACGATTACATATTGTAAAATATCATCCATCCCCATAATAAAGGGTATAGATTCCAAGCATAGTAAGTAATAGTTATTATATGTTAATGATGCTTATCCATAAAGTATGAATGATTTATTTATTGAGCATTTATATACATGACATAAAATTTTTATATATTTACATATCAAGTATCTATCTAACACATATACTTTCATATTTATTTAAAAAGCATTTAAATATTTATTATTATATTAAAAACAGTACTATCATTATTTTTTAAAATAAAATATATCTTTTTTATGCATAAAATAAGTACTATTTTATAAATATTAAATTTATAAATATATAAAAATTATATGATATGTATATAAATTCTCTTTATTTATTGGAACTTAATCATTACCTCTATTTTCTCTTATAAAGAGAATGATAATCAAATATGGATCTTATCTATAATCAACATCTAATGAGTTTTAATTAGCTATACAATAATAATAATATTTTTTTTTCAATTGAAATTAGATTAAGGAAAATTTATGAAGCTATTATAGAAATTAAAATCAAAAATAAATGCGTTCATTGCAAATTATGTGGCGAACATTCTTTTAAAATCGACAAAGATGAAGACCCCATTTTGGATATGCGAGAATCATTTGAGGGCCAATTTCTTGAAGGTGGTAAAGAAAGATAGCAGCACTTCATTACATTATCCAAATCCAATAGTGATGTCATTAACTTGAAATATGTTATATGATTAGTCGAGTTTGTTTTCCCTTTATGATTCCAAGTGTTCAAAATTATTGCTAGAGTATTGTGATTGCAACCACACAGCTTTTTAGCAGCAGTTTTATAACTAATGAGGAAGTTATTTAACAATGATTTGTTTTAATGATTTAAGGGTTGTTTGGATGCCTAAAAGAGGAATACAATATAAATTGAATGTAATGTATTTGAATTACTTTAGATTGTTAGGAATGCAGTGACCAACGTTGGCGACGACGGTCGGTGGCGATAATAGCACTTTACACTGACTTGTGTATTTGAAATTCTCTCAAATCGGATGAATTCTAAATACATCTAAATTGACTCTTGCAATGTATTCTAAATATATTACATTACTTAGAATTTTAGTTTGCACCATGTCAAACACATAAAAAGTTAAAATCTCCTATATTTATTTTACACTCAATATTCATCAATCCAAACAACCCCTTAAATTGTTGTAATCCCTTTACAATTGCAGAGTTTAAACTAATGATGTATTGATAATTTAATAAAGTTAACCAAAGATTTATTTATCATGTTGATTAATGATCGTTAAAAAGTTGAAAAACATATTTTTCTCAAAAAATTATCTAAATGAAATATAAAGTAGTTTTAAGATACTATAATTAAGATGTATTATAAATTCATCAAATAAATATAAATTTTCAACTTATTTGTTTGAATTATAAACTTCCAAAATCAAATTTAAGATAATTTAATCTACATTTTTTAGCAATTTTATAGCTGAATTAGATCAATTTAGTGAGCTTTATATCACTCAATTATGATATTATTGGGACATTAACATTTTAAAGGGGATTTTTCTATGTCTTGTGATAGAGTATTCTAGATTTTAGCAAAAATAATCAAAATGATACATCGAATAACTAACAAGCCTTCATTTCATACATAAATAAGACTAGCAATACAATGAGTTCATGAATTTGAAAAAAAATCATCGAAGCTAATGATCTCCATTAATAATGATTATTACTAACACGTCATTGTATGATATCTACAAATACCAACAATCATAAGCTCTTGATCATTAGTGTTTGTTTGTTATTGTCTTTCAATAATTAATGCTTGCCACCTAATAACTACTCCCTACTATTAAGTAAAGGGTGATTTTCTCTAATCTTCATTTTATATAGTGAATTAGTTTAATTAAATTAAATTTCAAATTTTTTTTATTCTTTACTTTTCTAGGTAATTTCTAATGGCTCTTATTAGCCAATAAAATAAAATAAAAATCATCTTATCATTTCAAAGTTTATAACATGCAATAATAATACATATATAAATAATCAATTAAAAGTAATATTACACTCATTTTAAATTAAATCTAATAGATTTAAAATTTATCATATAAAAAATTTGATTAAAATATCTTGATTAATTTTTTTCTAATGAATGCATAAAAATGCACTTAAAATGACCAAAAAAAAAAAAATTGAAACTTTTCAAGCACACAAATTCAAAAATTTTGACCTAAAAACCTTATGAGGCATTTGCATGTAAGCTGAAAAGTATATATTAATGACATTAGGTTTGATGGTTTGACCAGTTATCTTAAGAATTGGCTGCATTTGTAATATAGTGTGATCCAATAATGTAGTGTATTTGAAATACACTTTTTAGTTCAAATTTAGTCTATTTGAAATTTGAGCGATTTTTATTTGCACTGTTTAATATAAAGTGAATTGATCATCACAGATAACTATCGGTGATCGTCATTCTCTTTTTTCTATCATAGACAACCAAACTCAACGCATACGGGTTGCCACCATTGCTGTCATTTGTCGTCAACAAAAATATAATTTTGTCATTATACTTTTTAATATTTGAATGAAATTTTATAAATAAATGCAAAAAGTTATTAGTTTATAAATATTTAAACTATTAAAACATATATGCATAATACTATATATATATATATATATATATATATATATATATTAAATTTAATTGCAATAAATTTTAGAAAAATTTACATACATACTATGCAATCTTTATGCATTTATATATTTATATCCAAACTTTAATATTTACAAAATTAGCACTTTTCAAGGTGCATTTCACTTGGAAAAATTAATAAGGGTGGTATTTTTGATGTAATAATAAAGATTTAGGTGGTATTTAAGTAAAAATTAAAGTTTAGTTATGAAATATGTAAATGCATAAGAATTGGGTGATATGTATGTAAATCCCCCCTAATTTTAATGTGAAATGTGTCTTTCCATTAGAGCAGCAGTATGGTTATTTTGCTAACAATGGAGACCAATTATGGAATTTTAAAACAGAAGAAGCTCCACAATTCGTCTTCTCCGTTTCGACGTTTTTAAAGGCAGAAAGGTCATATTAATCGAAATCACAGCTTCTTTCTTTGACCCTACATTTTAACTCTGCGGTCCCAACTATCTCTATCGCGCGAATCTCACATTCTTGAGAAGTTATTGTGAGAATGCAGGGTTAGGGTTTGCTGAGGAGCGAGGGGATCGAACATGGGGCAACAGTCGCTGATCTACAGCTTCGTGGCGCGGGGAACGGTGATCCTGGTGGAGTATACGGAGTTCAAGGGTAATTTCATGGAGATCGCATTCCAATGCCTGCAGAAGCTGCCGGCGAGCAGTAATAAGTTTACTTACAATTGCGATGGGCATACCTTCAACTATCATGTTGAGAATGGATTCAGTGAGTTTTCTATTACATGGCTTTTGTTGATTTGTTTCATTATTTTGTGAATGCGATGGCTTAGATTTTTTATTTGGATTGGAGTTTTGATCAGGTTTAGTGGATAATCGTTGTTGATTTCGTTTGCATTTCGCGGGAGGAGATGATTTGAAATCTCCGATTTCGCTGACTTATTTTTCCTTAAGATTAGGTTTAATTCGGAATGATAGAATTATATTATTTTTTTGTTTTTTCCATCCAGCTGCCGTTAGTATGCATGCCGTAGAGAGCATTGAGAATCGGTGAATGTAGATAGAGGGGCATGGAATCTTCCATTTGTGTTTCTTAAGAATTTATTAAAATATTTCCGTTTCTATCAAGGTCAATGGTTATAATCCTCAATCTTATGCGGTATTTATTTATTTTTCATGAAATATTTGACCAATAAGTAAACAAAACGCTACGTCAATATGAAAGCTATTGGGTGTCGATCAAATGGGCTTAAGTTTTATAATCCTCGAAGCCTTGAATTGGAGAATTGATAAAGTTTTAAACTTTGCATACGGGGAGACATTGAATTTTCCATTTCTGCTTTCTGATAAAATTATAGAAGTATTACCTTTCAGCTATCATTAGGTGCACGGGAATGGCGATAAAACTCCTAATCCATCCTTCTTCCACCATTATTCCTCCTACTCGTGTTCTGGGAATTCCGAAATCTCTTGTGGTTTAAAATATATAGCTTCGTTATCATTACGAATTGATGGTTTAGGAAATTGAATATGCTATGATTCGTCTGCTGGTTGCTCTTTCTGTAATGTTATTGATATGCCAGACAAGTTTTTTTCTCTCCCTTTTCATTTTGCTGGTAAGGTTGCTTCCATCTGTTTGATGTTTATCTTGATACAAAGTAAATAATACAAATTAATGAGTTTTCTCATTCGATGAGAACCCTCAACACAAATTCAATATCTTTACATCAAGTTAAAATTGGATCAGAGGTAACATATCTGTACTTGATTGTGGTGACTAATACAGATGTGTTTTTCCTCTTTTTCTAAGAGGCTATTTGGGATCAATTTTGTTTTGTGTTTTTTAATTTTATTTTTATACTTTTTTTTACAAAACATATTTTTTTTATGTGTTTTTATTTTTTATTTTTTAAAAAATATATTATTATTTTTAAAAATACTCAAAACAGAGTGTTTTTAAAAATAATAATAGCAACCAAATATGTTTTACTTTGAAACAAAATATAAATATAAAACAAAAAATAAAAGTGATCCTAAATAGCCCCTAAAGATTTCATGGATTTCACTCTTGTACTGTTAAGGTCATGGTTTGCAGTTTCAATAGTTTTGGATTGGGTTCAGCGAAGATCAAACATTTTTTTTAAATTTCATTTCAGTTGGTTTTGTGGGTTTCGTTGAAACTTAATAGGTTTTGTGGACTTTTGGCCAGACTCTGAGTTTTGACGGAATTTCAGTTGAACCTCAATAATTTTGCCCAAAATTCATATGTTTGAGATAAATTTTTGTTGAAACTCTTTAGCTATGGTCCAAGTTCTACTAGAATTTTATCTCAGCGCGATAAAAAAAAAAATCAAGTATATATTATAACTTCTGGGAAAATTGAATATTCCTCTCTCGTTCATACTCTAAATATAAAATTTTCAAATATTCAACAATAGAATAGTTATTGAAACCAAAACTAAACTAAATTCTGAAACTGACAAAATCATCAAAAATACCGAAACTTAAACTTTCCCAATTGGATCAAAACTGGTTTTAGAACAGATGAATTCTATTTTCAGGGATCTCCTTTCCTATTCCACAAAGAAATTGAATAAGATTCTTGTATTTAGGATAATGTTAACATTCTACGCCTTCTCCAATCACTTTAGCATGGATCTTCATCATTTTTTCTTCACTTGAAGATGCATCTTTTTATTTTATTTTATTTTTTTGTCTTGTTAACTTCGCATTTCTGTATATTGCAGCATATTGTGTTGTTGCAGTTGATTCAGTTGGCAGGCAAATCCCAATTGCCTTCTTGGACAGAGTAAAGGAAGATTTTACCAAGAGATATGGTGGTGGAAAGGCTTCTACAGCTGTTTCCTACAGCCTCAACCATGAATTCACGTACATCCTTCTTCAATCTCATCAGTGGTCCTGCTTTTTTATAGCTTAATGTAGGAATCTGTTAAAATATACAGGTCAAGCCTGAAAAAGCATATGCAACATTGTGTGGAACACCCTGAGGAAATCAGTAAGCTGTCCAAAGTCAAAGCCCAGGTTTCTGATGTTAAAGGAGTAATGATGGAAAACATAGAGAAGGTCAAACTTTTTCACCCATTCGGCTCCAACATTTTAAACTATTAAAAATCTCCCCATTTCTTACAAGTCATAATTGGCAGTGTTGATCAGTTGAGGATTTTTATATTCAGGTTCTTGATCGAGGTGAAAAGATTGAGCTCCTAGTTGACAGAACAGAGAACCTTCGGTCCCAGGTCTGAAATCAATCTTTCAAAACATCGATGGACAATGAATAAATCTTATATTTGCAATTAACAAATTGGATGTTCCTTATCGAATTCTAACACCTTTTAATAAGTACCTGTAAATTTTGTTTGTAGGCTCAAGATTTCAGGCAGCAAGGGACTAAGTTGAGGAAGAAGATGTGGTGGCAAAACATGAAGATGAAGCTCATTGTCCTTGTGATTATTGCAGTTTTTATCCTTGTCATGATATTGTCCATCTGCCATGACGTCAAATGCATTAACTAGTCCTGTCCACTGCCATGGTTGCTGAAGTTCGACTGGCTTCAGGTTTTGCATTTCCCAACTCTTTAATTCAGCTACAGCTTGTCTTGAATTATAATTTTTTACATCCTACATGCATCTCTGTACTTCTCTATTAAGAATATTTTATTTTCGTGCCTCTTTTTTTACTATTTTCTTTTCTCCATAATGATGTGGAGAGGGATTGGCTCTTTATTTATGATGCTTTTGCACGCTTGTATAGCCAAAATGCACCAGATTTTTTCTCATTGTAACAACAGTAGGATTATTTGATTCATGTCATTGTTATTGTGTATTTTTTTTATTTGTTGGCATTAATAAATTGTTTATTTCTTGGATGTCCATGACTTGTTACAGGATTTGGGGATTATACGTGTATTTGATGCTGCCTTCAGGGCGAATTGGTTTATTAGCTTTAGGGCATAGGTTTTGGATCCTCTCCAAATATCATGAAAATGGCATTACTACAGTTGCTCCGACCCTTCACTGCATTTCACTTCTGATTGAGATTTTGCCTATTAGTCATCTTTATAATCAATTTATCTTGATGGATTAAATCTCAGACAAGTTGATTGCAGGGTTGGGATTGGATAATGCTATAAGTTGAGGCACCGAGATGATTTTCTCATCAATTTTCATTTATAAGTTGTTTGGATGCCTGAAAAAGGAATGCAGTATAAATAGAATGCATTGTAAAGTGAATGTAATGTATTTGAATTATTTTAAAATTATTTGGTTGAAAACTCTATAAATACATGAATTTTCTTTTTTCATTTGGTAGAATAAATATAATGTAAAGTAATTTTGATTATGGGTGGCGTTGGTGGCAGCCTAGTGCGGCGAGATGGTGGTAGTGGCGGCAGCGACCGACGACGGCAACAATATCACTTTACACTGGCCGGTGTATTTGGAATTCACCCAAATCGGATGAATTCCAAATACACCAAAATTAACTCTTTTAATGTATTCTAAATATATTACATTACTTTGAAATTTTACTTTGCACCATGCCAAATAAAAAAAAAAAGTTTAAAACCCTTGCATTTACTTTACTTTATACCCAAAATTCATTATTCAAAATAATCCCTTAAAAGGTAAAACCTAATCCCTAGATTAGTTTTATAGGTTTTTCATATATTTCTAAAATATCATCCTAACCTTTAGAAGTATGTAAACCACCGCTTTATACTATATCTATTTATCTAATCTCTATAAGTATGACCAATATTATATAAGGTGATGGTTGCATTGTGTTGAAGAGATTTATTCATTCCTCTTTCTTTATTCAGCCATGCATAAAGGTGGAGGTTGGAGAGGTGGCTAGTAGAGTAATTTGTAGTTGTTAATTATCTTGGAAACTGTCATGCTAAGGAATTTCTCTTTTGAGTGATCGGTGGTGGCTATGGGGAGCCAATGAGCCAAAAGTCTTCTCAAGAAGAAAATTGTCGACAAATGCAAGGGCAGGCAATTGTTGAGGTGATCTAACTTAGGATGCAACATGTTTTTAGTGATGCGTATCTGTTATTTCAATTTGATCACAAGTTGTTGAGTTTGGTTGGCATAAACATTCTTCAATCTCCTGCAAAATTCAAATAAAGCTGAAGCTCATCAATGTTTATGACTTGATCTTAAGTAAAAACATCTGAAGAAGATTATATTGTTGCGCTGAATTTTGAGGAAAAACAAAAGTAGTGCAAGAAAAGGCAACAAATGAAGTATATTTGAATTTTTAGCAGAGGAGCTAATCAAAAAGTTGTGATGGTGTATGCAGGATCTATGATAAGGATAGTTACATGAAAAGTGACTATCCACAATGGAATACTGGGCATAGCTTGAATCTGATGAATGCTGTGAGTGAAAAGATCTTAGTGTTGTAGTTCTATGGCGTCTTTTATCTTTGCCATGGGTGTATGTTTTCATTTAACTACACATAAAGAGCTAATATTTAATTATTCATTTTGCAGGAGATTGAAGAATGTTTATTTTGTTGATGGTGGTGATGTGAAAATTAAGATTGATTATGTGGTTATATGGAAGCTTCATAATATAACCCAAGTTCTTAAATTGAAGAATCTAATCTTGATTAGGCAACTTAGTGAAGGTTACGTCTCAAGCATCAATAATGATAGTACAAAGACAATGTACAATGGCATGGTGATGGCACAAAGAAGCAAGGATGGTACTATACATATGATGTCAAACACCTAAAAATGAGAAGATTGTTAAATATATTGTTGGTGATTTTGGAGGTGTAATAAATATGAGGTAAAAATTCTATCAAATTGGATCTTTCAAAGCATAGTTGTGTTAGATGGTGGAGCTTGATTTTCATCTCCAAGAGGTAGCTCCTCGGCACCAGAGAAGCAGTGCCACGATGTTGGAACAGGAAATTTTTTGACATTAGACCATAGAAGGTAGTGCCTCGACGCTAGGAAGGTAATGCCGCGACTTTGAGTTGCGGTGCTTCGGCACCTTAGTGCTTCAAAGAAGTGTTGTGGCTCTAGGATCAGGGCATCGGAAAGCATAATAACAGATAGGCTAGCACTGCTTGAACCCATGCATAAAAGTCTAGGAGAGGCGTCGGTCATAATTGTGGCCTTCTGAGGTGGGAGACTTCATATTTAGGTAATTTTTTTACAGTTTTTAATACTCATGTCATTTTCTCTAGTGAGTGAGAGTGAAGTATGTGCCCTAGAGAGATTATGATATTATCTTAATTTTCTTTCATAGTGGATTTCTTAGTGGTGTGGTTTGTGTTTTTTTCCCGTTCTCGGATTTTTTCACGTTAAATTTGGTGTTTTCTGTGTGATCTTTTATATTGATTTTCATTTGTTCAGTATATGCTCTGAAACACTCAAACTGCTTGTCCACACATAATTTTCAATCATATTTCTCTTCCTAACAAGTTGGGCATTATAAGATAGACAATATTTCAGGAACAAGAAGCAACAATATAACAAGAAAGGATAATGGGTTCAACCGCCGCAATCTCTACATAATATCTAAAAGTATTACTTCTAAGCATTATATAAAGAAATGTTATATTGAAAGACATCACTTATTATTCTTCTTCATTCAACCATACAATGAATATTCTTAAATATTTGATTGCGTTAAGAATAATATTTATCTTGCCGTTAAGATTTTACTAATTTTGGATATTAAACTAATGAATAGATAATATTTATATTATAAATCAATTATTATTATTAATTCAATCAGTGTTATTTACTTTATATCTATTTTTCATGTTATTATTCCAATTAGTTGACATTTTTAAAATGAAATAAAAATAGTTTGGGATATTCTAATAAATTTTTTAAATAAAATATTGAATTTTATTTGGGCAGTTTAGTTATGTGAAAAAAGAATGTAATATAAAATAAATGTACATTAAAAGGATTACTTTAACTTATTTGGCTAGAAATTTTATAAATACATGAATTTTTTTATTTGGTAAAATAAAATAATATAAAATATTTTTGAGATTATGGGTGTAGCGCGCGATCAAAATCTTTATGATATATTTAGAATTTACTCTAGAATCTCAAATCTCAAAAAAATGATCATTCTAATGTATTTTAAATATACTATAAATATATTGAAATTTTATTTTGCATTATACCAAATACTCAAAAAGTTAGATTTTTATATTAGGTTTACTTTATACTCTAAATGTAGGCAACCTAACATCACCTTAAGTTCAGTTCAATTTTAAAATTGCTGTAGAGAAAGTAGTCTTTTAAAAAAAATTATTTTATGTGTTATAATTATTTTTTTTAAAAAAATTTAAAAATAGTTTTTTTAACAATCACTATATATTAATAGCTCTGGTTATTAAATAGTTTTTTCACTATAAATTTTTTTAAAAAATAGCTAAAATTAGTAGTTAAACGAAATTATTTTGCTTTATAACTATTTTTTGAAAAAATAAAATAGTAAAAAATTATCTCAAATTCACTCTTAGTTTAATAGAAATATTTAGTATATATATGTAGGGAAGATGTTAGAATTTCTTACATTCAAAATCCAAAAAGAAATTTTTTTTGTTTGCCAGCATAAAACATCCAGGGTGTGGGAGTAGTTTATTGCAAAATATATATATATATATATTGAACATGAATATACACTAGTATTCTAATATTATATTTTAAAGTTGATAAATTATACAATAATTATAAGAATCAAACAAATTCATATAATAGTAAATTTATTTCAATTTTTTGAATAAAATATAAAGGATATTTAAACTTATTAAAAACCTTAAATTCAATTGAAAAGAAAATTTATTGTTATATGATATTATAGGTTGGGAAGATTATTTTAAAATAAAAATAAATTTAATAAGAAAAATAAAATTAATGTTAACGAAATATAAATTATTTAAATAATGCATTTTAAAATAAAAAAAAAATATATGATTTATCATAAATTAATTATATGATATATTTTAAAAATTAAAATTAATTATTGTTTTCATATACGCGTGCATGCCCATGGTATACTTCTCATCTGTCTACTTATTTCTCATTATCTTAAATATAAATGTTTTTAAATTATAACTTAGAAAACTTAAAAAAATAATCAATAAATTTTATATTTATTATAATTTAGATATAAATAACTCTTTTAAATTATAAACTTTTTATATCGTTGATAATTTTTTATATATTTTACAACAGAAATGTCGAAATTACAGAACAAAGTTGCCAAAACTGTTAAATAAATTTTTTTGTAAAAACTGAAATAAAAGATAAAGATATAAAACTTATTAAATTGCATGCCTAGGGCTGTAATCAAGCAAAGCCGAGCTGAGTACTTATCGGATCGGACTTGACATGGACAAATTAAAGTTGTTTGTATTCGGTTCGAGTTCGAGTTTGAACTTTCGCATGGATGTTCAAGCTTGCCTTGCTTAATTTTATCTATGTTCAAATTTTATTTGTACTTGATTTCTTTGAAATAAGTAAACAAATATATTATCGAGTTAATGAATGAGCTTAAAATGAGCACTAAAATTTTCTCTACTTTTTTATTTGGATTACTTTCTTAAATCTCATATAAGTTCTCCACACAATACAAAATTTAGATTCTAAAAGAAACTAAATCATGAAAAAAATTATGAGGGATAAAACTTAACATACATAAAAATCAAGTTAAATATGATCATATAAATTCATAAGATTGAGTCGATCATTTTCAAAATATAGACACAAAATTGACCATTGCTTAAAGTAAATGTGACTTTTAAAAATACTATGAAGGCATACAATCAACTTTTTTATAAAAAAAAAAATCAAGGCACACAATTTGCCTTTAAAAAACATAAAAATAGATGATCAAATTTGTGTAACATACCTTATTGTATGTTCCCAAATTACAGTAATTTTCTCTAAAACAAGACACCTAAAACAAAACAAAAAAATTTAATAAATAACTTAATTTGAAGAAAAAAATACTAAAAAAATAAAATAGTACATATATGGATAAGAAGCATTCTACAAATAACAAGCTTTTATCAACTCCTAAAAATAGAAAAATGCTTCAAATTCATAAAAGAGTGAAAATATATTGCTATAATAAATAGCCTCAAATTCAAGAGGAGATTTAATCCACAATTGATCCTTCCAAGATTTAAGACCACTATCA
Source organism: Cymbidium sinense (assembly GCA_021442155.1). NCBI lineage: Eukaryota > Viridiplantae > Streptophyta > Magnoliopsida > Asparagales > Orchidaceae > Cymbidium > Cymbidium sinense. Next base: position 60,401,219 of record CM038222.1, read on the forward strand.
CTTCCATTAATGTCTCCATAACTCTTTTAATATAACAAATAACTGAAATTGAAATCCCCAAATATAACAACTTTTACATAAGTCAAATACAAAATATCCATTAATATTTGAGTTAACAAACACATGAGAACAACTATCGATAGTCAACACAATAATGATTCAAAATCAAAGAAACTGAGGATGAAGAACTAAGACTTACATCATTATTTGTGACACTAGAATAAAATCAAGTTGATATTATTGATATTCCTTTGTGCATTATAAAAACAAAGAAGGGCTATGAAGGTAATTAGGAATCACACTCATAAAAAGCAAACACAAAAAGAAAGTAAATAGTAGTTAAAAATGAAACCCCCTCCAACTATAGCAAGTGGCTAGATTATTAGAACAAATGACTATTATGATAGAGTTTCCCTATGAATATTTTAAAGATCACCAAATCATAACATTATCACGCAAGCATATGATTGATAAAAAAAGTGAGGATGAAGAACCAAGACTGAAGCTCTCTCTTAAGCTTAGGATCAATAGTAGATGAAGGATTATCAAGATCAATGCATAAGAACTTCATTATCAACATGCAAGCATATCAGCAAGTGAGAGCATAAGCACATAAGTAGACAAAGGCCGAGAGATTGACCAAAATAAAATCAATCTTAGCAGTTAACACAAAATAATTTATTCGATGTCATACCTAAGATAACCAAAAATTCAGAACTTGAGAGAGAGATAGCGACCAACCGGTAGAAGTTGAAGAGAAAAAAGATGAAAGTTGAAAAGGAGAGGTAGGAAGTCAAAGAGAAAGAGAGAACGATCGGTTCAAGCCACCGTTTCCTCCGCTTTACCTTGTGAATCGACTCAAATTGATAAGAAGATGAGGGAATGTCGATTGTCGGTGGAAGTTGAAGAGTAGATGAGTGAATGTCTGCGGAAGTCGATGCTGAAGGCAAGTTAGGACTTCGACGCTTCACTTCAAGGGAAGAAACGATAGAGCTTAGGGTAGTGTTTGTATGAATAAGAATGCAAGATTGAGCCTCTTAAGGCTTAAAGTGAGCTTAAGCATTTCACTTCATTGGAATTTGGATGAACCAACAGAGCTTAGGCTTTGTTGCGTGCTAGAAAACCAGTCACGGTAGAGTGAAAGTTCTGCCTTATTGTTGTGAAGTCCAGACACACATAGGTAATTAAAGAAACAAGAGACACTCAATTTTAACGTGGAAAATCTCGAAAGAGGGGAAACCACGGCTAGCCATAAAAGCTTCCACTATGTATTTTGAGTACAAAGTCTTCCCGATAACGGGATTCTGAATTGCATATGAGAGAGGAATAACTGTGTAACAATGATCGTTGTAATTGTCGATGGTGGAGATCTTGGGGTAACCAGGTGGGAATGTAGGGTACAATTAGTGACGGTGGGCGGTGGCGGTGGTTGATGGGCAGCGGAGTGCGATCTTGCTTGTGCGATCTTGCTTGGAGGATCTTGAGCTTGAGCTCTCTCTTCCTCCTCACTTAGGCTTTTCCTCTTCTTCCTCGCCCGGACTCTTCCTTTTCTTTCTTGCTTGGGTTCCTCCTCTCCTTTCTTGCTTGGACTCTTCCTCTTCTTCCTTGCTTGGACTCTTCCTCTTCTTCCTTGCTGCTCTTCCACTTCTTCCTTGCTTGGACTCTTCTCTTCTTCCTGCTTCGGGCCTCTCTTCTTTACTTGTTTTAGTTCCTCTTCTTCTTCCCTTTTAGCTCCTCTTCTTCTTCACTTGGTGTGAGGAATGAAGGCCTATATATAGATGGGAGGAGGGCATTCTTGTAAATTCATGTAGCCCACCTCGATCGGACTCGATGATTCCTTGATCATTTGATGTATTTTGAGAATTTGGATGGTCAAATGAAGTTTATGAGATCTTAGGCTCATTAGATCATTTCGTCGAGGCGCTTCGATTTGATTATAAACATTATATATTTGAGCTGTTTGGGATTTAATTGATGTCCCAAAGATTTAATGATATTTTAAGTGTGATCTCGATCGGTTTGACTCAAATCATATAAATTTCGACATCAAATTTGTGCTTTTATTGAGTGGTATTTTGAGAGCCATATCGTTTCTATTTTGGATGACAGTAAATCATCCAAAATATATGTGTCAATGCTCGAAAATAAAATTGGAAGTTTTCGGCGTTCGGACCATGGCGCCATGGGCGCGTCATCATATGCGAAGCGCGGCCATGAAGTCTTGCAGCGGCGATGGAAGATTATAGGGTCAAATCTCGCGAGGTTGGCGATTACGGCGAGCGGGCGGGTGGTCGCTGAGCAACGGGTATGTCTGCCGGTCAGCGCCCAAGTCATGGCCGTTCGGTGACGGTTTGGGTCAGCGGCATGACGGCCGATTATCTGACAGTTCGGTCAGCGTGGCGGTTGAATTGCCGGCGAATGTGGCCGAGGAGGGCTGTTGCTTGTAGCCAGCGATGTCCCGCTCTGTCTAACGATGCGAGTGCTTTCGCGGGTTGCCGCTCAGGCGATGGTCAGCGCGTCCGTGACCGTGTATGGTCCACAGAATTTGGTTTGAGCCATTTTGAGGGGTTTCACCCTTTTGCCCCTGGGGTATACTAGGGTGAGGGAGAGGCACACCTTTCCCTCTCCCTTTCTTCTTGGTGAGGGTCTTTGGAAGCAATCAAGAAGCGATCAAAGCGCTCGGGGAGCGTCTATCGAGGCGATTAAGGCCATTTATGTGATTCCGGTTTCCCCGTCGGTTCGGCCTCGTCGGGGTTGCGATCAAGGCCCAATTTTATTCGTATTCCGTTCGTCGACCGTCCTTAGGGCGATCAAGGCCCAGTACATCGCGTATTCGGGTTTGACCTCGTCGGGCGTCGTTAGGAGGCGATCAAGGCCCAATGTACATCGTCGTGGTTCCGGTTTCCCCTCGTCGGCTTTCGTCGGACCGTCGTTGAGGCGATCAAGGCCACATACGTCGTGGTTGATTCTGACACCGTCGGGCCGTCCGTTAAACCGAATTTAAACGTCATGGTTCGGTTCCCACCGTCGACCGTCCGAGTGGTGGCGGTCAGGTATCGTCGTGATTGTTCGGCCTCGTCGACCGTCAGGTTGAGGAAGCGATGGCGCGATTCTGCGTCATGGTTGGTTACCTCGTCGCGTTAGGCGATCAAGGCCCACGGTACATTCGTTGTGTTTCACTGTCGGACGTCGGGTTCGGTTCCCACGTGCATACATTCGTCGTTAGTTCGCTTCGTGACCGTCGGTTAGGCGGTCGGCCCATGGTACATCATCGTGGTTCCGGTTCTGGCTTCACAGCGTCCGAGTTAGGCGGTATACATCGTGGTTCCGGTTTCGTCGGACCGTCAGGTTAGGGCGATCAGGTACATCATTCGTGTTCCGGTTCGCCTTGACCGTCGGTTGAGGCGGTTAAAAGCTTGTACGTCTGGTTCCGTTACTCTCGTCGTCGGGTTAAAAGAGGGCTGCCATACGTCGTGGTTCTAATGGCGTGGTCAAGATTCCAGCATCGTATGATTCCGTTCGACCTCGTCGAAGTCCCGTTGAAATCAAGTCCAGCATACATTCGTGGTTCAGTTCCGACCTCGTCGGTTTAGCATTCGGGCCGTCAGGTTAGGCGATCACCGGACGGGGTTGATGAAGATGCTCAGCGATGAGGCGCATTGGTCGGCGATGGTGACTCGATGTGGTCGGCGGATAAGCGGACGATGGTGGTGGCCGGAATTGACGATGGTTGGCGATGTCAGTGGTGGCGTTGATGATCAGCTGATGTTAGCGGATGGCGGTGAATGATAGTGAAATTTTGAATCCAGGTTGTTTGTCGAATGTGACTTGATGCGATGGCGTTAACGCTGGAAGAGGTTACATTGAATCCGCGAGAGATTTTGACCCATCGAGGTTGTTTGTCGGAATGTGACTTGGCGTTACTGATGGCGTTAACCGTGGGAAGAGGTTACATTGAATTTTTTTATCCGAGTTGTTTGTCGAGTGTTGCGATGACCCTGTATGGAAGAGGTCAATTGAATTCGTTGAGGATTTTTGACCTATCAGGTTGTTTTCGTGTTACGATGGCGTTAACATGGAAGAGGAATTGAATCGGCGAGATTTTGACCCATCCGGGTTGTTTGTCAGTGTTACCAGATGCATTATGGAAGAGGTTGAATTAATCGCTAGAATTTTTTGACCTATCCGAGGTTGTTTGTCGTGTTACGATGGGCGATGGAGAAGGTTGAATTGAATCGCCGGAGATTTTGATCCGAGGTTGTTTGTCAGTGTTACGGAATGGCGTGTGAAGAGGTTGAATGAATCGGCGAGATTTTGACCTATCAGGTTGTTTGTCGGTGTTACCCGATGGCTAACTTGTGGAAGAGGTTGAATAGAATCGAGGATTTTGACCTATCCGGGTTGTTTGTTAGAGTCTTTTCGATGATGTTAACCTTGTGGAAGAAGATTGAATTAGCAGGATTTTTTGACATAGTTGTTTGTCGAGTGTTAGATGGCGTTAACTGTATGGAAGAGGTCAAATTGAATCCGTTGAGATTTTTTGACCCATCCAGGTTGTTTGTCGGTGTTACGATGGCGTTAATAGGGTGAGAAATTAGCTCGAAGATCGTGACTTCGCTCGAAAGTCGACTTCATGCTCAAATATCAAGCAAAACGAATTTTGAGCCAGGCTTCAATTTATTTGAGACTTCGACAGCTCGCTTCCTTGGCTCCTTGGCCGGATCAACGAACAGGCGGTATGAGATGAACCGTCCGTTAATTGACAGCGATCTAAAACTAAAATCCCTATTCTAATTTCGACTTCGAGAGGCCCGACCTCTTCTCACTTCTCGCCTCGGTTCTCTTCTCCAGTTCTCCTCGCTCCGTTCTCACTTGTCAGGTAGTGCCCAGTGGCGTCGCGTATTCATTCGCCGATATCGTCGGACCGTCGATTAGTGTTTGGTTTGCTTTGATTTCGATCGGTGGTGATAGTATCCTTGCGCTGGTTTGCTTCCTTGCTCCAAAATACTTTTCGATTTTCTTTCATTTCGATTCGTAAGTATTTCATGGAATCATTATGTTGGTTATTTCAATTTTCTGTTATTCCATTATTTGAGGTTCGCCTATTAGATTTGGGGATGTTTCGCCATTTCGGTTCTTTAAGCATTCATGCCAATCATGCGTATCTATGTTTTTTGCGGTTGGGGACCTGGGGTACTTGCAATTTGCGGGGTTTGTAACGATTTTATGTAAGCATCATAGCATGTTCGCCCGTGGGTTGTTTTAGTTCTGCGTTCGGCGTCACAGGTTTGTAAGCTTGTAACGTTTGTTGCCTCACTTGCTGTATTTGAATGTTGTGGCGTTGCATGTATTTGTTTCATTTCCTAATTGTATTTGTTTCCTCTTGTGGGCATCTCACTCTGTTGAATGTCGTGCCTCTGCCATTACTAGTAGGAACTTGGCTTTGCGATTCTTTGTTGCCTATTGGAGGTTATTTGTTCTATGAAGGTTGTTTACTTGTTTACGGTCTTTGTTGTGCATTCATGGGATATGTTATGATGTTCACATGCCTTTCCTTATGACTTGGTTGTTCTGTTGATTGTTGCCTTGTTGATAAATGTTGTCATGTTGATAGATGCAGATTTCTTGGTTGTAAATGATTTAGCCAAGTTTTTTGAGGGCACAAGTCATAGAGGTTACCATTTATAAGATTTCTTGAGGAGAGACTATTGTAGCAAATGATTTAGCCAAGTTTCATTCAAGATTATGTTGAGCTTCCCATGCAGGTATACTATCTTGTGATCATATATTCAAATGTGGTTGTCTAATTGTCTTATTTTTGGTGGCCTTATAGTGATAGTCTTGGCTTGGAGATTTCTACATTCTTACATGGTTGTGTGTTGACTTGTCTTTGCATTTTCCCTTTTGTAGTGTATGTGTCTGCTTTCGACCGTCCCAGCCTCTTTCACTCTTTGGGAATTTGGAGAGTTTTTTGTTTGCCTCTAGGCTCAACCTTGTTCTGTTGTTGTTCCTTTTGCCTTTGGCCACTGCTACGTTGCTTATTACAGGCGTATTTGGATTTATTGGGTAAGTGTGTAACGTGTTGGATTTTTTTGTGTTGGATTGGTTATTTTGGTGTGTTGGTTGATTGGTTCACTTGGTTGGCTATTTGAATTTGGATCACTTGGATGTAGGGGTGTGTTGGTGGGTGGGTACGTATTCGTGTAACTGTGTTGCTCTTAGCTTTGGCTTGATGGCTTCTTCTGGCTTCTGCCCACGGCTCTCTACTCATCTGGTCATTCTTGGGTGTTAGGTGGCGTATGTTGTTGGCTGGGTGCGTTTTGTTATTTTGTTGCCTTGTTGCCTTGGTGGTGGGCCGGTGGTGTGGAGCCGTGGAGGATATGAGATCTAGTGGGCTTATCATGAAGAATTTTTTGCTTTTTTAATTTTCAACGATGATGAGAAGAGAATATATTTGTAATTTGGGTAAATTCATTTGTTTTTGTTTGTCTCAAGGCTCTAACCTTGTTTGCTGTGTTGGATTTATTGGCTGTGTTGGACTTGGACTGTTGGTTATTTTTTGGTGTTGGTTGATTGGTTCACTTGGTTGGCTATTTTGGAATTAGGATCACTTGGAGTTGGATGGGTGGATGTGTAACATGTGTTGGTGGCCGGGTGCTGTGTATGTTATTGTTTAACACTACGTGTTGAAGCCACTTGGGCAATTTTGGGGTTCGATTTGAACCGATGTGCTCTTAGCTCTAACCTTTGGCTTCTTCGCTTTGCTCATCTTTGTTCTTGTTGGGTGTTAGGCGCTGGTTGTTAGTCGTGCTTTTTTGGTTATTTTGTTCTTTGTTGGGTGTTATGGCGCGTTTTGTTAGCTGGGTGCGTTTTGTTATTTTGTTGCCTTGTTGCCTTGGTGGTGGTGTGGAGTGGAGGATATGAGATCTAGTGGGCTTATCATGAAGAATTTTTGCTTTTTTAATTTTACGATGATGAGAAGAGAATATATTTGTAATTTGGGTAAATTCATTTATTTTGCTTCATTATTTGTGGCTACCAAGCCTCTCATTGGATAAGCAACCTAGAGCCTTTATTCTGCTTTTCGACTCCACTATATTAATGCATGATATTTTGATTTGTGAGGTTTTGTCACTTTTGCAAGGGATTTATTTTTCTATCTTTAAGGCTCTAATGGATGGCTTTGGCAACTTAGAGGTTGGAGCATTCAATTATTGAAGTAAAATATAAAATTACAAATTTTCGCTAATTGAATGCTTGAAGATGGATATTACTTTCTCGACTCGAGTCCCACAAACAAATTTATATATCGGTTTGAAAGCAGTTTTACGGCTTAAAATGCAATATTATTTTGTCATTTGTCAATTGTCAATCCTTCTTTTGCTATGACACAGGAATTGCAATCAATGAATGTCGTTCCACGTTTGACGCTGACAGAAGCCAGATGGAGGCAAACTTAATTAACGTTAGATGAATGGGTAGGGTAGGTGATGTAAATATGCAATTTGCATTGTAGTTATGTGAAACAACCAGAGTTTTAATTTGTACAAAAAGAATAATCATGTATTCATGTATGAAAATGCTTTTAAGTATCTAATCGTTTGATGCTATAAAGCTACCTTACAATTCGGTTGTATTGTACTTAAAATGAAAAAAAGTAATATACGTCTTTTTCAAGTGCAGTAGAAAATTTTATTTAAATCAATAATTTAATTATTAGACAATGAAGATGATTATTTTTATAATTAACTTGCTATTATTATTTGTGATTTGTCAAGAAAAAGATTTGTAAAATTTAAAATTAACTTGTTATTAATAAGAAAAGTTTTATTTATTCTTTTGTTTGTTGGCTATTTTAATAATAATGTATATTGTCTGGTGATTGGTGAAATTATCAAAGTAATTAAGTTTATTATTATATTGTTATTTTATTTTCTTTTTTAGCAAATTATTTGTTAAAATGTTAATGGTTTACGAATAATATTTGTTTGTTCTTGACTTCTTGATCAAACTAATTTGAATATAGGTGTATATCAATTTTTTCCTTTTATAAATCTAAAAAGAATGAAAAAAGTAAGTCATCTTAAGTAAAAAATGGTGTGCGAGCGAAGTTTAAATGGATTTTATTTTCGAACGAAGTCGTTTATATTTCGGCGGTTCGATTGATTTCGATCCGGCGGGATTTCGAGCGCCGAAATCACACGAGCCGGATCGAGCTCGATCGTCGATCGACTATTTCGGTTCGAAATTTCGACCGACTCGAATTTCAATTTTGAGCCGATTCGGGATGCTCGATGGCTCAACCGACCCTGACGTTAACACATGGAAGGGGGAATGATCCGAGATTTTGACATCCGGTTGTTTGTCGGTGTTACGATAACGACGTGTGGAAGAGTTATTGAATCCGTTGAGGATTTTTACCTATCAGGTTGTTTCGAGTCTTTGCGATGATGTTAACCTGGAAGAGGTTGAATTGTCTCGAATTTTGAAATCTTGTTTAGTGTGACTCGATGGCGTGTGTGGAAGAGGTTACATTGAATCGTGAGATTTTGAATCCGAGGTTGTTAGTCCAGTGTTAAGATGCGTTAACATGTGAAGAATTGTGAAGTCCACCAACAACCTTTGACTTATCTAGGTTGTTTGTCGAGTATTACAGGACATTAAATGAATTGAATTAAAACATCCGTTTGTGGTTGTAATAAAGTTGCTAACCGGTCTCATTTTTCCATGAGTATGATTGGAAAATCATAATTTGCAAAGCTATATCTCTTTATTGAAATATCCTCCTTTAACTTGTTTCTTGGGATGGTAATCTTAGATGCTTAACATGGGTGATCTTAGAGAGTTGCCCCGGTTCGGATCAAGGAACAAAGTTTGATGAATCTTCATTCTTCGCTCTTTAAAAGCTTGAAATCGCCACCTCGATGGTGGTTTTGATCTTGGGAAACTTGGTCATCATCAAGATGATAATAATGGAATCAATATCCACGGCTAAAGCATTGCGTCTTGAAAACCGGTGGTAGAGTGAAAGTTTACGCCAGCCTTGTTGTGAAGTCCACACACACAATTAATTAAAGAGCAAGAGACTCAGAATTTTAACGTGGAAAACCTCGAAAAGAAAAACCAGCTAATAAAAAGCTATGTATGCGTTTTAGTACAAAGTCTTCCGATAATGGGATTCTGATTGCATATGAGAGAGGAATAACAAGCTTGATATCAGTTGTAATTGTGATGGTGGAGATGCGGGGTAAAGTGAATCACATTGAGTGACGGCGTGGCGTGGCGGTGGTTGATGGATGGTGGGAATGCGATCTTGCGGAGGATCTTGAGCTTGAGCTCTCTTTCCTCAGGCTTTTTCTTCTTCCTCCTGACTCTTCCTTTTCTTCCTTGCGTTCCTCTCTTCTTGCTTGGACTCTTCCTCTTCTTCCTTGGACTCTTCTCTTCTTCCTCTTCCTCTTTCTTCCTTGCTTGGACTCTTCCTCTTCTGTTCTTGCTCTCTTCCTCTTCTTTGACTCTTCCTCTTCTTCCTTCTTCGCTTTCTTTTACTTGTTTTGACTCTTCCCTTTCTCCTTTCTTCTTCACACCCCCCTTTGGTGTGAGGAATGAAGGCTATTTATAGATGGGAGGAGGCATTCTTAAACTCATGTAAGGCCCTCCTCGACGGACGTGAGATGATTCCTTGATCATTTGATGTATTTTGAGAATTTGGATGCCCAAATGAAGTGAATTATGAGATCTTAGGCTCATTAGATCCGCTCGAGAGCCTTCGATTTGACTATAAACATTCCATATTTGAGAGTTTGTTTTGGGATTTAATTGATGTCAGATTCCAAATGATATTTTAAGTCGTCTCGTCGATTTTGACTCAAAATGTCATCGACTTTTCAAGATTTGTGCTTTGACTAGTGGTATTTTGAGAGCCATATAAGGCTTTATTTGGGTGACTTGGGTCACTCATTTCATCATTTATAATTAAATAAAAATAATTTATTAACTTAAATTAAATATTTTAATAATTAATATGAGTTTCTTTTATTTATTTATATGTATTTATCTTATAATTTATAAACTATAGTATCAATTATATTTTATAAATATTTAATTAAATGTATCATATATTTTTATAAATTATACTAGAAAATTTAGTAAATTATAATATTTTTATTAGATATGTTAATAAAAATTATGCACTCATATTTTAAAGATAAATATATGAATTATTATCAAATTTAGTATAAATTATTTAATAAATTATTTATTAAAATAATAAATGAGTTTGTTTATGAATATAAATAAGCTAATAAGATCACATTCATGTTCAGTTCATTTAACATCCGAGTTTTTAAAAACTCTTTGAGCTTATTTTTTTATTAATTTAAACAAGTATGAAGGAGTATTAATCGAGTCGAGTTTGAGTAATTCAATAAATGTACTAGTTCATTTACAGCCCTATGCATGCTCATGTGTTTTAATTTTAATTTTTAAAATTAAAATTAAAATAGATTTTATATTTGTTATAATTTAAATATAAATAACTCTTTTTAATTATAAACTTTTATATCTTTGATAATTTTTAAATATCTTACAACAGAAATGTCGAAATTACAGAAAAAAGTTGGCAAAACCGTCATAAATTTTTTTTTGTAAAAAACTGAAATAAAAGATAAAGATATAAAACTCATTAGATCCGGCTCGTCGAGACGCGATTTATTATAAACATTCCATATTTGAAATTTTGAGATTTAATTGATGTCAGATTTGATGATATTTTAAGTCGCTGATCTCGATTCGACTCAAAATCATATCGACATCAGATTTGTCTTTGGTAGTAGTATTTTTTTGAGAGTATATCATTTGGGTGACAGTCACCCATTTCATCATTATAATTAAATAAAAATAATTTATTAACTTAAATTAAATATTTTAATAATTAAGATGACTTTCTTTTATTTATTTATATGTATTTATCTTATAATTTATAAACTATAGTATCAATTATATTTTATAAATATTTAATTAAATATATCATATATTTTTATAAATTATACTAAAAAATTTAGTAAATTATAATATTTTTATTAGATATGTTAGTAAAAAATTATACGTTATATTTACTCATATTTTAAAGATAAATATATGAATTATTATCAAATTTAGTATAAATTATTTAATAAAATATTTATTAAAATAATAAATGAGTTTGTTTATTGAATATAAATAATAAGATCATTTAGTTCATTTAACATTCGAGTTTTAAAATTCTTTGAGCTTATTTTTTATTAATTTAAATAAATATGAAGGATGTCAGTTTGAGTAATTCAATAAATGTACTAGTTCATATACAGCCATATGCATGCTCATGTGTTTTAATTTTAATTTTAAAATTAAAATTAAAATAGATTTTATATTTGTTATAATTTAAATATAAATAACTCTTTTTAATTATAAACTTTTATATGTTTGATAATTTTTAAATATTTTACAACAGAAATGTCGAAATTACAGAAAAAGATGGCAAAACCGTCATATTTTTTTTTTTTGTAAAAAACTGAAATAAAAGATAAAGATATAAAACTTATTAAATTAGCATATCCTTAAAAAAAAGACCCACACAACTTCAATCACCCCCTCCCATAAATAACATATTCGGCGCATTAAATCAATGTTTATATAAGAAATGGACAAAGCATTCGCTCATTTAATGCTTTAAGGAGGTCTTAAATGCAAATGTTGGGCCAATAAATGCAAAATATTAGTAGTCTCTAAAGATCTTCAGAAGATATGGCTAAGAGTTGAATCTACTTGAAGTACATTAAATGCTTTTATTTATTGGTTAACTTCGAGAGAGGGGATCGATACTATCTAGAATTAATTTCATATATATATATATATATATATTTAAAAAAGAAATCAGAATAGAGTAGAAAGAAGAACATTTAATTTGTTGCTTGGGTAAAATAAAATTTCATTCAAAGCATTTTAACTTTTACATGAAAATTTAGAAGGAGAAAATTTATAAAAAAAATCTTATAAAGTTATAATAAATTCACTATTTTTTTATTTAAAGTTACAAAACCTATCATTTTTCCAACATTGAGAATGATAAGAAATGGAATATAAAATATTTAGTGTGTTGGATTGAGAATTTGAAGGACGATAATTAACATTGGAAATAGAACATTAGCATGTGTTCTATCAATAAAAATGATAGCCATTTAAAAAAAACAAATTTAAAAATTATAATCATGCTTCTCCGGAGAAGTAACCAGGCTGCACCTTTTCAATCATTCTAGTAATGGGGACTACTTGACTTGGTTTTTTTTTTTGTAATGTGTATCCACCAACACTCATCTTATGGATGATATCTTATTATAATCACGCGAGCCATGTTACATTCATCATTTTAACACTTATTTTCCCCACATAGGCCTCATTTGACTGGTCAGAGATTCTCAACGCCACAAACGGAAGAGATGGTAATAATTGACAAATGCAGAAAAACAAGCACACCTTAGGTATAGGCGCTAGGGTTTCTATATGATAGGAAAACTTGAATCAAACAATTCAATGGTATAGATATTTTGGACACAAGAATTTGGTACTCGATGCCATGCTGATCGTTTGCAGCCAGAACGTGCTCTCTATCACCCCAAAAGTTTCTTGGAACTTAAATCTTCTAATACCAAGTGGCGTTCCATAGTTGTGCGTGGTGGAAATGAACTGTAGAAAATGAGTTGCAGAGTTGCAAAAGCAGCAAAACACGGTCACATTGCCAACTTAAAATTTCTAAAGCTGTGCCAAGACATCATTTTCATCCAGCCAACGCAGCTGTATTCCATCTATCGGCAACCCCGGTTCTTGGCAAACAAGTTAGGCAAACCTCGGCGAACTATCGCAACCACGGCTGTGACCATACCGACTAAAGGAATCCAATAAGCTTATGATCATTAATTTCATAGATTATTGAGATAATTAAAAGCTAAAAAATAATAATATAGGCATTCTAATTAAATATTTTAGAAATTTGATTAAATTTATCAAAAAAATATCACGAAAAAATTTATAAATAAAATCAAAATATTGATGTAAATGGAATTGACTTAAAATTAAAGAGAGATTGAAGATCTAACAAATTTTAATATTATCTCATATTGAATATCAATGATCATCAACAACAATCATTGCTATCCTTTTTCTTTTTTTTTTTATGGCTATTGCTTATTAGCTATCGACCATCTTCATCTGATTAATGTCTAATGACTATCATCATTTGAATATTGTTGTATAATCTTTACTATCTAGTGACTATCATTCAACTATTATTACTTAAAATATTATTATTTGATTATTATCACTCATTCATAATCATCATATCGTCATTATCTAATAATCATCAGCATTTACTATACTTTTAATATTCTTCGCCAAATTCATAAAAAGTCAAGCATATATTTCATGCTTTATAATTTCATCTTCTATATCCCAAAAGAATAGTGTACTTCTAAAGTCTTATTTACAATGTAATTTTTTCAACTAGGTTAAGCATCATAGCTTTTCCTTTTGAATTTTTAAGTAAAAATATTGGTGTCTCTCATAACATTGGAAATAGAACATAATTTTGAAGGATGATAATTAACATTGGAAGATTAGATGACAATGGGAGAGAGACATTTGATGTTGAGAGTGGTGCAGAGAGTAGAGCATCGATTGGTAGATGCAACTCAATAGATTATGGATGATGGCGAGATGTGATAGGTAGTGTTGCGAGTGGGGCATTAGTAGATGGATGTCGACTGGCAATAATATGTTAGGGTTGTTGTTGGGAATATGTTAGTTTATGCTAATTAATGTAGAAGAAGTGCGAAATCATATGGTGAGCATCTAATGAGTTTAAGAGCATGAGGAAGGTCTTCTATAGGCTTTGTAAGTAGTTAGGGCTTCAAAATTTCTCAAGTACTCTAACGCTCTTAGAACTTTGGATGATGGCGAGAGGTGATAGCTAGTGTTGCGAGTGCGGCATCAGTCGATGGATATCGATTAACAATAATATGGTAAGTCTATTGTTGGGCACGCAAAACCATATGGTGAACATCTAATGAGTTTAAGAGTATGAGGAAGGTCTTCTAAAGGCATTGTAAATGGTTAGGGATTTAAAATTTTCTAGTATTCTAATGAACTTAAAACTTAGAATAAAAAATAAATAAGTTTATTTACAAATTTTATGGAAGGAATTCATTCTATCCTTATTTAGAATTTCCATAAAATTCATTATTAACAAAAAAATTGTACCCCACCTAATTGAAGATTTTGATTGAATGTTTCTACCAATGGGCCTACTTTACTACAAAAATTAGGAGTTCAATAGTAATGTGGCGACAGTGGCAGGTAGCAATGAAATCTTTTATTAGTAAATGAAAGATATCATCCCTAAAATTTCAATACCATAATTATAAAATTGATGATGAATTCATCATATGAAGGACAGATCATCCATAAGAAGATTTAAGGTGTCATAAAAAATGATTGTCATTCTCTCTCTCTCTCTCTCTCTCTCTCTCTCTCTCTATATATATATATATATATATATATATATATCATTATTTTTTCTTTCAATGTTATAATTTTTTTTACTTATATAAGTATTGTATAATTTTAATAATTTTTATGTTGTCAGATTGTCTTAACTTTCTTACATAAGGTGACTAAAATAATTCATACAATATAATTTTTATGCATTTGCATATCTAACATTTAAAATTAAATATTTACTTACGCAACACTTTTTCTATGCTTAAAAATATGCATATCACTTTTGAAAAGTAAATGATAATGATATTTTTGATGTGATATTAAAAATTGAGGTATTATATACTTGTAAAAATAAAATTTTAGATATTAAATTTATAAATATATAAAAATTGCATGATATGTATTTAAATCCCCCAAAAATGGTGTGGCTTATAATAAAGTGGCTACAATAATCATAGTTTTAATGTTCTCAAAACATATAGAAAATCTAACAAACTTAGAATACATCAAAATTAAACTTAAAGACAAATTTGTAATTTCTTGAAATTTTACATTAAATTTCAAATTCTTCCACCCAAATATAAAATTTTCAAAAATACCTATAGGTGAAATAATTTATACTATAAATTCAGGAAATAAAACAGCCTCTTAGCAATTGAAGAATTTTCTTCTTCTTGGAAAAGCCACAGCCACAAAATGGAAGTCATATATTTATGATTTTTTTTCTTCCATACATCAGTGGATTATTACTACATAAAGAAACAAATAGAATTATTAAAATAATATAAGAAGGTAGGTATCCATGAAAAAAAGGTCAAATTTTCTTAAAATCCTATATCATCATTGATTATAACTTTATAAAATCACTTAAGAATAATAAATTATATATAATTAAATTAAATAAAAATAGCATTAATTTCTTTGAATGAATGTTTATTAATTTATCAATAGTATTTAATAAAATTAATTTAAATTTTCTCAAATTACATCCCCGTTTGGGACAACTTTTGGAACTCAATTTTAGGAATGCTGACTTTGTCAATGCAAGTTGAATGTCATTTGGATAATTACATTCTAGTCTCATTTAAAGCTATAAAAAAAGTTTTTTACTCATGAATAACTTGTGTTGTGCTCTTTAAATAGTTTATATTTGACTAAACACAAATAAATATTTTAAAACTTGACTTATAAATGAGGTGAAGATTATTATATTTATATATATATATATATATATATATATATATATATATATATATATATATATATATATATATATATATATAAAATATAATATAATTTTATAATATAATATAATATTAAAATCTTTAATATCACAAAAAATACACTTTTTAAACATAGTAAAATATTAAATTAGTAAATATCCAATTTAGATGTTAGATATGTAAATATATAAGAATTATGTGATATTTATATAAATCTTTCAAAAATGAACTCATATCAAACAAAAAAATAATATATATTTAAAAAAACATTATTATATGTCTATACTATTTATAATTTCATATACACTTATAATAATTATTGAATATTTATAATAATATATTTATAAAAATCACCAGTCAAAGCTTCATTTCAAAAACCCTCAAAAAAGTATTAAAAAAAAAATCTAAAATTGAAGTTTACTTCTTCTTGATAAACACTTTCATTTAGGGTATATATATATATATATATATATATATATATATATATATATATATATATATATATATATATATATATATATGGACTTCATTAATCTTGGAGAAAAGTAAAAAAAAATAAAAAAATTCATGAGAGAATAACGCAAAACTAATTTAAAACAATTACAGATGAAATTAAAGCAAAAATAATTAAAACATTTCAAAAGTTGGTTTTTTTTTAAGAACACAAACTAAAAGCATCTGATCCCAACTAAACAGTAGCAGTCACCCACAAAAACAACTAATTAGTACCCTGAAAACAAGTTTAGAAGACTCTTCCAACTCTCACGTGGACGTACGGTACAATCCCAAAACCACTTAACGCTTATTTTTTATGTTACTTCAACCACGTACGTGACGCCCATGCATGCAACTTAGCCAATTAATTATCTGTCTTTAAGGAAGCAATCCTCCGCCTCCGGCACCACCACCAACACCTCCGCCAGCTCCGCCGCCAATTCCTCCGCCGGAGCCACTGCCATATCTTCCGCCGGCGCCACCACCATATCCTCCACCGGCGCCACCACCATATCCTCCGCCAACCCCACCGCCTCCTCCAGCGCCTCCTACCCCTCCGAGTCCACCGACACCGCCGCCAAGACCACCAACGCCTGCACCGAGACCGCCGACGCCACCGCCGAGACCTCCGACGCCACCGCCAAGACCGCCGAGACCTCCGACACCACCGCCAAGACCGCCGAGACCGCCGACGCCGCCTCCGAGACCGCCAGCGCCTCCAGCGAGACCACCAGCACCACCTAGGCCGACGACGCCGGATACACCACCAACCCCACCCGCTGCGGCTCCGAGGACAGGGATGCCACCGACAGAAACTCCACCAGCTCCGGCGTAGCCACCGACGCCTCCAAAGACGATGTTTTTCTCGTCATTGACCTTGTCTGTGGCTGATTTGCCGGCAGCAGGACTTATATGGGTGGAAGATACTTTGACGGGTCCGGGAACTTTGCGAGAGTAAGATTGCAATGGTGAAATCACCATTAACAACATGGAAAGTAACCACCACCTTGCCATCTCTCTCTCTCTCTCTCCCTCTCTCTCTCAACCTCGAGCTGAGTTTCGCATGAAAGAGCTGTTCTCTTATAGAGGACGAGAATTATAGGAAACAAATATTTAATTGGATCGAGTTGCGAATTAAATAATAATCATAGGAAGATAAATCCGAGATCTTTATCATATTTTCTATAGATATTTTATTTTTGGGATTATTTTTAAAATAGTCACAGTATTAACTTTAATTAGCTATTTAAGCATCAAAAAATTTTATTTATGAAAATAGGTCTAGTCGTCCGTCAAACGGAAGACTGGCGCCGACGTGGACGACTGGTCACCTTTTTTTTTTTTTTTTTTTTTTTTTGCTTTGTAACGGCGGGTGGAGAGAGAGAAACGGCGGGGAGAAAGAGAGAGAGAGAGAGAGAGAGAGAGAGAAAAGAGAGAGATAGGAAGATTTTTTTTTTTAATTTTTTAAATAATATAATTATTTAAAGTATATAATTTAAAATATTTTTATAAAATATTTAATAATTAAATATTTATATATTTAATTATTAATTTATTTATTTATTTATATAATTAAATATATAATTTAAAATATTTTTAATTATATATAAATTTATAAATTTATTTAATATTTTTTATTAATTAATATAATTATGTAATATATATTTTTTTTTAATTTTTGTTAATATATAATATAAAATTTTTTAAAATATATAAATAAATAAATAAATAAAAGAATAAATTTTATAAATATTTTATAAATTATATATATAATATATATATATATATATATATATATATATTTATAAATTTATTTAGTTATTTATATGTTTAAATTATATAAATATTTTTAAGTTATATAAATAATTTAAAATAATTTTATAGAATATTTTTAATTATATATAAAATATATATATATATATATATATATATATATATATATATATATATATATATATATATATATATTATTAATATAAGTCTTTAATAATAATAATAAAAATAAAAAATATAAAAAAATAAAAATAAATAAAATGCTTTTAATATAAAAATATTTTATAATAAATAATTTTTTTTATAATAACTAAAATATAATACATATATATTTTTTTTAAATAACTAAATATTTATATAATTAGTTAAATAAATAAATAAATAATTTAAATTATATAAATATTTAGTTATTTTATTTATAAAATATTTAGTTATTTGTTATATATATATATATATATATATGTATATATATATATATATAATATATATATATATATATATATATATATATATATATTATATATTCATTTCTTTATTTATTTATTAAAATTATTTATTTATTTATTTTTTTTTTATATTTTTTTTATTTTTTTTGTTATTATTATTATTAAGACTTATATTAATAAATATATGTATATATGTATATATATGTATATATATATATATATATATATATATTATATATATATATATAATTAAAATATTCTATAAAATTATTTTAAATTATTTATATAACTTAAAAAATATTTATATAATTTAAACATATAAATAACTAAATAAATTTATAAATATATATATATATATATATATATAATTACTTTATTTATATAGTTTATAAAATATTTATAAAATTTATTTTTTTTTTTTTTATTTATTTATTTATATATTTTAAAAAATATATATATATTAACAAAATTAATAAAAAATATATTATACATAATTATATTAATTAATAAAAATATTAAATAAATTTATAAATTTATATATATAATTAAAAATATTTTTAAATTATATATTTAATTATATATATAAATAAATAAATTAATAATTAAATATATAAATATTTAGTTATTAAATATTTTATAAAAAATATTTTTAAATTATATACTTTAAATAATTATATTATTTAAAAAATTAAAAAAAAATCTCCCTATCTCTCTGTCTCTTTCTCTCTCTCTCCCCGTTTCTCTCTCTCTCTTTTCTCTCTCTCTCCCCCCCGCCGTTTTCTCTCTCTCCACCCGCCGTTACAAAGCACAAAAAAAAAAAAAAAAAAGTGACCAGTCGTCCGTCAAATTCCGTCGACGGTCGTCCGTTGACGATTAAATATTTTAAATAAAATTTTGATCTTTTAAATAATTAATCTTATTTTAAAATAATCCCTTCTATCTCAGCTTTCATTTTATGAATTTTTCTTTTAATTTATATATTTTTTTTATCCCAATACTTTGCAATGTTGATTGTAATTGCATGGCATAGTTACCAAAAGTCCAGAAATATATGTAATTCACTATGGATGAATGGTGTTTAATTAATATATACATATACATAATGTATATATTCAATTATATAATTATATTTATATAATATTTATATATTTGTGATGACATATAAATTTTATACTTTAAAAAAATTATGGTTTTGAATATTTCTTTGTTGTCTTGATAATTTAATTTTCCCAATGTAAATAAGCTGAGCAACACTAAGCTCTCTCACGCTCAACCAGCATCAAAAGAATAAGTTTATTCAGAATATTTTAGACAAAAATTAACTCAAAATATAAAGAGCTTTTAATATGTCATGATAATATATTTAAATTTTGTTATTTTGATTCTAAAAATAGTTGAATTTATTTTGAGATCAATATAATATATAAAAATTTAATTAATATTTATATTTTTTATGTAAAAATAAATTTAAGCTTTAAATTTTATTTTGATTAATCAAAATTGTTTTAATATACCCAAGCAAATTCCTTATAAAAATCATTCAAATTAGGATTCATTTAGGACATTTGTCTTGTGTGAAAAAAATAATGATTGAGTTATTATAAAATAAATTATTATCTAAAAAATAGTAGTTATTATTTTAAAAATTTTTATTTTTAAAAGTTAAATTATAATTTTCTGATTATCATAATATTTGTTAAATTTATTATTATAGATTATTGAAAATAAAAATTATCACAAATTTATCAAAATTTTGAGCAATGAGATTTGAACCATACTGAGAATAAAATGAAGCCCTAAACCGCTACTTAGCTCAATGCTCTCTCTCTCTCTCTCTCTCTCTCTCTCTCTATATAGATAAACTTTTTTTTAAAATTTTAAAATTTAAAAAATTATCAGAATTATATTATCTCTTGAATAAATATAATTTACTTGCATGCCATATTAAGATGACACCTCACCAAAATTTACTGTCGGATGACAGATAGGTGAAGTAAATGCGGGCAAAGTAATTAAATTCTGACAGAGAGGAAGTACTGCTGCAGTGTTTGGATAATTTTAGAAAATTTTATTTATTAATAAATAATTTATTTTTTTATTACAAATTTAAAATTTTAAAACTCATTTAATTCGAAACAATCTTATCAAATTTTTTCAAGACATCAATTTTTAATTTTATATTAATTATTAAATTTTTTTGCTTCTTAAAATCTCCATTTTTTGTCATCTAATAATTTCTAAATAGAATGTATATATATAAATATCATATAAATCTTATATATTTATATATATATAATATCTAAGATTTAATTTTATTTATCTAATATTTTTTTATATTTTAAAAATATATTTTATTTTTAAAAAATAAATGATGATGATATTTTTGATATTATATTGAAAATTAAAATGTTATATATATATATATATATATAAATTAAAATTTAAATATTAAATATATAAATATATAAGAATTTTATGATATATATATATATATATATATATATATATATATATATATCTTTTTCTAAATTTATTTAGTGTCATGCAATAAATTATTTAAAAAATAAATAATATAACTTTTTTCGAAAAATAATATCAAATATTAAAAAAAAAAAGAGAAGACTTTTGGGAGCTCAATGTACCCCGGATAATTGTCTTGTACAGTTGCTGTGTGGGTCCCAAAAAATTTACTGCTGCGCTCAAATCAGTCAGTTGGCCTGCGGTGTAGCGCTGCTTCGCGTGACATGTCAGATCGTTAGTTAATGAACAAATTGCCGGTTCATTCATCCGGTTCGGTTCGTTTGCTGACGGCAAGTAACGGCGTCTACACATTCTGCGAAGGAAATTTATTCCGCGTAGCATTTGAATGTGTAATTTTTACATTCTTCAGTAATTCAAGTTATATAACACTCAAAGTAATAATTTAGATATTATAACAATAAAATAATATGTATTCATATATATTAATTTATATATAAATATTATTGATATGACATTTAAAATATCATTAATCGAAATACGATTTTGATGTCAAAAGCAAGTTGATCCTAAGTTGAAATTGGTCGAGATCAACCACTTAAAATATCATTGGAAACTTTGGATATCAATTAAATCTAAAAGTAGCTCTTAAACAATGAGTGTTTATAGTCAAATCGAGCATCTCGATGGCGGATCTAGATCTCATAATTCTTTTGAGCATTAAAATACTTAAAATACATCAAATGATCAAAGAATCATTTTCAACCGTCCGAGTGGTGGGTGGTGGGTTTTGCATGTATCTATAAATGACATTCCTCTATAAATAGCCTCATTCTTTCGTAGGAGAGTCAAGAGAGAGAGCTTAAAGCTGAAATCCTTCAAACACCAATCGTACCACTTCGGCTGCCGGCGTTGGTTGCCAACCATTATCGCGCCGTACCGCCCGCCTGATCGCCTGCGTCATCTTTTGCGTCCGCCGTATATCGCGCCGACCGCTAATGGGTTATCGTCGACCATGTCGCGGTCATCGCCGACCATCGACGTCGGTCACCATCCTCGACTACTATCATCGGTCCCCGCCGCCGACCATCGTCGGCCACTCTCACCAATCACCATCACGACGACCATTATCGTATCGTCCCGCATTTCATACCATCATCTATTTACAATGAATATATAGCTGTTGTTGTCTGATTCTAGGATTTTCATTGTCAGCCCTTCTCATATACAATTCTTTAATCCCGTTATCTGGAAGATTTTGTACTTTGAAACTGATACATAGTGGAATATTTTTACTCGGCTAGTCACCGTGATTTTTTTCCCTCTCTTTTCGAGATTTTTCCACATAAAAATTTTAGAGTTTTCTTGTTCACTCTTTAAATACCTGTGTGTGTTGAATTTCACAACAGTGGCTTTCACTCTCAATGGTTTTTTAGCAGGTTTGGCGTCGTGAAGCTGATTCTCATTATTTATCATATATGACCAAGTTTCCAACAAGATCAAAACCACGACGTGGAGCATTTCAAGCTTTTAAAGCACATGCGTGAATAATGAAGATTCTTCAAACTTATCCTTCATCTTTTGTTGAGAGGGGGCAACTTAATCTTCACCGGGTCATCCGTCGACCGTCGTGGTCTCGCCAGCCGCCCAATCGACTATCGTCGTTAGTTGCCACGCCACCCCGACCATCAACCCACCACAGTAGGCATCGGCGTCAACCGTCGCGTCGTCACCGCGGCCGTCGTCACCATCTGTCACCGCCAGATCGGACATCGCCTCCCGTTCCGCGGTTAGCCTCTTTGAGGAAAAGCGAGCCAGTATGATATGCGCCATCGCTCAATCCGGTCGGTCAGGCGAGGTTAGTTGACATTTATATCGAGGAAAACTGCGTCTTATGAACTACGGTCTTGATCGCTCGAACGACATTCTCGAAGAAGGGGAACACTCGAGCATATAAGTGTGTCTTCTCCGCCTAGGGGTTTTATAGACCCTATAGAGGGAAAAAAAATCATCGCTGAAAACCTTAAAATCTCAAAATAGGCGAACGTTAAAACAGAGACATTTTGCCGGGACGCGTCTTGGTGTCGCTTCAGCCAGTCGTGCCAGCCTTCATGCTCCCAGCTTATGAGCTGCCATTCCGACCCGACCGCCTGGCCTGCAGCTCCTCTTCCTGAACCCGTGACCGTCGTCCATAAGCCCATATTCTGTGGCCAGCGATTCTCACACAAGTGACCCGCGACCCATTCCGTAGTTCCAGCGCGACCGGTCCTTCGACCGACCGTGATCGCCGCGCGGTATGCATCGACTCGACGACGACGTTCCACGATCCGTGACCGACGCTCGCGATCTGGGACGATCCGGCGCGGCCGGTCGATCATTGCGCCTCTTCCGTTCATGACGTCGCCAAACTCTCGACCCGTGCGTTTTTGGCGACTCGTTCTGGCAGAAACTTGGCCAAAACCCTTTGCGGCTCCGTCTTTTCCACCCGGTCATTCGACCAGCGAAGTCCGACCTCCTTTCTTCCCTGGCCGTCCCTTCGCCACCGCGGTTTTCGTAATCCAACCCAAACCTTGCTCCCTGGCCTGATGGGTCCATAACTCCAAATCTGCTTTATGCAGCCATCCCACTGCGCTTAGTGGTTATAATCTTGTGCTCCCATGAAGATCTATTCTCTCAAAATGTATGGTTAATGGACTTGCAAATTTCATTGAAGAATTTACTATTTTCAAATATTTTGCGTATATATTTTTGGATGATTGAGATAATGTCATCCAAAAATAGGGGGATAACTCATATGACACTTAAAATACCACTAGTCAAAATACGAATCTTAATGTCAAAAGCAAATTGATCCTAAGTTGAAACTTGTCGAGATCAAGCACTTAAAATATCATTGGAAACTTTGGATATTAATTAAATCATAAAGTAGCTCTTAAATAAGAAGTGTTTATAGTCAAATCGAGCGTCTCGACGAGTCGGATCTAACAAGCCCAACATCTCATAATTCTGATTTCATTTGAGGATTCAAATACTTAAAAATACATCAAATGATCAAAGGAATCATTTTCAGCCGTCCGATGGAGTGGAGTGGTACGAGTTTTGATGTATCTACAAAATGCCACTCCTCCAATCATAAATAACCTCATTCTTCTGAGGGGAAATAAGAGAGATAAGAGAGCTCTAAAGCTTGAAAATCCTCCAAACACAATCGTTCCACCACTTGACGGTGCCCGACCACCCCCGTTGGTTGCCAACTATCGCCGCTGTCAGCCTCCGCCGTCGCCATCAGCCGCCACCGCTGATCCTCGCCATTGTCAATCTCTGTCGCCAGTCATCATCGCCGACCCAGCCATTCTGGTCGGCCGACTATCATCGGTGCCAGTATCGCCACCCTCGCCATGCGGTCCATTACGACAACCTTCATCGGCCGACCATTTCACCATCATCTACATTTTACAACGAATGTGAATATATATGTTGTTGTCACGATTATGGATTCCATTATCGCACTTCATATAATTTTGTAATCCGTTATCGGAAGATTTTACATGATACATAGTGAAAGATTTTCTTCTAGCCGTGTTTTTCCTCTTTTTTGAGATTTTTTCAAAAATTTTTGGAGTTTTCTTGTTACTCTTTAAATATCTATGTATGTGTTGAATTTCAATTTAGCGTAAACTTTTCTTTTCTCGATTTTTCAGCAGAATTATATATTACTATATAATTAATATTATATTAATACCTAATAATATAATGTTTTACAATAAATACATAAATGTACATTCAAACCATACGATGAAATAAGAGAGTGCAATTGGTCTGAGAATCAGGCTTTAAATTTCAAATTAAAATGATATTGTCTATAATAATTAATTTTCTAAAAAATAAATCTTCATTTTTAAATTATGTAAATAATTTTTACGAAATATTTATTTCTTGATCCGGGCGACATACCTGATCTCTTTTCATTCAATTTGAATTTTTTTTGCATGAAAAATTATTTTGAAAATTATAATAATTAAATTTAACACAATGTAATTGGTTAATATTTAATTTATTTGATTATTTATTAATTCCTGATTTTTTATGTTATAATTTAGATATTTTTAATTCATAAAAAATGTTTTAAAATATTTTTATTTATACGTGGTACTTTTTTAAAAATAATAATTGAAATTAAATAAAATTTATCAAACAAGGAAATGGTGAGCATTATTTTTTGTATATATTAGTTTTATGATACGGGAAATGTAATAAATAGGCGGGAAAGCCGTGAGTTAAATAAATGCTCACTCAGATTAGATTGGTCAAATAATGCGGTCGGTAGGTGCCTCAATTCTTATCGCTATTTCTTATTAAATAAAATATCAAAATTACATTAATTTGCAATATTTTTTTTTAATTTACTCTAAGAGAGTGACGAATAAGCTCAAATAGAGCTCGAATTTGATAATGATAAACAAGCTTGAACTTGAATATGCACATATTCAACTTGACTCAGTTAATTTGTAGCCTATATATAAAGTAAATATTAAAGTTTGTAGGGCTACAAATTAACTTCAAGTCAATACAACTATCATTATCAAACTCTATTGAGCTTTTAATAAATAGCATTCTCTAGCTTGTTTATCATTATCGAGTTCGAGCTATATTCGAGTTTATTTATGAGCTTAATTCAAATTGGATTGCCAAATCTGTTAACGGACAACTCTTTTATGAAATAAACGAGCTTTAATCAAGCCTTAATCTTATTTGAGAGAAGCTTGTTAAGAAATATACATGTGTTGTATCAATTAAAGCTTATTAAGCATTTAGAAAAATTTAAACAATATTGTTCATAAACTTTAATTGCTTGTTAATTTATAATAGAATTTGTTCTTTACATAATATCATTCATGAACATAGTTAAACTGAACTACAAGTTGTTCAAGTTTAGTCATTTAGTAATCAAGTACTTATAAAAATGTTCAAGCTCATTAGATCAGTTAATCAAACAATCATGAATGAGCTCTATTTGAGTTGAGCCATAAGTAGCTTGTCGAACTCACTGTTCATTTTAGTCCTACAAGTTTGAATATTAGATATATAATAAATAAAATTTATAGAATATGCACACAAATATCTGATTATTTAACTAGAAAGAGAGTTACTCAATAACTTCTTAAAATGATTATTAAGAGTTGTTGATCCAATTATGATGATATGTATCTAAATGACTCCGAGCAGTTGAAGAGATAGGAAAATATAATGGCCGAGATGCTACAAAAAAAAATTATTATTTAAAATGTTATCGTAGATTTTACAATTTTTTAAAAAAGATTAGGTCATAGCTTTCTAACACTTAAAATTTAAAGGTAACATTTTTAAAATTGATTAAAATCTTAATTAGCAGATTAGGTATATTTTTAAAAAATTTAAAATAATGTCGTCTAGCGAGATGAGCGCGACAAAAAACTTTTTTAAAAGTCGTGAACTGAGATCGGGACACACCCCGATCCGATCTCGGTTTCTCTATCTCCCTAGGCGAGCACCGACGCCCCCTACTTCGCCCGTTTATCGGAAAAGTTCAGGCTAACTGCCGCCGGCCTTCTCACCTTGCCCGGATCCGACCGGAAAAAAGGTATATTTTGTTTTTGTTTTCAAAATAAATGAATAATATGTGAATGTGTCATGCATTTGATGTATTTTATGATGTTTGTAGGCAAATATAATGTTGATTTAACTAACTTTAGGCTTTTTTTTAAGTATAATGTTTGTATGTAGTATGTTTCAAACTCTACTTTCTAGTATATATATATATTTTTTCCATTTGAAATTGAAGCTTATTTTATCATTTGGATTATGGAAGACAGGTTTTTTGATACTGGGTTATTGTGTATATTGCTGTCTTTTGTTTTCTAAAAATTATGATGGTTGTGATATTGACATTCTGTTTGTAAATTCAATATAGCCATAAAATGGCGTTGCTTTGTTTTTATTACCTTTGTTTGAGAGGGTTACCCGAGGTCCATAAAAAGATGGATTCATAGCATCTTTTAGGATATTGTTGTGAGCTTTTCGTACTCTTGATTATTCTTAATATTCTTCTAAATTATTAATAAATTCAATCTTTTAGGATGTTGTTGTGAGCTTTTTTTTTTACATTTATTACCTTTGTTTGAGAGGGTTACCCGATATTATCCACGAAAAGATGGATTCATTGCAAGTTTAAAATATATATTTTGGTTGTGATTTCTTATGTTTAAAATATATAATTGGAAACCGAATTAACAATGTGAAGCTTGTGTAGAACCTAAAAAAGCACTTTTAAAATAGAATGCGACGTAGGTTAGGTTTTGTTTATCTTTGTATTTTTAATATAAGTATGATTCAGGATCTATAATTGAAAGTGCTTGCTTAGTGGATAATTACATCATGATGCAAAAAAAAGTAGTTTATTATTTATTTTATATTATTTTTTTGCATTTGTGGGTATTATATTGGACTTGCAAAAGATGAGATATGAGAGAACCTTCATTAGATAAAAGAAGTTATTGCACATCTTTATCTTTGTAAATCAAAAAATACTTCTTAAAATGGAATATACTTGTTTGAATGGATTTAGGATGTATTATAGATTTCTAATCTCATTTACAACGATCAAAATTATCTTTCGTAATCACATAACTAGCTAAAATGTATAAGAGTCTTCTTATGAAATACATTAGCATTTCCTAGGTCAGATCATTAGACTTAACCTAACTATTTGGGGTCATCTTTAAGAAGCATAATTCTTCAATCATTTCCTAAGTGAGATCTTTAATTTTTTGCTTTTTTTTTTTTGTAATAAGAAGATTAATCTAGCTAATTTGAACAGTTTGCTCTTCAGCATTCCTACCTCCGATACATATATTTGATTCGAATATTAGTTTAGACACAATATGTTTGGTGCTATATTATGGCAAAATTAGTGAGATTTATTTCCATTATCTTGGCAAAAAAATCGTCCTATATTACTTGATTTTAGCGAGTGTACAAAATAATCATCACGGTCACTAAAAGTTGATTCAACAGTTGATTAATCTCATATGTAGGTTTCTGTTGGTGTGCCATTACTACACCATTAAATGATGAAGTTTGTGAGTGGTCAATCAAGTGTACAACTGTGTTGTATATGTAGAAATTGAATTGAAACCAACAGATGATGTCGAAGCTCATAATTATACTGAAGAAGAATTTTAGCCAACTAAAACTTTCCAACACCATATACTACCACTGGAATCATATCATTGATAAGTTGTTTCAACTACTTATTTGATTACATATTTTCATCTTAACTTTACACACTATATTCAAATGCGCAGCACTGATGTAGATGTATCTGCATCTCTTATTCATGCTCATCATATGACCTCAACTTCTGCAATTATGACTGAGTACCGTTGTGATCAGGTTGCTCCTCCAGAAACCAAGCATGAGGGCTACGAAGCAATGCCCAGCGTACGTAACGAGTTCAGACATAGATGACAGCGAAGGTGATATGAGAGAACAACACTATCCTGGAACCGGTCGATTCTTGAGAGATTACTCTAACAAAGCGAAGTAGTTAGAGAAAATATGTTGATAATGACTACATTTAAAACAACCTGAGATGAAAAGAACTAAACTTTGATGGCCTACCAATAAATTCTATTTTCTTAGAAGATAATTTTATTCCAATAGACCTAAATGAAGGAATGTGTTTCCATAACAAGAGACACCTTAAATTTACTATTTGCTCTAATATTTATACCTCAGATGTCATTTTGTTGAAATAAACAATTTATCTTCTGCAGGCGACCATTCTGGAGGCTGCGTCGCATCTACTAATGTTCAGAGAGTGGCCTGTAAATTGCCCTCGGTTTATGGATGGACTTCGAGATGTTGGGTTGGGTGTTTTCCGCGATATCTCGAACTTGATCACCACTACACTGCCAGAGCAGTCACCAAGTAACACATTTCATTTGGCGGTTGGTGAGATGACAGTAACACTGCAGGACGTGGCTATGATTCTTGGTGTACGGATTGACGGACCTCCTATTATAGGACCAACAATAATTGGGGAGGGTAGACGATGGCTATCTTGGCTTGATTGTTGCGATGACCTTATCGGGAGACATGTGAGTATACGATCATATTCAGCCACATGTTAAGTCCACATTTCGTATGGGGCAAGTGCATACCACTTTACCATTCTGGGTTATGCGTTGACATTATAGATTCATATCTGGATATATCGATCGACTTTGGATGTACCACGTACATCTTGTTCACCATGGATGCTTCCATGCCAATCGTCGGGTCAAGGTACATCTACGGATTTACCGCTAGCGAGCTTGTTTAGTAGGTAGTCCATTGGAGCAGTCTTGTTAGCACACCTATATAAAGAGCTGCATGAGGTAACAAGGCCAAAACGGACGAACATGGCAGGATGTCTGCATCTACTAGTCGTGAGAGAGCATTTACATGTTAGCGACATTATGCAGTACCCTTTAGAGTTGGAGGGTTTGGCGTTGGTTGCAGATGGAACAAGGGTTACCTCAGGGAGATGACACCTGCTCATGTTAGAGTGTATAAAGATGAGCTTGATGTTTGCTATAGAGCCAGGTATGAGTAAAGACACTTTTGATTCTTATTTTATTATTTTAAAAGCGTAAGACATAAAATGTTTTATATAATTGTTGTAGGTGATATATGAGCGTTCGGATAGTAGATCCGCAGTGTATGTTTGGGCGTGAGATAAGGCTTTCTTAGGTTCCATTAATTAGGAAGAGAAGTGAGTGGTACCTCCCTGATCGTCCTCAGACGGTTTGGTACATCCGTAAGTCGGCTGGAGCCTATAGATCCTTCATTTCATGAGTCGATGGTGGGAAGGCTAATGTTTGTGTTGAAACCACCAACGCGTTACATATTACGTGGGAGGCTAGACATGATGTAGTTGTTCTTTGTGGATGTGGTTCCACCTCCAATTGACTTCGGTTGGTCGAGTAGTGAGGTATCGTCTTAGCCTCCTTGTACATGCTTGACCACCATCGTGACCACCTACTATCCTCGAGCTCCTGAAAAGTAAGTACTAAAAAAATTGTAATAAAAAATTTATATGTTATACCTAAATAATTTCTTTGCCTCTATAGAGGAACATATCTTGATGATATTTTTTATTTTGGGAGAGACATGGACACGATTTTCGATTCAATCAATGCTTATGAGAGCTATCTCGAAACTTAACACATGCACATATCGATAGAAATCTGAGCAGACGGCCATATGCTCGCCATAGTCTTCCAATGCAGGATTTGATCAGTCCATCATCTGCTGATGTTGGTCCATCTGATTACCCCATATGGCACACCGCTCCGTACTCTATCAGTAGCCATGTTTAGTCCATTTCATCTGCTGCATGCTCTCTATGTATCCTCACGCGCGCATACATGTGCCGGTGCATCGGTGTACCCCATCCCCTTGCCGGGATCATCGTAGGAGATAGTCGATATTACACCCCTCGATGACACGAGCGGACTGGAGAGTGCGGCATCGGCGAAAGCATCACTTGTGAGGCTCGGCGACCACAGCATTATACTCAGTGACGGCCTTCCACACGCCATTAGATGTAATACTTTGTTGTAGTGAGTTGTAGATCATATGATAGCTGATTAATACGTTATTATCATTTTATTTTATATTTTATATCGTATCATGACACCATTTATCTATGTCACATATTTCCACTTTAAGTAAATCATTTCTTTCCTGCGGAGTATCAGAAATATCCTTTTAGTATTGAACTATCAGCTTTTAGAACTTTTAGAGAAGTAGATAATGAATTTGCAAATATAAATTTTAAATTTTAAATATCTAAATTTTATATTTAAAATATATTTATTTTATATATATGAAAAGATAAATTTTATTTTTAAAATTTAATAATTTTTTTATATAAAATTTAAAAAATTTATAATATTTATGTAAATATTAAATTTTAAATTTAAATATGTAAAAATATAAAAAATAAATATATACTTAGTCTTTTTTTTAATAAATATCTAAATTTTATAAAAAGATTTTCTGATGGTCCTCGCTATGCTTAGTTTTCAAACATAATTAATAAATATAACCAATTAATAAATAAACTAATTAATAAATATATAAATATATACTTAGTTTTTCAGACATAATCAATAAATAAATCAATTAAAAGAACCTAATCAGAAAATCTAATCACATTTTAGCCTCGGAATCGCCGTCTAGCAGAAAAGCAAAATTAGGTTTTTTTTTTTTTTTTTTTTAGCCGTCATGCATTAGCGCTGATTGTATAAATCGTGTCGCCGTCTAACGGATTCTATCTTTTTAAATTTTTTAAAAAATATTTCTAATCCGTTAATTAAGATTTTAATCATACTTATTTTAAAATTTTTGTCATATTTAAATTATTTAATTTTTGACAATAAATATTAATTTATATATATATATATATTTTGAAGTTCCTTTGATGTAAATTTATTTCATTACTATGTACCAATTTAAATATTTAAAAAAAAGTTTTCCTCTATCCGATTAGTCTAGTATCCACCTCTATTTCTAATAAGCTGATCTATTAAATATGGGCTCATTTAAACGATCCGTGAAAAAGCTCATTAGGTTTAATAAAGACACATTTAAATGGTCCGTTAAAAAGCCCAAATGGCCCTACTCATCTTTTGAAAAGCGGTCCAATTCCAAAACATTTTTGCTTTAAAGATATTTATATTTTCAATTCTAACAAATCAAAATAGCATAACTTTCAATGTGTAAATGTGCCTTCATTTAACCAAACATTAATTTCAAAGCCTAAAAATTTCTTCAAGATTAAGAGGTTATTGAGTCGAATTGAATATTATTTTATTTAAATTTATTCATTTATTTTTTATGTGAATTTAAGTTGAATTTGTGCATCATTTAAAATTTAAAATTTCATAAATTTTATTTGTTAATTTTTTTTAACGAGTTTGAAATGCAATCAAATTTTAATCATAAACAATATATTTAATTTTAATACTATAAATACATATCCTCACTATTAAATATAAATGGATTTGTGACTTTAATTAAAATTAATATAATTCGTCAAATACTAATTGTTTATCTTAAGTTTATTTTGTTGTATATGTTTAACTTTTTTTTCAAAAGCTTACAATGCTTATTTCTCAAATAATATACACAATATTTAAGTTGATCGTAATATAAGAAATTAATTTAAGAGCACAAAGTCATCAATTATATATAAAAAATCACTATTAAATAAACATTTTTGAGATACTAGCAATCACTTTTCAAAATTCATTATTATGATTAGTAAAATACTAGCAAATTACTACATATAGAAATTCAATAAATAGATGGAAAAAAACTTCAAGTGATAGATTACTATCATTAGGGGTGTCAATTGGTCTGGGTGATCTTGATCGACCCCGACCGAATAAGTTTTCTGAAATTTATTAAGCAACCTCAAACCGACAAACACCCGAATGATATATTTAAATATATATTTTAATCAAAATTGAGTCAAAATTGAATTAATCACATGGGTAAAAATCAGTCAATTTTAGTTGGTGAACCCAAAAAAAATTAAAGCGTGTCAATTTCTTCCCAAACCCAACCCAAAATTATTCGAGTCCCAATTTTTCTGTAATTATCAAGTCGGATCAATTTTGAGAAGAAGTAAGAATTAAGAATAACATAATTATTTTGTTGGCAAAATTATGTTTTTGGCTATTCATCATTTTAAATATTTTTTAAAATTTTAAAAATAAAGGTATAGGCTTTATATGCTATAAAACAAAAATTTTAATATGGTTGTCTTATTCATAAAAGACAGTGAAGGAATAATTATTTTATTACAAATAAAGAAATTAAATTATAATATTATTCAAAATTAACAAATAAGCCATTGTTGGGCTTCTAAAAACTAACCAGCAACTATGATATCGGCCCCTTTACAAGGCTTTTGTATTGATTACTAGGCTTATCGGGCTTTGTGGGCTGTGCTAAAAAAAGAGGATAGTACGATGGTCCATTTCGAAAAGTTTCCAATCTGTAAAACTACTTAATGAGACCACTTGGCCCACAGACATCTTCTGATAAAAAAAATATGATAGCATCAATGACAGTATGAGTATGTTATATAAAAGCGATTTTATTAAATTTATCATTCCTAAATAGTTATTTCGCCAGCCATATGTTTTTGTTATGACTTTCATAAATCCTTAATAAAATTAATTCTGATTAAAATTTATAACTGAATTGAAATATTTTTTATTGAATAAAAATGAAAAATATGATCATGAATAATCTTTAAATTCAATTTTTAAATAATATGTGAGATAACTTTGAAATTTCATCACCCATAAACTAAATATCTATTTAAGATAATTACAATTATATAAAAAATAATAATAAAACTTGTTACAGAAAAATTTATGTGAAAAAACTGCTATAAATATATATAAATTTTTTTATTCTACAAAAATTAAATAATAACTTTTACATCTCTGTTGATCAATCACATTAAAATATAATTTTTTAAAGTCACAATATTATCGTAACATAGCATGTGCTGATTACCGATGTAAATATGCATTTCGCGATAGTTCCCAAAGCACTCTAAGTATAGTGGCAAGACAACACCACCTAATTGGTTGAAATTTAAAATTTATTTCTAAAGAAAAATGCATAGTACTCTCATCATTTTAATTTGGGCTATTAAATCAAATAATTTCTTATATAAATTTCTATTTGAGGAATATATAAACCTTCTCAAAAAAAATTTTTTCTCACATAAAATTCAGTGGGCCCCACGAGCTCCAATAGCGCAGGAGCTTTCAAATGGTCCTTCGGGTTCCAATCCTCCTTTCCTCTGTTCACAATATTCCAGAGCTCTCTCCCCGGTCCTATTAAAGCGCAACAGAATCGCCTCCTCATCCACCTAAAAAAACCAAAATAATAATAATAATAAATATAAATAAAAAATAAAAAAGTGACGCAGAACAAATCTCCATGTAATTTACTAGATAAATTATTACTTGATTCTAAGTATTATTATACAATTTTGTATAAAATATTTGCAATAATTTAGCCATTTAATCATAGCTAAAACAAACTTAAAATCTTGGTAAATTAAATTAAATGAGTTCTCTTTACCTCTACATGGAAATATATATAAATCAGCATAAAATCTCCCACATACCAAAGCTGCCTCTCTTCTCTTACCTCCTGCTTTCCTCTCTCATCCCAGCCTCTCATTTTCTTCTTCTTCTTCTTCTTCTTCCTTCCTGTTCTTCTTCTGCCGCATAAATGGCTTCTTCATATTCACGTTTCCCTCCCAAACAATCACTCTAAGAAGAGAAGCAGAGAAACTGGCAACACAAGAGCTCAGAGAAGAAAGACTCAAGTTTAAGAAGATGAGAGAATACATGTACGGCTATGTGAAGCTCTTAAGGTTCCTTCTTTGTGTCATGGCATGCTTCCTCTGCATTGGTCTTCTTCTTTCCATAGCCTTAGAAAGCGGGCTTGTCGGCTCCACCGCCACCTTTGCCCCCGGCAAAGCTCGAGGGCTCTCCGGCGATGTCCAGGGAGAGATACACGGGTGATGGTAGAATCGTAATGGAGCTTTTTCATGTGAGCAAGAGGAGAGTCCCTAATGGCCCTGATCCCATCCATAACAGGTAAATAGTTTTTTTTTACAGTATTCAGTTTAATTTCCTTTATAATGCAACCATTTTATGCAGAGTATGTGATAATAATGCATGATGAATTTTTTTTGTTTTCTTTACATACATGATTCTAATCTTATTTGTTATTTATTTACAATGCAAATTTTCTAATTAAAAAAAAAACAGTTTTGTTGTTGTTTTGTTTTCTCTGAACCACCGAGGAATAAAACAGAACAAACTGTTGATTGTCAGAAAAATATTTATTATAAATACTTTATTATAACACTAAGAAATAGTAAAATAGATGATTTAAGCATCTAATTTTTAGAAATTTTAGCTTATTTGATAATTTTTTTTTATATCAAGGTCTAATATATATATATATAATTCTACTGTTTAAAAAAGAAAAGAAGCCAAAGATAAAAGAAGGGAACTTTAATAAATTGATGTGGGGCTAATGAGAATAAGTTCAAATTCCGATCTTTAGAAAAAAAATATCAACTTGCAAGCATATCAAATAAATTAATGATTAATAAGGTTTACCTGTATATGCAAGCATTGTCATTGGCGAATTTGAAGCACTGATGAAATATTTGTATTCCAGGAGAGCAGGGAATTCAGGGAGGTCGCCCAGAGGAGCATAGGGGTGGGTGTGGGGGGGCGGTGGAAGCTGGACGGTGCTGGAGTAGGGGGTGGGTGGTGGCGGCCGGAGAAGGTGGCCGCCGCTGGCCTTGTCTCGTTCTGAATGTGTCACAATGAATTGAGCGGAGCCTTAAAACACAGTTAAAAATGGTTTGATTCTGTCAGAGAGAGAGAGAGAGAGAGAGAGAGCTCTGCTTTAAGAACTGTTAGAAGAAAACAGAAAAGAAGAGACGGATTTCGATTTCTTCAATCTTCTTCTACACAAAAAAAAAAAAAAACATTCAAGATTCTTGACAGAGATGGGCTGGTCTTTTACAGTCGCTTTAGTTTTATCTCCTTCCTTTAGTTTCAGAGAGAGCAAGAAAAGCTGATCAGAGATAGGGGAGAGAGAGAGAAGAAGGGGGAAAAAAGGGCATTTGTGAGAAGAGAGTTAATATATTTTTTGCTTATTTATGGCTGTAAGAACGAAAATGGAAGGAGTATTTTGTTTTATCATTAAAATCATCTATGCTTGTTTAGACTTTAATGCACATTTTGATCTGTTTTTAATGTTATATATTTCTTGCATGTAAGTTATGCAATTGATCCTCTGTTCAAAGTTGTAAATTTTATCAAGTCATTCTATATACCATTTTGATAATTTGATTTCAAATTTAAAAGCAGCCTTCTTTATAGCTTTTTTTTTACATTAACAATATGCAGTAAGTGAAAATTTCAGTTAATAGTGAGTTAAGTTAATTTAGGCATCATTCAATTAGCCTTTTATTTTTCTTGAAAAAAAAAAATCAAAACTACAAATTGATATACCCTCCTTTGAAACAAAAAGAAAAAAAATAACCTTAATAATCTCTTCTGAAACAAAAAAAAAAGTTTTAAACATGTAATCATGGTACTAATCTCTTCTAAAACTTCATCTTTAAGTCTTTTTTTGATTAATAATTAATAATAAACCTCTTTCAAAGTAAAGAATTCAGCTTAATTAAGAAATCAGTTATCTGATTACTCACTATAAGAGTACTGTTCTGGATTTTGCGAAGAGAGACAGATATAAAGAGAGAAACAAACAGAAAACTGGTCTAAGATTCATTCAAAGCACAAAGACGTGCATGAAGGTTCTTCTACTGCTGTTCATAAAGAACCCATTCTTCCTCCAATATATATATATATATATATATATATATAGAGAGAGAGAGAGAGAGAGAGAGAGAGAGAGAGAGAGAGAGAGAGAATACAAAGGGAAGAGAAAAAGAAGAAAGAAAAGGAAAAGAGACCTTACTCTACTTTCTCTTTATTGCTTCTTTTCTTGGCATCTCTCTTCGTGTTTTTTTTTTTTTAACAGATCGAGGAGTTTTTTGGGGAGGCAAAGACTCGGTCTAAAGCAAGCATCAGAGGAGCCAATTATCTCTGCTTCTTTCTTCAGCTTCGTCAGTACTCAGGAAAAACTAAAGCTTTCTTTAAAGTTTAAACTGACTGTCTTTAGGTTTTTTTTTTTTTGTTTTAAGTTTTTTTGTTGGACATTTGAGCAAATTTAATTGCAAATTCATATACATAAATAAAAATTTAAACTCAAGAACTCTTCATTGAAAGCTAAAGCTTTAACCACTAAGCTAAAGTGCGTGCCTTTAGTTCTTTGTAGGCTGGCAAGCGAACAAAAAGACTTTGACAAACATTCTCAGATGAGTCCTGGGTGTTGATTGGTTGCCACGTGGATGTTGATGTGGCATCTCATTGTTTATCTCAAATCAGTCAAAATGCATTGCACGGCTGGGAAGTTCCGACTACAGAATAGAGCATGAATGATATATCATATAGAGCTATAGAGGATTAGAACCCATTATGGCCAAACACCATCCTATTGTAGATTTATTTGGCCATAATGAACCAAATGAAAAAAAAAAAGAAAAAGAAGTAGCTGATGTTTTTGATGCAAGATGCATATTGAAACAAGTAGCTGAAGTTTTTGATACAAAAGTTTCTCACACTCAGTTTGGTTTCATGCCAGATAGATCTACTATGGATGCTATACATTTGTTAAGAGATTTGATGAAGTATAGAGAAAATAAGGAGTCTACATATGATATTTATTGATTTAGAGAAAGCTTATGATAAAGTTTCAAGAGATGTTCTTTGAAGAGTTCTAGAACAGAAATGAGTTAATATTGGTTATATTCAAGTAATTAAGGATATATATACTAGAGCTGTTACTTGTGTCCAAACACAAGGATGATTGACAAAATATTTTCCTATTTCAGTTGGATTACATCAAAGATCAACTTTAATCCCTTATCTTTTTGCTTTAGTTATGGATGTTCTTACTAGGCATTTAGAGGAAGATGTACCTTGGTGTATGCTTTTTGCTGATGATATTCTTTTTGTTGATAAGACTAGAGAGGGAGTACAAGAGAAACTTGAATTATGGAGGTCAATATTAGAGTCTAAAGGTTTTCGTTTAAATAGATCTAAAATTGAATATATAGAATGTAATTTTAGTTGTAGAAGTTCTGGTGGTAGTATTGTGACATTAGGTGAATAAGTCATTAATAAGAGTGAGTGATTCAGATATTTAGGTTCTATTGTTCAAAATGATGGTGAAATAGATGGAGATGTTATTAGTAGAATTCAAGTTGGATGATTGAAGTGGAGGAATCCATTTGGCCTGTTGTGTGATAGAATAGTTCCACTTAAACTTAAGTGAAAATTTTATAAGCTGGTGGTAAGACAGATGACTTATAGTGCGAATGTTGGCCAATAAAAGAAAAGCATAAGACAGTAAAGTGTTACGCATGAGGATGCTCAGTGGATGAGTGGCTTTACTCTTAGAGATAAAATCTGAAATGAGTATGTTGGAAAAAGTTGGAGTAGCTCCAGGTGGTAAGATTAGAGAGTAGATGGTTTGGTCATATAAAGCGTCGGCCATTGATGCCGGTTAGGAGAGTAGATGCATTAGATTTCTTTATGTTAAGAAAAGTAGAGGTAGACCTAAAAAGACTTGGTTAAGATGTATAAAAAATGACCTAAGTATATTTGAATTAAATGAGAATTTGACACATAATAGGACACAATGGAGACAAAGGATTCATGTAGCCGACCTCACTTAGTGGGATAAAGGCTTGCTATTGTTGTTGTTGTTGTATAAGATTTAGATATTTAAGGCTTATTTTGTTAGACTTTTGAGACTATCTATAAGTTTATAATATAAATAAAATGTTGTACATCGACGTATCCCCTAGCTTAGGTTCGAGTCAAGTAGACTTGACTCAATGAGTTACGTTCGATACCAATTGGCTAATAAAATAGGTAGGATCATGGCAAGCTCACCTTTTAATTTGAATCAAGATGCCAAATTTAAGTATAACCAGCCTAAGGGTCGATTAGGCTTCCTTCACAAATTTTCTAACACTTTCTAAAAACTATTTGCCCATACTCACTATGGCAATTCAACCGAGCACTCTTGCAAATGTAGAGTTAAATCGACAATTGATTGTTTTGACAAAAAATTTTATTCTTTGTTTTCTATGTAAGCAAGTCTCTTGTTGCAGAGGGGAAGGAGAATTCTTTTGCATTTTAAGAGGAAAAAGAATTAAATTAAAATTGTGGTAGAATAGTTTGATATAATTTATATTAAATATTTAAAAATAATTAAAATTATTTTAGGATTAGTGTAACACAAATGCTTTATATGCAACATTGATCTAAAAGCAGATTCAAAGGTTTTTAAAATCAGATTTATATAATTTATATCTGCATATTCTAAGATAATTTTTTTCAAAAATAAAAAATGTGTTGAGATGTAATAATATAAAGGTGCTTTTACATAGACAGCACTCAATTCCTATATATTCATAAATCAATCAACTTCTACCTCAATTTTTCAAATTGAGGTTCAAATACTGAAATTCATAACAAAAAATAGACCCATATTTTTCATTTTTGTTAAATTCTCAATGATTTGACTATGGTATGTGCAAATACATGAATCCAATAGTTCAATAAAAAATGATTAAATTATAAATGAGTTGAATTAGATGGTTAGGTTGTAAAAATCCTTAACACAAATTATATCAAGATGAATTTAAAATTCATTGGATCTATTTTGAAAGCAGGCGCTAATTTTAAAGCAACTATGAAAATTCATTAGCACATCTTAATATAATTTGTATCAGAGGTTGTGATCAGAGAGAAATGGTTCGAGGAGAGATATCCTTGTTCTTCAGCTTGTCTTCAGCTAACTCCTACCATTCTCTACTTGACCATACAGTTTCCTGGTTTCTCGATTCATGATCATTTCCTCACGTTTAAGTTCTGTTTTCTGCATATCAAAATGATAATAGAACCCAAGAAAGGATAAAAGAAGGCATTTTTGATTCAGATGAAGGTGACAGAAGATTTAGGTGGAGAAAGATATTTGCCGTCATACTTCAGAAATGAAGAGAAGGCCTAGAAGGCTACAAAATACATCTCCCAGCTTAGTAATCAGATTGTCAGAAGAGTTCCAATTTATTTATTCATGAACGTCTGATTATGCATCTCAAAGCACAAAAATGAGGCTTTCATGGCTTACAAACAATTGGAAACTTGAATAGAGAGCCAAACTGGGAAAGGAATTAAACGTTTAAGAACTGATGAAGGCCGTCAGTAATGAGATGGAGAATTTACTGAGTTTTGCAGATCGAATGGAATAGCAAGTCATTAGACTGTGAGAGGTACTCCTCAACAAAACGTATTTGACTCTTTACAGAGAGAATGAACTGAGTTCTATTGAAAAGAGTAAGTTGTACGATATAAATTGCAGAGTTGGGAATGCAATTTTGGGGAGAGGTGGTGAGTAAAACAGTAATCTTAATAGATCTTCTTTTAGTTGAAGTTAAGGTCAAAGGAATCTATGGCCTTTGTTGTTTCTAAAGGTGTTCTCAATGAAGGACTCGGTGCTCTATGAACTTGCTAGTGATAGAGTTGATCTGGCAGAGAATTTTGGCTAGGTTAGCGTTGAATTGTTGCCTAGTGCTAAAAGGGGCTGACTTCTTCAGCTACTCAGAGAGCAAAGCATAATTGAATGAATCCACGAGTGTTTGAGGATTATAGAGTTCCACTTCATTCTAGATCTTCTTTGTAAGAGATGAAAAAATTTTATTGGCAAACTTCCAATCATTGCAATGTAATATATACTAGATACTAGATCCTCAAAGGTATTCAAATACTCAATGAACTACATACTCTCTTGACTAAGGGTCATCAAATATCCATGTAATTGTTTTTCATGATGCCTTTGATAGTATTTTGATCTCAGTGTGTCCTTCATTTCAATCTAAGAATTATATTTCCTCCTTAGATAAGGCATTGCTCTAATAGATTTTAGCATAACCAACTAATTTTATATAACTAATATTATCCTATGGTATCATCCATCCTATATCATTCTGGCATGGCCAATCAAAAGATTTGTTTGAGTCATGACTCCTTCATAGGTTGGTGCCTCAACATTAACTTTATTGGATGGATCATTAAGGTTTTCCTCATTCTTATGGTGATGGTTAGCCCTATTCATATTCCTATGAGTTGGGACTACCCTAATGGGTTGGGTGTGAAGCACTGGTGGAGTCTGGATCATGAGTTCATTTAGGTAAAATGGATCATCATTGTGTGTAGCAAATTTTGCATTTGTTCCTTATTCACTTCCAAAGTATTTTACATTGTAGTTAACCTAACATCTTGCATGGTTGATCTATCATTTTGTGCCTTTGACTTCATGGTTAAAACTACAAAATTGGAATATCCTTCAAATTGTTCCATGCTTGTTTTATTTAAATGGCATATTCGTGTTATAAATGTGATGCAATGATGTTATGTGTACAAACAAATAATTATGAAAGCAAGAAAGATAAACAAAAAGAGTGAATGGAATAGCGCGTGACTATTGTTAATGGGTGGCATGCAAACTTACAAAAAACATAAAACATATTTTTTAGGTCAATCTACTAAGCATTGGCAATTGTAAGAAAATTAAGGTGAATCAAAACTAAGTGATTTGAAAGCTACCAAACCAAGTTGCTCGTCGCAAGGGTATAAACGACAACAATCATGTAAATGATAACTATTCAAAGGTGAAGACTAATATCTTATGTTGTGGAGCTCACAACTTCACATTCAAAGGGACTCTCACGTAAGCTGCAAGAGGATAGGTTATTTATGTCTACTGTAAGACATTATGTAGAGAAGTAATTGTACCAATTCTCATGCTGTCAAAACTATTAGAGCTGTTAATGTGCCTCATAAAAACATCCAATTTCTCATGTCATCGAGGCTTGTGGTAGTAGTTAATAATCCCTACACACTTCTATTTGTTAGGAGATTCTTGGCCTCCTTTATCTCTGAATCAATAATTTAACCTTAAAGGTGCGGATCTGTTTTCAAATAAAAAATCAAACAAAACATCATCATAAGAAAAATAAATCAAACTGAATTAATCAAGCACGGAACATACAGAATCAGCTCAGTTTATCCCCAAATTCACAAATTTCAGAGTCTTCAAGATCAAAGGATTATAGCTCTTCATGTAAGGCACCATAAGTTTGTCACCAAAACACTCCGCTTCTTCTTCCGATCCACTTATAAATCCAAACTCAATCCTGTAACACCAATTATTCCAGTGATTAGCAAGATTGAATTTAGTGCAATTATATTCAATGCAGTAAATAAAAAACCAAGTAATAACAATGAAATACAATACTCAAGACACTTGTGGTGATAACGGATTACACATTTGAGTACTAACTGTCTGCTAACTTAAATGAGAAGATACCAAGTTATCAACCGATCGAATGCTAGTAGAAAAAAAGGTAGCAAAACTGCGATGAGATAAGAGTAAAGATGAAACAATATATAGATTTAGACTCCAAATCTCCATTAACTGAGAACTCTGTCGGAATCCACAAGCTATGAAGAAAACAATATCGAGCATCGGATGCGGAACTCACTCCGCATTAAGAATAGCTGTCGCCTGCCGTCGACGGCGGCATTAGAGCTTCAGAGTTGATGTCAAATAAAGCTACCATTTTTTGGGGGGCTAATTTTTAAAATAAGTATAGTTTAAAACCTAATTAGTAATTTAAGTATCTTAAAAATAAAATTTAGATATAGGTATAGTTGTTCATTTAACACTGCGCCACGTCGAATCGACATTTACACTAGTCACCATTTGTTATAATATAGTCGTCCGCTAAACTAACTAATTTAACTATATATTTTTTTATATTTCACAACTTTTGGATTTAAGTTTCACTATTATCTGTCATTTGATGAAAATTTTATAAATAGGTATGTTTTTAATGATTTACACATATTTTTATGCTATATTTTACAAGTATTTGATTAATTAGTATAAAAATATAATTTAAATGGATTTTTATTTAATTCCAAATTTATTTATTTATAAATTAGAGTCAGTTATAAATAAATATGTTTTTAATGATTTACACATAAGATCAAAAATTTATCCACATGAATACGGATAAATATTAATATTTAGTATAATATTTTAAATGATGGATATAATATCTTGATCATTAGTGTATAAAGAGATCTATATATGTACATAAATATGTAAAAATTAAGGAAAAGTTACTCAAATTAGAATAATAATCATCTCTCAAAGCAGGGTATAGATGGTGGAATTATATAATTCTTACAAATCTTTTATCAAGTAAAATTATATATATATATATATATATATATATATATATATGTGTGTGTGTGTGTGTGTGTGTGAGGTTAAAGAAATTCTCGGTAATCACGTATTTTTACACTTTTCACAATATCATTATTTTTCAATAAAAAAAATCTTCATAAATTTGGAATTAAGTAAAAAAATATTTAAACTATATTTATCTATTAATTAATCAAATACTTGTAAAATATAGCATAAAAATATATGCATATAATTAAAAACATGCTTATTTAAAAAAATTTCATCAGAATAAAATAAATTAACAAATTCATATATTTACGCAATTTGAGATAAAACATTAATAATTTAATAAAATATTGATCGGGGGAATGAGAGACTTTATATAAGTATTAAAAAGTTGGAGTAGCTCCAATGGTAAATAATAGTGGAACCTAAATCCAACCAAGTTGGCAAAATATTTAAAAAAAATAGTTACATGTAATCTTTAGCAGGCGACTTAATCTAACATTATCGTGTCATCGAGCGTCATTAGATTAGGCTTAAAAATCACATTAGTGTCGCGTTAGATTGACGTGACAAACCTCACCGTTAAGCGGACATTATCTTATATCTAAATATTTTTTTTAAGATACTTAAATTACTAATTATATTTTAATCATACTTATTTTAAAAAAATTGTCTTTTTTTGGAGGTTCAAAACCATGGATGCAACTGAGTTCATTGATACAACTTTTAAAAATTATTGTTAAGACCTTAGGATTAGATATCACTTTCACTAAAAAGTTTTCATAAATTATTGTTAAGACTTTAGGATTAGATATTTTCACTGAATTTTAAATGATTTCTAATAAAAAAATTAAACAAAAACATAATCAAATATATTTTTAAGTAAAAATCAAAAAACAAGAAAGCAAACAAATAATAAAAAAAATATAATAAAATATAATATAAATAAAATGATTCATATGATTAAACTTTTGATACATATTATCTATAAACAAATTAAATCTCTTTTTTACACTGTAAAATTATGGGTGATAGCTATAGAGT
Source organism: Cymbidium sinense (assembly GCA_021442155.1). Classification (NCBI taxonomy): domain Eukaryota; kingdom Viridiplantae; phylum Streptophyta; class Magnoliopsida; order Asparagales; family Orchidaceae; genus Cymbidium; species Cymbidium sinense. Next base: position 60,445,245 of record CM038222.1, read on the forward strand.
ATTTTGCATCTAAATTTAAAGTTGTATATAAGTGCTTCGATTGCCTATTAAAAAAAAGGGGGATTTACATACATACCACATAATCTTATCGTTTCATATTTTTCAAATTTGAATATTTACTTAAATAACACTTAAATCTTTATTATTACATCAAAAATACCACAGTTACTTTTTCCAAGTGAAATGCACCTTTTTTCTGCGTAGGAAAGTCTTGGTTTATAAATATTGAGTTTGAGTGTGAAATATGTAAATGCATAAGAATTCCGTGGTATGTATGTAAATTTCCCTAAAAAAAAAGTTCATGTAAAAGGATTTATTTACATATTTGTTGAGTTAAGGAGAGTAGCTTTCAATGGTATACTTCAATCAAAATCATAGCACCGAGGTGAAATAAACATTGATATAGTAGTTTAAAGATGGTCAAATCACATAAATATTGGTCTATAACTTATCTTCTTTGCACATTTTCTTATGTTCTACATGCCTCTATGCTTATGCATTTTTCTACTTGATTGATACTTAATATATTAAATAATTGAGCAAACACAATCATCAAGCTTTACTCATATATATTCTCTAATGTGTATAGTTTTTTTTTTCATTGTCATCAAATCTTATCGTGTCTTGTTTTACTAAGGTGTGATTTTGATGCTTTATATTAAAAAAATTTGTAAGATTGTATAGTGCGATTAACTTAAATAATTGCACTTACAATTATATCACTCATAATATATATATTTTTTGTTTAACACCATCACATCATGTACTTATAAAATTGACATCAAATTTGTGTAATTTTGTTGTGAAGTATCCCATATATATTATTGTGTTTTACTTAAATGGCAACATAGCACATCACACATTGTGTTAATTTTTTTAAAACTATTATTGTACACATCATCATTGCAATAGCTTGTGTGGTGTCACTTATAAGGATAATTAAGGGTATAAATATGTCTGTGTACTAATATGAACAAGTGAAATCATTGAAAATATAGCAAAAAGTTGCACACCAATTTGTATTAGTGCATGAGTATTGTGCAAATCTTTGTGGGCTTCGAAAATTCGCCACCAACCTCTTCACGATGAAAAGAGTGTTTTAAGTGTCAGTGAAATTTTTAGAAGGCAGATAGAATAGAAGGTAAAACATTACCCAAAGATTTCGCTCTCATTTTACTAGAACTTTAGATCTGGTTTCAGGTTTCCTATAGGTGCAAGCTGAGTTAATCATCCAAATCTTAGAAGCGCTTTTGATTAAAATTTGGTCGATGAATCACTAAATAACGAGTGTATAATAACAATGAGTGGAGTTAGAATGTTATTAGATTTATTATTTAATATAAAGCTTTGGTTGAGCGATGATGGAATCTAGATCCCATGTTTCATCTTGCATCATGATCACTGTCTAATAGTCGAGGAGGTAGTCGACTTAACTGTCGAAGGATCCTTGTCGGAACGTGATTCGTCGTCGAGGTGTCGCTTGTAGGCGCGAGGTGAAGTTCTACAGGGGATAAATATAAGTTAATCTTATTAACGAGAGTTTTCGATAAAATATATTTTATAATTTACATTTCAAGAAAGCATTTAGAGAACATCTGGGTGATCATAATTAGTGGTGTCGTTTCTTAATTCGGTCGAGCAGTTTGTACCATTTATGTGGTGTTATTTTAGAATCCATGAAAATTACAGTCGTGTCGCTATGGGCTTAAAATTATTTGAGTGTAAAAATAATTATACATTTGATTTAATATTAGCTCTTTGTGAGCAAAAGTCTTCTTAATTAGTTAGCCCCAGACAAACAGTTGTGGTTGAGTGGATGAATTTTAAATTTAAAATTAAATAATCAAATTTATTTAATTTCTATTTTTTATTTGAATATTTGATCATTTATAATTGATTTAGATTTGAACATGTAATGATTAATCATTTAAAACTTTAGTAATGATAGCCTCTCTTGATCATATGATTATTGTTGGTATGACTTATCAATGACATTTTTTTTTGCAGATCAGTAAATTCATTCTTGCGTTTATAGCTCCTGGCATTTCAACTCTAGCGTAGAAGATCGGGTTTGATACTTTTCTCTTAGAAGTTTGAATTTGAGAAGTCGTGTCAATAGGTTTATCTTTTGCAATTGTATGACAGAATTAGCTTATCATATTTTATTAAATTAAAATTCTTATAATATTATAATCAAAATTTTAGATTTTATGAACCCGGACTCGATCCTAAGACCCAACCGGGATTCAACCCGTACAACATCCTCAGACACTAAGTTTAGATTCGTGACACATATGTCGGAGCACATGCGAATAAAAAATTGGTTTTGAATGACTATAAGTATCTGTTCATTCATTTTATTTGGTTGCTTGTAAATATCTATTTGAGTATTTAAATTGAATCTTGTACATACTGATTCATTCTTGAAAGTGTTGTATGAACATTATTGTTGAAGTAATTATGTTTAGCATGGCATATGTGTAAAATTACAAGCATAAGTTCTGATAGCAAGCATGGATTTTGATACCTAAAATCATAAATCAAGTGTAGCTCTGTCTTATAAAACATAAGAATTGTGACTCATTTAAACACTTGTTATAAATCAAGTGAAGATCTGTTCTTTAAAATGTGAATACACATTACGAACCAAGTGAATATCTATTCTAAATGATATAAGCTTGGTTCTTTAAAATACCCGTCGTAGATCAAATATGTATCTACACTTAGAGGATACGAATCAAGTTTAGATCTGATCTGCAAGATGCAAATTCAATCATTTCTAAGCTTGTCATAAATCAACACTTGCTAAATATCAAGTGTAGTATCTATCTTACTAAAATTTTCATAAAAAAATTGAAGGCATATCATATATCAAGTATGAATCTATGTGATAGAATACTACATCATAAAAAATGTGCAAGCTTTGAAGCATTTGAATGAGAACATATTCATTCTAGATATGTATAATGAATTTATTTTCGTTCAAGCATTTACATATATTTTGAAACATTTGAACCGAATGAGTGACTGCTATAAGATATGTGCAAGTGCATACTTCATGCAATTATATTCATACAAGTTTACATGTATGAAATTCACCCAAAAAAAGAAAATTTCAAGCCTCTATAATTTTATTATTCAAAGAGTCTTCACATTTTCTACAACTTGTCATTCAATCTTCATTTCATTTCTCATTAATTATATTAAAGAAAATGAATCTCATCAAAAATGATACTCTTTAAATTTTCATGAGATGTTTATATATGGCGATATCTAAATCACTATCAACTTTTTGGTTAAAAGTAAGTATCTATTGATTGCATTAGTAAATTCAGATTAAAGGTCTTTTATTCCAAATTTTTAATATTCATAAGATTTTGTTATTCTTTCTGCCTTTATGCAATCAATTTGGAATGAGCACTTCACATTTTGCTCTGCTATAAGAAGATGAATAATGAGTTCCATTTTAACAATTGGTCGTATTCAAGGGCAATCCTTCTCGAATTGGATTAACGTAATTTAGATCTTGTTCTCATTTCAGAGACATGCATTAATGCTCTTTCTTAATATGGATTTCAATGTTTCCAAAATTTGATAGTTAATAGAAATTCCTCATTTTTTTAACTTTATTACTTAACAAAATCTCTTATCTCATAGCTTCATATTAATGAATTTTTCTCATTCTATGATTTATATTTGAATGTGTTTAAGCAATGCAAGGATTGATTTCCATTCCATGAATAGAGAAAAAGTCCCTCTCCTTCAAATTCATTTTCTCCTTCCCTTGAATTTTCTAATACGACTTCTTGCAAATTCAAAACTTTTGGTGAAAATTTTACTTGCAAGAACTTGCATGAATTCAAATCCCTTTATATTTTCAATGTATAATAATGTTGAATGTGCATTAAGAAAGCCCTCACTTATATTTATCGGCACATTTTTATGATCATTCTAAATTTGATTCAAATTTATCTTTGACTTTTCAGCTCATTTGATGGGATATATAACATAATTCAAATGATTATTAAAAATTTTTGCTTATATTTGTTGGAAAACCATATACTCATATTCCTGCTCAGAGTTAAGCCATCAACTCCTAGGCATAAGAAAACTTCAACCATTAAAAATATGAAAGAAGTAAAGCGAAAGTATAGAAGTCGCAAAAACACTTCACCTTCCCTTCCATCCCTTTTAAATCAGACAAGTGAAACAACAAGTTGTATGTCGCATGAACTGTCAGAATATAACAATAAAATGAGGAGAAAATTTCATGCATGATTTAAGAACAAGAAGGACACTTTATAATACAACTTTAATGTCATTCAAACCTATAGTTACTTATGGACAGCAAAATGAAAACTTCATGTTCATAAATCTCATATATTTTTGATGCTTTCACTTCGATCCAATAGCAAAAATAGGTATAAAGTAGCAAAATATGAGGTAGATTTTAATGGCAAGATGAAACCTTAAATGTAAAAAGATATTGAAGTTCATGTTTCCACCATTTTACCATAATCATAGTTAAACATCAAAATATTATTGTCCTTAATGAACTCGATAAATAAAATGACCATCAAAACAACATGCAAGCGAATTCAGCCTTTAATAACACGAGGGGAACAAGATTAGATCCCACACATATGAAATCCCATTCTTTTATGTTGTTTTGAAGGGTATTGGCTTGGTAGGAGGATTTGAATTGGACTTGGTTCAAACTATACCAAATGACATAGTCCATAAAATAAACACTACACAAACCATAAATCTCATTATTTGCTCATTTTGATTCAATCTAATGATTAGAATTAAAAGTATGACTTATATTAAATAAACAACAAGAATGGAAACACTAGCTCCTTTAGACGTTGCAATCTCATCTCCCTTCTACTTGTCATAAAAAATATAACTTGAATAAAAAATATTTGAATGGAATTTAAATTAAATATCATGGAATGACGGAGATGACTGCATTAAATCACAAACATAATCAGATTTTATTTCCTCACTCCTCTACCAAATAGTCAAGGTGGTGCCTTCATATGACTTTTAATCTACGTCAATTTTGCTTTAATCCAACAATGAATGCACTGTTTGGAAGCAAAATATGGTTGGATTTAAACAAGATTCAGCCTCAATACAACCCAATCAGCAAATATGAAAGCTTTGAAGGGAAAGAAAATCTGATTGCAGAAAACTGAAATTCAAAACCCTATTTTTTATCTTTCCCAAATCCTACAAAAGAGAAGGCCATTTGGTAACAGGATAAGAGCAACATAATGGATGACTTATCCCTTAGGACAGCAGTAGTGAGCGTAGGAAATAGCTCTTTGGAATTAATTTTCTTTCACATATGAAGGAAGGAGAAGTGGTAATCAATAAATTCCATGTGAACAACAATCGAGATTCGAAGGAATCGGGCTGTCGATTTTGGTCATGAATGGGTGACAGATGGGAGAGCCAGAGAGAAAGAGGAATCCTTCGATCGCTGTAGAGGCAAAATTGAGGCGAGATGGATGAACTTCTCGGCTGGCTGGATGCTGAAAATCAGAGCAGCTTTCTTGGCTGTTGCAGAGGAGACGAATGGGAGAGTGAGCTCAAGAGGGAGCAACTCGTTTCCTCGGCTAAGATAGACAGACAAGAAATAGGGTCTCGTTTGGCTGCTCGAGGGAGACGGAGGATGGCACGACAAGGAATGCTCGGGATTCCTTGTACCACTCGAGACAGACGGGAAGGAAGGAAGAACCGAAAAGGAGCAACTGAGACTTGGAGACGAAACGAGAGGAGAGAGTGAAAACTGAGAGCTCCAGAGGCAAAAATCATGTGAATGAAGGAGGTCATCGATCATTTCATATTTAGGGTAAGCCGAGCCATTGGATTGGCCGATTATGCAGCGTCCAATAGGATTAATTGAGCGGCTGATTTGATTGGTGGCTTGGGGCGACTGATTAGGACAAGGATTAAGATTTAAGCAGTTGTTAATTGATTAATTATGAATTAATGAGATAATCACATCATTAATAATTTTATGTCGAATATTATGAAATTATATCTTGCGATGAACCATATCAATATAAGTATCAATTTTAGGTATTTTTTGTCGGATCTGGCATAATTTTAATAAGTCATTTGGATGTATTATGATCAAAGTGAAATTGAACTTAAATTTAAATTCGACGTTAGACTTTCAATTGATTCGCAAAAGTATCATTTGATAGATTTCGATGTTTCAGCGACAAAGACAATCAATTTTATGAACGGAAGTTATTTGGATGTCGTCGGCGCTTCCTGACCTCGATATGCATAATTTATTAAAAATTAAATTTGATAATTAATTGATTATTAATTGATGGAACAAACTTTTTTTGATTAATTTTAATATTTTAAATGCATTTGTGCAATCAAATTTTTTGAATTGAGGTGATTTTGATTGAATCATCGATTGGCATTTTAAATCCGATTCATGCGATGCTGCTTTCGTTAATTATTGATTTTAACTTTCGTGATTCATTTGACTTTTGAACCATATGTGGAGGTCAACAAATTCCCCCTAACAAATATGATGCATATGGAGTGGACCATATTTCTTTGCGAATAAGTTCCAGATCTCGAGATTTTCTTGGATGTCCAAAGTTGTAATTTGACAACTTTTAATAATACACGCCTTTTGAAGATGAAAGTGAATATAACTCTCAAGTTGGACAAACATTTGAATTTCATCGGTTCGGCTATAATAGCTCGTTGAGCGATAGTTGTCATCATCAATGCTGTGTGCTGATGATGAAGGAGATGCTTTGACTTGTTGAGAGAATTTGGAATTTCTTCGATCCTTGGCTTGGTGCTTTAATAGAGTTTGAAATTTATATTTTCCTCTTGTCCTGGCTTTGTGCCTTGGTGGACTTAACATAGTTGAAGATTTGTTAATGAGATGAAGATGTCTTCAATCATATGCTTTTGTGCTTTGATAGACTTGTTGAAGATTCAATCTCAAAATTTAAAATTTATATTTTCCTCCAGTCCTAGCTTTGTGCCTTAGTGGACTTAATGGAGTTAATGATTTATTGCTGAGATGAGAATATCTTGGTTATGCTTTGTGCTTTGATGAAATTGTTAAAATTTCATCTCAAAATTGGAATTGTATTTTTCTCCTACCATGGATTTGTGCCTTAATGGACTTGATAAAGTTGATTGTTTGTTACTGAGATGAGAACATCTTCAATCCTATACTTTATGCTTTGACGGAATTGTTGAAAATTTCATTTCAAAATTTAGAATTTGTAATTTCCTCCTGTCCTGGCTTTGTGCCTTAGTGGACTTGATGGAGTTAATGATTTATTGTTGAGATGAGAACATCTTCGGTCTTATGCTTTGTGCTTTGACAGACTTGTTGAAGATTTTATCTCGGGGATTTGTATATTATATTTCTTTTTTATCTTGGCTTCATGCCTTGATGGATTTGATGAAGAAAAATATTGAATTGTCTTGAAGACTCATCGGGTTATACAAAATTGCCTTCTGCCCTAGCTTTATGCTTTTTGCTAGCTTATAGAAGGATGTCTGCCGATGACCTAGTCCTTAGAGCTTGTGTTGGGTCAATGGTAAAGAGTCATCAGTCCTATGCTCTGCACGTAACATACATGTTGATGATGTAACTCACTTAGTTTAGCTTTTGGCTTTGTATGAACATTGGGATGACTTCTTCGGTTCTTTGCTTTTTTGCTTAATTAGACTTGCTGAAGAAGAGTTTTTGTCGGTCTTTGCTTTCTACTTTAACAAATTTGTTGAAGGAGTTGAGATTTCACATTTGATATTGATATCAAACTTCAGCTTAGTTCCTTCTTGAGTAAGGATATTTTTTGTTGGATTTGAAAAATGACCTTACAATCAATAGAGATGATCTCCTAGTCTGGGCCACTTGAACTCACCAAGTTGGAGGGATTTGGGGATTTGGATGCTCTTATCTTTGAACTAACTAAGTAGGAGGATCTCTTCTTGGCCTTTGTGACATGTTGAGTAAGCAGACATGTTACTAACTTCCATATTTGGGCATGTTGAGTCTGACCTTATGCACCACTTGAGTCCGACCTTATGCACCCACTTGAGTCTTTGACTTGAGCAATTGATTGAGGATTTTATCATCGGGCTAATGAGATGGGGATCTCTTACTGCGGCCTTTATGGAGTATTGAGTAGACTTTTTGACTCAACCATATTTGTGTTGAGTCATTATGTCGAACTCAGATTGATTTGATGTATGGATGGAAGATGTGTTTTCAACTTGATTTGCTAAAGTTCACAGACTTGAAAATTTTTCTTTTTGGTCAATAAGACTTTTAAATTTGATAATTTGAATATATAATTTATATGTATACATGGGGATTTCGACCGTAAGTGCGATGTCAACCCAAATACAAGAAGGGCCCCGTGTCTTACAAGAAAAGGCTAACATTTTGCTATAAATTTTTTAAAAATTGCCCCCTATCTAATAGGGGAATTTTTATTTATTTTGGAAATGCATTCTTGTATTACAAGAGAATTTCCAAGTAAAACTTACACATGTGATTGACAATGAAGACTTCAAGTACATAATTTGTTTAATTAACACATTTTTGTGTAATACTTCTTTAATTATCGACCATTGATTGGCGACATTGGTCTTTCACTTTTAAAGTTAACAAGCTGGTAGGCTCCTCCTTGATATACATTTTCAATGACAAATGGTCCTTCCCAATTAAGCTTAAATTTATTGTCAATTTTGGGATGAGGAATATTGGTCTTCTCAACACCAGAATGAATTCCCCTTCTTGAAAAGCTCGAGGACATACTATATGATCGAATGATTTGGACATCCTTGCTCGATAAACTTTTAAATTTTATTGAGCTTAGAGCCTAGCCTTGTCATGCATCTAGCTCTTCCATCCGTAGATGAGCATTCTCATCTTGGGTAAGATCATGTTAAATGGCTACTCGGAGTGAAGGTAGTTCAACTTTAAGCGGTAGAACTACTTCAACCCTAAACACTTGTGCATAGGGGGTAGATTTTGTGGGAGTCTTGTAGGTGGTGCGGTATGCCCATAAAGCTTCCACAAGCTTGGTATGCCACTCCCTTTTATTTCTTATAAGGATTTTCTAAGTAATTTAACTAGTTTTTTATTGAAAGCCTCAACCAAGCAATTTGCCCTCATTATAAATTGACGAGTATTGCCAATCAATCTTATGCTATCAATAAATCTATAAATGTTAGTGCTTTTAAAGGCTGGCCCATTATCTGAAATGATTCAGCGTGGCACACCAAATATAGATACAATTGTGGGTGAAAAAGTTGGTCACCTATTCAGCTGTGACTTCTTTGAATGGAGAGGCTTCAGCTAACTTGGAGAAATAATCAGTGGCTGCTAAGATGAAGAGATGGTCAGTTGATGATAGTGGATCAATCGGTCCAATTACATCCTTCCTCCATAACTCAAATGGCCAAGATGCTATTGTTGGGAGTAGCAGATTTATAAGTTGATGAATGATGTTGCCGTGGACCTAGCACTCATGGCATTTTTTGGCATGATCGATACAATCTTTTACCATGGATGGCTAGTAATATTCCATTGTTTTGATTTTAAAAGCCATTTTGGGACTTGCTTGGTGTGCGCCACAAAGTCCTTGATGAATTTCAACAATTACTTTGTTGGCTTCTTTTATTCCCAAACATTATAACCACATCTGCTCGAAGGATCTATGATAAAAGATATTACCAACATAAGCATATAGTTGAAGCCTTTTATCAATTTGTCCAGCTATCGACTTATTGCATGATAATTTGCCTTCCTTAAAGTATCTCCCTTCTCTTCAATCATAAGGATTTCATTTTGTGGCTTTGGAGTTTCCTCAGGTTGAAGTCTTTCCTCTTGAATAGTCTGAGGCTTGTCTTGATGACTTTGAGAAATGATTTGTAAGGGAGCATGAGGAGCAATATGAGCTGCATCCTGTTGATTTACTTTTGATGACCCCTCTTGAGGATTTTAGACTTATTGGCTCTAGGACTCGATAAGTGCAAATACTAATTAGTATGTAGTCATCGTCGTCGTCCATACTCGCCATTTTTTTAGCTAACTTAGCTAAATAATCTACTTTGCTATTCTTAGCCCTAGAGACTTGAGTCATAATGACATTTGGGATTTACTTCATAAGCTTGAGAACTTGCTTATGGTAGTGAGCCAATTCAAGCTTGTTGATTTTATAAAGGCCCAACACTTGATTAATGATGAGTTGAGAATTACCATAAACTTGTAGATTCTGGACTTCCATAGAAATAACTTCCTCTAGACCTACCACCAACGCTTCATATTCTGCTTTATTATTGGTTCATGGTTGAGTTAGTCTATAAGAGTGTCTCATTATACCACCTTCTGGCATGATCAAGATGAGATTGATGCCAGCTTGAGCCTTTGGGAGGTTTGAGGGTTGAGTGTATTTGATGGATGAAGCTCCATCAAAATATATCTCCCATATTTGTAGCTATTCTTTTTTATATATATGCATGATCTGCTCGTTAGGAAGATCATCATTAAGCGATGAATCTACTGCAATGGGATGTGCAATAAGGAAATCTACTAGAATTTTCCCTTTCACCATTTTTTGGGAAACATATGTGATATCAAATTATAGCAGAAGGACAACCCATCATGCTAAGCAACCTGTCAACGTTGGTCTTGTCATCAAGAACTTCAATTGATCGTTCCTTGAGATGAGAGTAATTTTATGAAATATCATATAATGGTGTAACTTTTGAACAACAAAGATTAATGCCAAACATTGCTTCTCAATTGGAGAATAACACATTTTCACTCCTATTAGTCTTCGACTAATGTAGTATAGAGCGTTCTCCTTTCCTTCTTCATTATGTTACACCAACAGAGCAGATTCTTCCAGTGGAGTAATATACAAGATGAGAGGCTTTCCTTGGATCGGTGCTGCAAGAATAGGTGGATTCAATAGATATTTCTTGATACTGTCGAAAGCCTCTTGGCATTCTTTATCATATTTGAAAGGAGTGTCTTTCTTCATTAGTTTTGCAAAGGGTTGACATCTACCTGATAGATTTAATATAAATCTTATAATGAATGTGAGATGTTCCTATATAGAATGGAGTTGGCAAAGGCTCATTGGAGGAGGCATTTCAACTATTGCCTTGATTTTGTTGGGATTGATTTCAATCCCTCTACGTCGCACAACATATCCAAGGAATTTTTCTGAGGGGACTCCAAAGGCGCACTTGAGAGGATTCATCTTGAGATCGTATTTTTTGATTCTTTCAAAGACGATCCTTAAGTCACCAAGGTGGTCTTTTTGATTTATGCTTTTGATAATGAGGTCATCAACATAGCACTCTACTTTTTGATGAATCAACTCATTGAAGATGCACGTTATAGCCATTTAGTATGTAGCTCTAGCATTCTTCAAGTCGAAGGGCATGACTGTGTAGCAATATATGCTAATTGGTGTCCTGAATGAGATATGTTTCTTATATTTAGGATCCATTTTAATTTGATTATATCTTGATGATCCATCTATAAATGAGAACATGTCGTGATTTGAAGTATTATCTACTAATAGTTCTGATACAAGAAGCAAAAAGTCATCCTTCGGACATGCTTTGTTTAAGTCCCTGAAGTTGATGCAGATACAAATCTAACAATTCTTCTTCTTCATATGGATAATATTAGCTATCCAGTCAACATATTTTTCTTCTTGAATGAAACCAGCTTCAATGAGCTTCTTGGTTTCGTAACCACCTACTATTCAATCTTTAGTCTCATTCCTAGAGGCCTGCTTGACTGGCTGTTGTATCTGGTTTGATTGCTAGTCTATGAGTCACTACATTAGGGGATAAGCCTATCATTTCCGCATATATCCAAGCAAAGCAGTCCCTGAATTCACAGAGCAAGGCTTTTAATTCTTTCACTCTATCTTTTGGAAGTAGAACACTGATTATCGTTGGGCGAGGATCTTCCTCAGTTCCTAAATTAATTTCTTAAGTAGCCGCCTACCCACCATCTTCAAGCACCTCAGGTGATAGTCTAACTTCTACTTCTTCATCATTTATAAGATTGACTTCTAAGAAGTCATCCATTTTTATTATCATTTTTAATTTATGCTCTTGTTATGACATAACAGGCATCTTCTTACAGACAATTGTCTTGTATAAACCCAAGGCCTCTAGTAGTATGCTTATTTCTTTTACCAATGATTTGAGAACCTTTTGGGTACCACATCATTTCAAAGAGCTTAGTCCTTTGCTTACTTGCTCCTAGATAGACTCCATGCTTGTGCATTAGGTTTTGCATCTTTAGAGAATAATATTTTGGTATCTTTGTGGGCATAGCTTCTTCATCTTAAGATAACCATTACCCAATCAAGATCTTCTCCTTGACATCCCTCAAATTTATAAAATAAGCTTCCTGGCCCACACCTTCCATGGACAAGAGTGACTATGAGTGTAGTCTCCGCTGCTGATAGATTTATGATTATTTTAAGTAGGTACATTACACTTTGCCTTCAAAAGTAAATTTGAACCCATAATCAGAGTCGAAATGATCCTCCTCCTTCAACACTTTGCTTGAAGTTTTATGTGAACCTCTTGATTTGGAAGGGGCACATTCCTCTCCTTCTTCGGTATCACTACCCAAATGAGGGAAAATTTTATTTATTTTGGACTTACTCTTTATATCCCTAGAGATATTTGGAGTGATCTCTTTTCCTTTAGTTAGTTTCCTTTCACCATCCTTCTTAATTTATTCTTTTATGGGTTTTGAAGTAGATGCAATATTTGCTAGTTATTTTGTTAGCTTTGATTCCCTTGGAAGGAAGTAACTAGCATCTTGATATATCTTCATTTCATGCACCGCAAAAGGTTGCATGTCACCCACAATCTTGCATTCTTCCCCATCTTTTGTATATTTCATACATTGATGCAGTGCAGATGGGACAATGCCATATACATGAAGCCATGGTCGGCCTATAAGAGCTCGGAATGAGGTGTTTGCATCGACACATTAAACTTGGCTTCTATGTAGAGGTCTCTGAATCTGAGAGGGAGGAAAAATGACCCAACAATTTTTTGTCCCTTCTCATTGAAATCTTGAACCAAGAATTTATCTCATCCCAAATGTTGCACATCAAAAGATAGCCACCTAAGAGTCCTTAGGATAATAAGATTTACAGAAGAACTAGGATCAATCAAGATCGTGGTATTATAACTTCATCACTTTCAGCTAGAAGATCTCTGTAATATTCTAATTGAAGCTCTTAAAGAGCCAAAGAAGTTTGAAGCATGTTTCGTTGAGCATTGTCTTACGGAGGCTTTGCATGTTCAAGATCCTACAACCATTACATTTTCAGAAGAAGATCTTATGCTTGGGACTAGCATAATCAGCTTCATGTACCACTAAGCAAGATTCAATGGGAAGTTCATCATCTTCTTCCCCTACTTATTTACTGATCTGAAGCTTGGTAATAAAATCAACAAGTATGATGGGTCGTCTTTGGTTGTTGGTAATCATCCATGTTGTTGATGATCTTTTGTATTATAGTATTTTTCTTTTTCTTTGATTTATTTTTTTCGTTTGGCTTTTGGCCTTGCTTGTGGACGTCTTTCATGAGATGAACTTTTTCTTGGGTTTTCTTTCAACTTAAGTACGAGGTCAAGCGGTGACTTCCACTTAATACTTGGAACCCCTTCCAGTTGTTTCAACATCTTTACAGTCTTTTTAGAAACTATCACTTGCCACCCTTCATCATCAGTTGATTTCTCCTTGTCTTTATCTTTCCTTGATGACTAGAGTGGAGGTGATTACCTTTGTAGATTCTTTTTTCGAATGCACCAATACACTGCCCGATAATATAAATTGTCCATTTCTATACTTTCACTCTAGCCATTCCTTGAATATGTAGAAATCTTCAATGGGATGGCTGAGCACCCGATGGTATGTGCAATAGTTAGATTATCAGCATGTCCAGCTTCTTTAGGTCTTTTATAGTATGGTAGCTGACCTGCTTTGAGTGTATACTTGAATAGTTTAGGTATGCTTTCTCTTTTGGAAGAATACTCTTTGTTAAACTTTTCCTTGAGGGTTGGGGATATTGAGTCATTTGCTCCTTTTACCTATTTTGGATGCTAGTCTTTGCTAAAATGACCTCGAGGCACATCATTACCTCCAAGCACGAGCTTTGGTTGTAGAGCAGGATTGAATGACTGCTTTGGTCTTTCTTGGTAAGCAGGTAGTCTTTCTTTATCTACGTTATAGACCATCCACTTGCCTGTATCTTTTTTGAAGGAAGTGAAATATGTTTCACCCTTCTTTGGATTTGGAGTTTTTCCTCTTTTGGATTTATCTGTATTGCTATCAGAGCATGATAAGTTTAATTTCTCAAATTTAGCCACTCTGTCAAGCAGCTCTTGAAATGTGGTAATGGAATCCATGCAAAGATAAGACACCATCTTGTCATCAATGTTGCCCATAAGTAATTGAATTACATGCTCTTCTTCTAACTGTTATTCACATTTCATGCTCATGTTTCATCAGCGCGTGATATACCTAGTTGCTGACTCATCTTTCTTCCTTTTCTCAAGGGCGAGATCAACAATAGTTGTCTTCTTAGTTGTGCTAGCAAACCTTTTGACAAAATGGTTTCAAGTTTCGCAAAGGTCTTCACTGAGTCATTTGGCAACTCAGCATATCATTTGAGAGGAGGTCAAACTGCTAACGAACTGACGGAACAATAATGCATAATTACCCCCTGTGTTATCACATGATGCTTTGAATTGGGCTAGATGTTATTTAGGGTTACCATTATGGTCAAATATATTGAACTTTGGCATTGAGTATCCCTTTAGATATGGAACTTGGTTGTACTCTGCAGGATATGGATGACCCTTGCTCACCAATTTTTTTGCCTTCTCATAGCTATAACAACTTTGATATTCTCATTCAAAATAGTATCAAACTGCGAGGCTGTCACAGCTTCAGATGTGCTCAAAACATTTTGAGAAGCAGACTGGCGAGTTAACTTGTTTACTTCACCCCCCATTCAGGTTCAATTTGCACTCTCAAAGCATGTGAGACTGGGTTGACTAGAGGATTGTCATGGGCACTGCTAGAGGCTTGACGATTATTTGAAGGGACATGTACTAAACTCGCTGTAATATTTCTTTACATTAGTTACATCATCACAGTCATTTGAATTTGCCTCTGCACCTCTGTCAAAGTGGTTGTGTTTGTGAAGGTGGGATTTTATTCCATTTCTCCTTCTTCTTCTTCTTCTTCTTGTTCCTCTCCTGAAGAACCAGAGGATGTTTCCTCTATTTGAACATTCTGTTGTTCTCTAGGTTGAGAGGGAGGTACTGTTGTACGATGCTTATATTGATATTGGCGCACGCAAGATGGCTCACTGACTTATTATGCCATGTACACTATTTCGACATCCGTTGTATCCTCCTCTTCCTCTTCATCCTTTTAGACATGGATCTCTGATCGGTATGTCCAATGGACTTCCAGCTCCAAATATGGAATTCAAACCTCTTCGATTGGAGGGTTTTGATCAAAGCTAACATCCTCTTGTTGTGATGGAGTTGATCGGTGATGGGATCCCCTGGAGGACTCTCCAAGGTGTTGATCGTCAGAATCTTTATCATCTTGGGCCTTCTTTTTAGGCTCCCATCGCTGATAAATTTGAGTTATGATAGATCTCTAGGATTGCACACCGGATGTCACGCCTTAGTTTTTCTCAAAAACTTCCTTTTGAGGCTTAGGCCTTAATATCTACTTGCCTTTCCAGGGATCTTTTTTGAGAGGATTCACGGACCGCGTGGTCCAAGTGTCATGCATACGATGCTCATCATCATGGTGGTTAATCTTGCTAGGATTATAGGATGAGGTCTCCTTGGAAGAGCAGTTCTAACATCCCTGATAATAGGACCTTGATATTTTCTTTTCATCAATTCTCTCTCTTTAGTAACTTGGAGGGTCTGATGCACTCTTGTAGATATAGTTTCGTTTTCTCATTGAAGGAGTCTACGATGTTGGGTCCGAAGGGCCATGTCGACTAGTAGAGCTATTCTGTTTTACCCACTTAAGGCTGTCAAACCTATTATAGGTTGGAACACTCGCTGTTGGTTCCATAGTTGGTTGTGCACCTGGTTGCATAGATAGTAATTATTTGGCATGAAGCTCAAGGCTTCTCTTTCTTCTTTAACTCCATCTAAGCTTGCTTCTAGATGAAGAAGCTTCAGCATCATGTCTCCCCGGGGCGAAGGGTTCAGCTCGCAGGGTTGTGCTGTTATGAGGAACTAAGAAGATAGTCCTCCCAGTAACAACTCTCTTCATGACAGGGGTTTTTGAGCAGCCAAGCCTCTCTAAGATAGAAGGCTTATTTTGAGGTGCCCCAGCAACAGTAGGGGTAGTAGCTTTAACATGCCTCTTTAGATCTTGCTGCACATGGAGTGTAGGATGTGCATAGGCTTTAGCAGATTGAGGCCTGACAATGTGACCTTGGGCAATGATAGATGGGAAGTCAATGCTACCAAAATGGATGGTAGCCCTAGCCATTATAACATTAATGATGGCATTGGTCAAGCGAATGTTGGCTCCACCTCTAAGAGTAACAATGATGGGAGTATTCTATAGAGCCATTCTGGAGATTAAAGGTAAAGATTAGCAATTGAAAATATCTACACTATTCCTTTCTTCCAAAAATATGGATATAATAGGACATACTAAAGTATGGGCTTTAAATAAAATCTTAAATGACTTAAGACTTTATCTAGAAAGCTTTTAAGTTTTCTATTTCAACTTCTCATTTTAACTTCATTTTCATTTGTCATTTTTATTCTCTTTTTTTATATTCCACTGCCATTATAACTTAGATTCGACTAGCCAGAGATGGAAAGAGAAACATATCTTTAACGGACTACCATAAATCTATGGGCTCCAAAATTTTCCCGACCTCTTCGCGATGAAAAGAGTGTTTTAAGTGTCGATGAAATTTTCAGAAGGTAGATAGAATAGTAGATAAGACACTATCAAGAGATTTCACCCTCATTTTGTGTGGACTTTAGATTTGGTTCCAGGTTTCCTATAGGTGCAAGCACATATAGTTAATTACCCATCCTAATATTGAGAGAGCACTTTTGATTAAGGTTAGTCAATGAATCGCTAAATAATGAGTGCATAATAGCAATGAGTGGAGTTTAGAATATTATGCAAAATATTATTTAATTTAAACTTTTGGTTGAGGGAACGATGACACGCCTGATCTAGATCCCATGGTTCTGTTATCACGGGCTGTTGTGGTCCTTGGTTTGCTTAGTCAGAGGAGGTAGTCGACCCAACCTAATCGAAGGATCCTTGTTTGCAACACATGGGTTATGTCATCCAATGTGTCCTTGTAGACCTGAGGTGGAGTTTGTCTAAGGGGACAAATATAAGTCAACCTTAGGTAACAAAGAGCTTTTTGCCCAATTAAACACATTATATAATTCATAGCTCAAAGAGTAAAATCGTTGTGGAACATACGGGCGTGGTGACCATAATTTAGTGGTATCATTTTGTGACAAGCCACCCGGCCAGAAGGCTCTGGTCATAACTGCCATTTATGTGGTGCTATTTTGTGATAAAATCACGTGGACAGAAGACACGAGCCATGTCCTTATGGGCTTAAGATTATTTGAGTGTGAAAATAGTTATGTATTTTATTTGGCATTGACTCTTCGTAAGTAAAAGTCTTCTTAATTTGTTATCCCCAGACAAACAGTTGTGGATGGGCGGATGAATTTTAACTTTAAATTTAAATAATTAATTTTATTTAATTTATTTTTTTGAATATTTGATCATTTTATAATTGATTTAGATTTGAACATGTAATGATTAATCATTTAAAACTTTAGCAATAGCCTTTCTTGATCATATGATTATTGTTGCCTAATAGACCTTATCAACTCTACCTTTTTATTATAGAGGATTGAGTCTAAATTCATTGCTTCTACATTTATAGCCCTTCAAACCTTGCCAATGCTAGCTTGAGCATAGATGATCGGGTTTGAGACTTTCCTCTTGGAAGTTTGAATTTGAGAAGTTGTGTCAATAGGTTTATCTTTTATAATTGTATGATAGAATTAACTTCTCATATTTTATTAAATTGAAATTCTTATAATATTATAATCAAATTTTTAAGGTTTTGTTAACCTAGACTCGATCTTAAGACCCAATTGGGATTCAACCAGCTTAGCATCCTCAAACACTAAGTTTAGATTCGTGACATATATGTTGGGGCACATACAAATAATTGGTTTTGAATGACTGTATGTATCTATTCATTCATTTCATTTGGTTGCTTGTAAATATCTATTTGAGTATTTAAGCTATTGAATACTTTAGCATGCATACGAGTATTTGTTCTTCAAAGTATTGTATGAACATTAGATGTCTAAGTTGAAGTAATTATGTTTGGCATGACATATGTGTCTAATTGCAAGCATAAGTTCTAATAGCAATCATAGATTTTGATACCTAAAATCATAAATCAAGTGTAGCTCTATCTTATAAAACATGAGAATTATGACTCATTTAAACACTAGTTATAAATCAAGTGAAGATCTATTCTTTAAAATGTGAATACATACTACGAACCAAGTGAGTATCTGTTCTAAATGATATAAGCTTGGTTCTTTCAAATACCTATTATAGATCAAGTATGTATCTACACTTAGAGGATAGAATCAAGTTTAGATATGTTTTGAAAGATGCAAATTCAATCCTTTCTAAGCTTGACGTAAATCAAATGCATCTATTTTTGAAAGACATACATTTAATTCTTTTAAACACATGCTAAATATCAAGTGTAGTATCTATCTTATTAAAATTTTTATAAAAAATTTGAAGGCATATCATATATCAAGTATGGATCTATGTGATAGAATACTACATCATAAAACATGTGCAAGCTTTAAAGCATTTGAATGAGAATAGATTCATTCTAGATATGTATAATAAATTTATTTTTGTTCAAGCATTTACGTATATTTTGAAACATTTGAACCAAAGGAGTAACTGCTACAAGATATGTGCAAGTGCATACTTCTTGCAATTGTATTCATACAAGTTTACATGTATGAAATTCACCCAAAAAAAACTTCAAGCCTCTATGATTTTATCATTCAAAGAGTCTTCACATTTTCTACAACTTGTCATTCAATCTTCATTTCATTTCTCATCAATTATATTAAAAGAAATGAATATCATTAAAAATAACCTCATGATACTCTTTAAATTTTCATGAGATGTTTATATATGGAGATCACTAAATCACTATCAACTTTTGCTTAAGAGTAAGCATCTATTGAATACATTAGTAAATTCAGATTAAAGGTCTTTTATTCCAAAATTTTAATATTCATAAGAATTCATTATTTGTTCTGCCTTTATGCAAACAATTTGGAATGAGCACTTCACATTTTGCTTTTTCATAAGAAGATGAAAAATGAGTTCCATTTTAACAATTGGTGGTATTCAAGGACAAGCCTTCTCGAATTGTATTAACTTAATTTAGACATTGTTCTCATTTTAGAGACATGCATTGATGCTCTTTCTTAATATGGATTTCAATGTTTCCAAAATTTGATTGTTAATAGAAATTCCTCATTTTTTTAACTTTATTACTGAACAAAATCTCTTATCTCATAGCTTCATATTAATGATTTTTCTCATTCAATGATTTATAATTGAATGTGTTTGAGCCATAGAAGGATTGATTTCCATTCCATGAATATAGGAAAAGTCCCTCTCCTTCAAATTCATTTTCTCCTTCCCTTGAATTTTCTCATATGACTTCTTGCAAGTTCAAAGCTTTTGGTGAAAATTTTACTTGCAAGAACTTGCATGAATTCAAATCCCTTTATATTTTCAATGCATAGTATAATAATGTTGAATGTGCATTAAGAAAGCCCCCACTTATATTTATGGGCACATTTTTATGATCATTCTAAATTTGATTTAAATTTATCTTTGACTTTTCAGCTCATTTCATGGGATATATAGCATAATTAAAATGATTATTAAAAAGTTTTGCTTATATTTGTTGGCAAACCATATACTCATATTCTTGCTCTTATAGCCATCAACTACTATATATTTATTTTGCATCTTCAATTTATTTGACATGGAATGCATGTAATTTAAGTCGCTCATTAGTATTCAATTTTCATAACTTTATATGTATTTGATCTCATTTTATTATGACATTGAGCATTGAAAAATCAATCTTATGCCATTCAATCAATCTATTCATTTAAATTTCGATAGCCTTCCGACGTCATCCCCGTGTAGGGGGCTGCTTCGGGAGACTAGGCCTTCCCACCACATCAAGAAAGATGTGCATGGTAGGTGTCGTAAGACACTGCATGAAAGTATAGTTTACCTACCACACTAAAAAGGCGTGCATATGTTTATATAACACAATATTTTCTTATCACATTGGAACAACGTGAACAAGTACTTATATCATAAGGCAGATTTTCTTGCCACATTGGAACAACATGAGCAAGTACTTATATCACAGATTTTCCCACCTCATTAGAACAATGTGAATGGGTACTTATCACAAAGCAAATTTTCTTGCCACATTGGAACAACGTGAGCAAGTATTTATATCACAGGTTTTTCCACCACATTGGAACAATGTGAACGGGTACTTATCATAAAATAGATTTCCCTGTCACATTGGAACAATGTGAGCAGGTACTTATAGCACAAGTTTCACCACATTAGAATAATGTGAATGAGTACTTATCAAAAAATAGATTTCATTGCCACGTTGGAACAACGTGAGCAAGTACTTATAGATATTTTCACAAATTTTCATTTGCATGTGCATGAAATTAAAATATAATTGATACCTCTTTGCTATAGCATAATTTTCATCACCATTTCAGCACATATAAACTCAAACCCAACAAGTGAAATAGTAAATCGCTAGCAAGAGATAAATAAACTTCAAACTTTGAAAATTTGAAAGAAGTAAAGTGAAAGTATAGAAGCCGCATGTTGACCTCACTTTTGGAGTGAGTTCTCAACTTTCTCATCATAGGTCTAGGACTCTTATAGACACTAAGAGCTCCTTAGTCTTAAGACACTTCAAGTGATTAGGTGAGTACTTAACCTAAGCCTAGAGACTTAGGGTGGTTAACCATAGGAATAGATTATGCCTTGGGGATTTAGGAAGACTTGCCTACCCTATATCCTAAACCCAATCCATGCTTGTTGACCTCACTTTTGGAGTGAGCTTTCAACTTCTCCATCTTAGACATAGGACTCCTCTTAGACATTAAGAGTTCCTTAGTCTTAAGACACTACTAGTGATTAGGTGAACACTTAACCTAACCCTAGAGACTTATAAGAGTTAGCCATAGGAATGGAGGGGTATTATGAAAATTTGTCTACCCTATAGCTTGAACCAAATCTTTACTTCCTTCCTTCAAGTCAAACTTCAAATTCAAATCAACTTCAACTCCAAACCAACTTCAAACTCAAATCAATTCCAATTTAATTGATTTACTTCAAATTCAAATCAACTTCAAACTCAAATCAACTTCAAACTCAAACCAATTCCAAATCAAATCTCAAATCAATTTTGACTTAATTGATTTTCTCAAATTCAAATCAATTCTAAAATCCAAATCATGAATCAATTCCAAGTGATTAAAATCCATGAACAATTCTAAATCCAAAATCTTTCCTAAGCCCTTTGATCTAATCTTATGGACTTAGCCAAATCACAAATATTTTCATAATTTATATCTTCATTTATATTCACAAATATAAATGAAATATAAATTCAAGTAATCAAAATCAATTCAAAACTCAAATCCAAATCTAGCCAAAATCCAATCTAAAACCATTTCAAGTCAAATCCTTGAACTCCTTCAAACAAATCCAAATCACTCCAAATTCAAAATATTTTCTCATTACCCATTTATATCTTCATTTATATTCACAAATATAAAGGAAATATAAATTCAAGTAACCAAAACTAAATTCAAAACTCAAACCCAAATCTAACCTAAACCCAACCTATACCCTTTCAGTGAAATTCTTAAACTTAACCAAATCATTCTCAAATCGATTCAAACCTTTGAATTTTCTCTCCAAACAATCAATCCTTCAATCACAAACCAAATTCAATCATAAACTTCAATCATCAAACCAAAATCAAACTAACCTAAATCAAACCCATGTTCACCTTTTGAACTTGAAATTGTCAAATTAATCAAAATCCATTTGACTCCAAATCACTTGCAATTGGATTTATATTTCAATCATAAGTCCATATGTGAGTTCAACCAAACTTGAATCAAGCCTTGATCAAGTTAATTGACCCATTTAGGCTCACTTGACCCAAAGTGACCTAAAGTACCTTTTTGACCCAAATTCTAATCCTACCCAAATTAGATTGAGCTAAGCCCATCTAAGCCTCATATTATGAGGAACAATCATCTTAGGATGATCAATCACTCAAATTTGGTCAAACCAAGTCAAACCTAACATTTGATCAAGTCAACACTTAGCCCAAATGAAACCTAAACTAGCTAATGTCCACCATAGGCCAAATTGATTGAAATCATTGATCTAAACCAACTCATAAACAATCATTGAACTTGACCAAGTCATCATTTGAGCCAAACCAAGCCCAATTGGCCACTTGACCCAAGTTGACCCAAATTGACCTAAAAAGTCAAAATATGTTAAATCTTGATCTAAGCCAAACTAATTGCAACCAATGGGTCAAATTTATTCTAAATCACTTGTTGAACTTGACCAAAGCCTCAATTGGCCAACTAGACCCAACCTAGCCCAATTGACCATGAACCCAACTTGACTTAAAAGGTCAAATCAACTTGAAATCAAACCTAACCAAAATTGATTGAAACCAAAGCTTGCCAAACATTTCAAATGATCAACCAAGCCTAAACCAACCCATGAACTAACCCAATTGGGTCAAATGGATCAAATTGGTCAACTTTACCCATTTGACATAAGTGAACTCAAATAAACCAAAATCAGATATAAATCAAATTGAACCAAACCAATGATACCCATAGGTTACAAATGATCATTTGAACTTGACCTAACCCATGATTTGACAAATTTGATCAATTGGTCAACTTGACCCAAGTTGACCCATTTTGACCTAAATGGGTCAACTTGAGCCAAATCATATCAAATCAACTCCAAATTCCTTGAAATTTGGCCCAACCTATTTTTGAAACATCTCAAATCTACCTAAATCAAAATCAAAGCCAAATGATCATTTTACCCTTGGGACAAAGGGTAACATATGGACAAATCCACTTGGAATTTGTAAATCTTTTCATGGCCACTTGGCATCCTCCTAGTGGACCATTTGAACACCCAGGGGGGTGGTGCACATGACCCAACCCAAGGAGAAACCGACCACTCCAATCAAAATTCTCCACATGGATCACCTCCCACACTCACCTAGCACATGTGCACCTCCTCCATTCCACTCCTCTGCCAATACTAAACCATATGGAGCTTTTAATAACCTAAACAACCCATTCAATCAGGTCAATTGATCAAAAATGGAAGAACAAGCTTCAGCCGTCCGATCCAAGTATGGGGAGATATACTCCCCCTCATTTCCACTCAAACCATGACTCATGCATTCGATTGAGCTCAGAGGATCGAAGGCAAGCATTCATAAAGTTTCTAAGCATTTCGAAGCTCTCCCAAATTTCCCTCTCTCAATTTTGCTTAAACCAAAAATAGGGGAGGTCTAAGGGAATTCCACTTCACTCAATTATCCATAAAACTTAAATTGCTCTTGCAAGCTCCATCAAGGCACCAAGTCGAGCTTACCCAAAGCCATGAGAAGTGAGACCTAGACCAAAGCTGCAAGCCATTGAAGGGAGCCTTGGTCAATTGGGAGATCTACTTCAAATTGAAGCTTCAAACTCTCAACAGAGCTTCATCTCCACTAGACGAAGCTACCTCCTCCGTTGGAAGCACTGGTGATAGCCTCGGTATGACTCAAAACCGAGCTTAAGTTGAAAATTACTTGGTCTTTTATGAAGGGAATTGTAATCCCATTGAAATTCAACCATTGGATCTTCTTCTATATGCTTCTTGATGGTGTGGGTTGAATCTCTACCTAACCCAGCTCAAGTAAGCTTGGATCAAGCCATGGAGGATGGAAAATCTCCGTCTCTCGTAGGCAAAGGTAGGGATGAATCATGGGACGTCCATCCTGCATGTTTTGGATGGACGGACCTGATTAAAACACGTTAGATCTCTGATTTAATCCTTCATAACTATGAGCTTAATCCTGACCGTCCGATCCTTGATTGGACGGCCCAGGGGAAAGTGCATAGCAGCCGGTTGACGTGACAGTCGATGTGGACAACTTAAATAACCAATCCACCATGCCACATGGAAAGTGCACCGCATCAGCAGTCCACATGATGCCGACAGGATTAGTTAATTAATTATGGCTATTTAATTACCCCTTAATCACAAAAACTTCATAAATCCATAACTAAATGTAGAAAAATTAGAAAATATAAATGAGGCTCATTTTAAAGATAATTCAGAGGGGAATCTAATAAAATTATTTCTAATTGATTTTGAATAGTAGATTTTCCTTAATTAAGCTTTGGTTAAAACTGAATTGCCCTAATTACTCCCTGATTACTTAATTAATTAATTCCTAATTTCTCAGACATGTTTGGGGGAATGACTTCTGCCACCCCCAATTTTCTTAGAATTTATTAATGAGTTAATTAGGGAAATTAATTAATGAACCCTTAATCACTCCCTTAATAATTAAAAGTAATTAAGCATGTGAATGGTTTAATCCTTTAATTGAGATAATTAAACATTGTTTAAGTGAGTAGGAGATTTATGGAATGAGTTTGGAATATTTTCCCTAAGTTATTCCATAAACCCCTTTCTTCTTTAATACAAACATAATTAAGGATTAATCCCCTAATGAACTACTTAATTAGTCTAATCAAACTTTCAAAACTAATATGAAATTAATCAATCTCTTTATTGGTAGATTCTTAGGTGTTCAAAAGCCTAAGGTAAGCTTAAGAAAATCAAAACCCAACTCACATGTGTGGGGAGGTTATGAAAGTACTTAATGAAAACCCTTTTAATTTGATTAATAAATAATGAGCCAATTGTATTAGGCCCCTTTCTTTCTTAGGAGCATTACTGATTTAAATTCCATGTGGTTGCATATCATATGTTGGCTCATAATTATTTGGTTATGTTAAAGTGGTATGTAGGGGGGTAATTAATGGACTTAATTCACACCTTATCCTAAACAAAACATAAAATAAATCTAATTGTTCTAAAATTAAACTAAATCAATTCACACATGGGAGAAATGGGCTAGGATCAACAAACTTTTCACATTTCCTAAATCAAATCAAACTCAAAATAAAAATAAAAATCTCTTTAAAGAATTTTGATTCACTTTAAATGATCTTATTTCATAGGATTGTCTTTAAGAATTAATTAGGGTGAATAAAGTTACATGCTTACATCACTTTATTTCTTTCCAAGCATGCTAAATGTTGTATGCCATATGAAATCATGCATTCATATCTTTTTAAAAAATTAAAATAAATAAAATATTTCCTTTAATTCAAATTGCATGCTTTGGCTAAAATAAGAATATGAGTCTATTATCACTACTAAATCAAAAATTATTTTCAAAACTTATAAACTAAAGATTATAAATGAATAAATATGCTACTTATAAGTACTTATAAGCTTGCATGTGATTATAACATAAAATGTGTATGTGATTTTCTTCTCTCTTCTTAACATAGGTTTGTAGAGGATTTGCAAAGTGTATAGTTCATTTGAAAGAACATAACACTTACTTAAATCTATTCCTATACACTTCTATGGTATGACTTAGGAAGGATCCTCATATTTACACATATAAATCATACAACCAAAATCAAACAAACAAACAAAAATCTTTTGCATTGTTGTTCATCCATTTGTTTTCTTTTTGTACATGCACATGTATTTAAGAAAAGTGGTATATTAGTTTGGACATCCTAGGGTTGCGAGGCTTTAAGTAGCCCTAAGAAGGTCTTATACCTTATATCCCTAGTGTAGAAAATAATGGCGACGTACTCACTTATGTCTTTTATACTTGTAAATGTGTATTTGATTACTGGATAAAAGAATCCCTCTTTTCTACTTAAACAAAATCATGCATTCATGAAATATCCAAAATTTTCTTAAACAACATTTCTTAGCATTCATCATGAAAGTGTGCTAAAGTGTTTGCATTGCATGTATAGCTATGCTTAGGATTATTCATATGCATGGTATACATGTTGAAAAGAAATAAAGGGTTGTGTGTTATATGATAGTAATTCACCTTAATTAATCCTAAGATGCCTTTCTTATTGAATAGGTTTATTTTGAGTGAATCTAAACTTAGGAATAATTAAAACACATAATAAAATATTCACTAAAGAAAAATCATTAATGAATTTATCTTAGAAATTACTTAAGGTAGGGATGAAAGTGAAGTTCTCTTCTCTTTTATTCTCTTTACAACACTTAGTAATTAAATGTAGGTTCATTCAAACCAAATCAAATCATCAAATAAAATTGACAAATTGACTAAACCACTTAAATAAAACCACCCTCTAAGTTGAATCATTCACACTTAGAAAATCCCAACCTTAAAGCCCAGCTAAGATGTGCCACACAAGCCTTAAAAGTACACATTAGGCTAAGTCACCATTTCTAGCTCTATGTTAGGGCGGTGCATGGTTTGATGCTTGATTTTATTTTATGATGTAATATTTTAGATCGAATGTTAGGGTGTATGTGCGTAGATTAGATGATAGGATGATCTTAGTCTAATCATTATCTTCTGTAGGGGATTGTGCTTAAGGGGTATTGTAATAAAAGTACAAATGCTTTTGCTATGCAGTTTGCTTATACCCTTAATCATAGTCCAAATTAGGATAGGTAAACTTGGTTACCCATGTGTGGGGTGCTAAGTCAAACTTATTCATATACATGCTTGGAATTGTGTGGTATGTTTAGCTAATCTATATTTTGCAAGTTTAGTTAGATTTACTTTCCCCTTTTAATGTAATTTTGCAATTAAAATTTGGAATGAATGTTATGGGGGGATTAAGGTGAACATTGGTCATAAGACTATGTCTTATGCACCATGTGAAGTCTTGGAGCAACCACATCCCAACCAATCAAAAAAAAAAGAAAGAAGAAAGAAAGAAATGAAGAAAAGAAGAAATGAAGAATGAAGACCCCGATAACATGAATTCTTTCTAAATTGTAATTATTCATTTGTAATCCAGGTTGTATAAAGGTAGAGCTCGACTAACCACATTTCTTTTTGGGTTTGTGCGGTGGAGTTCGACCACATCGGCCTTTTATTTTTTGTGCTAGCTTTATAATTTGTTTGATGTTTGTTTAGCTTGTGCATTAAGATGACATATTTTTCCTAATTTCTTCATTTATTGATGAATGGCCTGGATGCGATTAGGCTTTTAGGGAAAAATAAATTTTCTATCAAATTAACCAACTCAAAATTAAAATTAAACAACTCATAACCTCACCTAAAGCCTAGGTTATAAATCAAGATAAAAGATTTAGCAACCCCTTAGCTGGATGTTGTATGTCTCAGATCATTCATAAAAAGCATCTTGCTTCACTCGTGCTTATGGAGGGCTTCCACCTTTGCCAGAGAACTTGGCTTGACCTTTGAGAGCCATGGTGAAAATACACCTCGTTCTTGCTGATTTTTATCCATAACTAATTTCTCATGCATTAGGCTTATGAATTCCATAGCCTGTCTTAAATAAATTGTCCAAAAAAAATGAAAATAAACTTAACAAAAGTTGCATTATATTTAAGTTTTATTCATGCCCTACATGATCTAGTCTCTTAGGAGTGTGTTTAAGGACTTAGTCTTCTTTCTAAATAAACAACAACCTAGCTATCTTGCAAAATCATAAGACTTGCCTACATGTATTTAAAATCATAGGAGGAGTTTGTCACCACCCCAAGATTGTAAGTCTAATGGTGGTTTATCCTCTAGAGATAAACCATATATTTTTTAGATTTAGGTCGCGGCTTGCCAAAGATCCCTAGATTTAGGTTCAAAGGTTGCTACTTCCCTTTGCGGGCTATAAGCATAAATCCTCACCTCTTAGGTATTTCCATGATCTTGTGTTATGAAATTGTAAGCCATAGATTTCTAATAAAAATTTAACTCAAATAATTAATTCTTGTCAAATTTCAAAAATATAAAGCCCAACCATAATATAGTTTGGAATGCTCACTAGGTTTCCTAGCATCATGAGCATCCCTTACTTATCTCCCTTTGATTTTGATAATAACTCTCTTTTTTTATCAATCCCACTTGATCTTCTAAAAATAACCAATTTATTGATAGTCCTACCTTCAAAATCTTTGGAGACAATGATCATTTACCTTAATCGAAAGTATTATTAAGAAATCTCATTCTTTAAGATGTAATTAACTATGGGGGCTTGCCTCCATAGGGAAGTTAACGAACCCGGTTTAAAATAAACCCTACTTTACTTTTTCATGTAAAGTAGGGGAAGAATCTCTGGTACATTCGAAGACCCATAATCCTTAAGAGTCCTCATTAGGTGATTAAGTCCATTATAGGATGATGACTTATGTCTCTCGAGAAAGTACATCATTCCTCAATGCGGTACCCGATCACCCTAATGAGAACTTCTGTGGATCTACGTGGTATCCAAAAAAGCATTTTTTATCTTCATTTATTTTCAAAGATAGATGAAGATAAGAAAAATTAACCACAGATTTTTCCAGGGACTCCGCTAGGGAAGGTTCCTCTCTCCATCTTTGGTAATGATCGTTGCCTCCAAGTATTGATAGTAGATTTGTATCTCATATAAGTCTGAGACTATCTTTCTTTTCCGTTAGCACTTAGTTTATTTCATGCTTAAGCTAAGCTAGCCAACATCCTTTAGGTTTTAGACCTCACTCCAAGTAGGAATTAAAACTCCTATTGGGTTCCCTAATAGGTGAAAATAAAAATTTAATAAAAAGAAATAACTAAATACTTCCTCTTTACCATTTCTATGGTAAGGGAAGGTTCATTCCAAAAATAAAGAAAAATAAATCCTTTATAAAAATAATAATTTTCAAAAAGCATTTTTTCAAAATACACATAATAAAATATTTCAACCTCATCTAACAATCTTCATGATTGTTACATGTAGGATCTTTTCAAAGATAAAATCAACAATCATCTTTTCAAAAAGTAGAAAATGAATATTCTCATTCAATATACCCAAATTTATTGAATGAAGATTTCATTTCCAAAAATAAAATAAAAATATCATCTTTTTAAAAAAACACAAATGAACATCCTCATTCAATATACCTAAATTTATTGAATGAAGATTTCATTTCAAAAAAAAAATAAAAAATCATCTTTTCAAAAATAAAAAATAAAAAAACAAAGTCAATAATCAACATTTCAATAACAAAACCAACAATCATCTCTTCAAAAAAAAAATCAACAATCATATTTTCAAAAAGTACAAATGAACATCTCATTCAATATACCCAAATTTATTAAATGAAGATTTCATTTCCAAAACAAAATCAACAATCATCTTTTCAAAATCAAAATCAACAATCATCTTTGTTGACCTCATTTTTAGAATGAGTTCTCAACCCCTCCATCTTAGACATAGGACTCCTCTTAGACTTTAAGAGTTCCTTAGTCTTAAGACACATCTAGTGATTAGATGGACACTCAACCTAGCCCTAGAGACTTAGAAGGTTTTAACCATAGGAATAGGTCATGCCTTAGGGGTGTTAGGAAAATTTCCTTTTAAACTATTCTCACTTTCCCTCCTTCAAGTCAAACTCCAAATCAATTCTATTTGATTTTCTCAAACTCAAATCAATCCCATGATTCAATTCCATGATTGAACTCCATATGATTGAAATCCATGATTGAAATCAATGATTGAGACCCATGATCAAAATCCATCAAAACTCCTAGGTTCAAATTTTATCTAAGTCCTTAATCTTGCCTTTAAGGACTTAGCCAAAATTATGATTCAAAACTATTCAAATATTTGAGTTTTTCTCATAATCCATTTATATTATCATTTATATTCACATGTGTAAATGAAGTATAAATCCAAACCCATCAAACTAAACTCAAAATTCCAAATCAATTCATTTAAAAAATTCTAAGTCCAAATTTTGCTGAAGTCCTTAATTTTCCATTAATGGACTTAGCCTAAACCTTGATCAAATCAATTCAAACTCATAATATTTTCTCAAAACTCATTCATATTCTCATTTATATTCACATATATAAATGAAATATACATATAAATCAATCTAATCAAATCCTTAAATTAAATTTCCAATTTAAAAATTTCCAAAGTCATTAATTCTCCATTAATGGACTTAGCCTAAAACTTGATCAAACCATATCAAATCCTTGGGATTTTCTCAAAAATCATTTATATTCTCATTTATATTCACATATATAAATGAAATATAAATATAAATCAATCAAATCAAACCCTTAAATTAAATTTCCAATTTAAAAATCTCCTTAAGTCCTTAATTTTCCATTAATGGACTTAGATAAAACTTGATCAAACCATGGGATTTTCTCATAATTCTTTTATATTCTCATTTATATTCACATATATAAATGAAATATAAATATAAATCAATCAAACCAAATTCAAAAATTCAAACTCTAAACTCCAAATTTTTCCTAAGTCCTTTAAAATCTTTCTTGATGGACTTAGCACAAATCATGATTAAACCACTTCAAATCCTTGAAATTTTCTTATGATCCATTTATATTCTCATTTATATTCACATATATAAATGAAATATAAATTCAAACAATAAAAACCAATTCCAAAAATCAAACTTAAATCAACTCAAAATCCAATCTAAGCCTTTCAAGTCAAAATCTTGAACTTAGCCAAATCATTTTTCAAATCAAGTCAAATCCTTGATTTTCTCTCATGGTTCAATCAACCCTACAATGATGAGCTCATATATAAATCCAAACTCCAATC
This sequence comes from Cymbidium sinense, assembly GCA_021442155.1. NCBI lineage: Eukaryota > Viridiplantae > Streptophyta > Magnoliopsida > Asparagales > Orchidaceae > Cymbidium > Cymbidium sinense. The sequence goes on from CM038222.1 coordinate 60,476,427, forward strand.
ACTCAATCAAAACCCAAGTCCAAAATCAAACCTAAACCCTTTCATATTTTTCCTTTGAATATAAAATTGTCAAATGGATCAAAACCCATTTGACTTCAAAAAGGATTTTATTTTCAATCATGAGTCCATATACAAGATCAACCAACTTCAAATCAAGCTTTGACCAAGCCATTTGACCAACTTAGGCTCACTTGACCCAAAGTGACCTAAAGTACCCTTATGAGCCAAATTTTGTTCCTAACTAAATTGGATTGAACCAAACTCATATATCCCTCTCATCATGATCAACAATCATCATGGGATGATCAATCAATCAAATTGGGTCAAACCAAGTCAAACCAAAGGGTTGACCAAGTCAACACTTAACCCAAAATGAAATCTTACATAGCCAAATTTCACCATAGGCCAAATTGTTTGAAACCATTGATCTAAGTTCACTCATGACCTATGTTTGAACTTGACCAAGACAATATTTGAGCCTAACCTAGCCCAATTGGGTCACTTGACCCAAGTTGACCCATTTTGACCTAAAGGGTCAAAATGTGTCAAAACTTGATCTAAGCCAAATTGATTGAAACCAATGGGTCAAGTCCATTCCAAATCACTTATGAAACTTGACCAAAGCCTCAATTAGCCAACTAGACCTAACCTAGCCAAATTGACCTTAGACCCAACATGACCTAAAGGGGCATGTTGAGCCAAAATTGAACTTAACCCAAATTGATTGGAAACAAAGATACCAATCAATCCATATGACTAACCTAACCTAAACCTACCCTTGGCCTACCTCAAATAGGTGAATTGGGTCAAATAGGTCAACTTGACCCATTTGACCTAAATGAAGTCATATGAGCCAAATTCAAAACTATACCAAATTGAATCAAACCAAAGCCACCAAAATATTTCAAATGGTCATATGAACTGGTTTGACCCAATTTGACAATTGGTCAACTTGACTAAGTTGACCCATTTTGAACTAAATGGGTCAACATGAGCCAAACTCTATCAAATGAATTCCAAATCTCATGAAACTTGGCCAAACCTAGTTTCTCCACATACCCAACATATCCAAAGTTAAAAAATAGAAAAATAATCATCCTACCCCTAGTCCATAGAGCAAATTTTAGCTTAAACCGTGGGTAATTTGGTCATACCCTCTTCACATTCACTTGAGGCTTTCCTAAAAGCTCAAGGGTACCTAGTGATGAGTGGTGCACCAAACCCAATGGTCCCAAGGTCCCAAACCCATCCCTATGGTCAAAAATTAAAAATTCAAACTGCTCAAATTCAAGCACATGGGAGGTTGACAATCTACTCCTTGGCTCAAACCGACCATGTGCACACTCTTAACTGATCAAATAGCCCTCCCAATATGATCAATTGGATCAAAATGGCTAGAGCATTGTTGGTTGTCGATCCTTCAAGGGGGAGATATACTCCCCCTAATTCAATTCAATTCTCACTTGCCCTCTGTCGATTGAACCTAAGGAACTTAGAGCAATCATTAGAGAGCACTCCCAAGCTTCCTAGAGAGGATTGGAGAAGGCAATTTCTCAATTTTCAAATAGTGAAAATAGGGGAGCTCAATCCTTTAGCCAACTTCCTCTTCACTTAATTTCCTTCCAATTGCTCTTACACTTCATCAAGGAGCTAAGTCAAGTGTACCTAAGCTTCTATTGGAGTTCTCTTAGCAAGGAAGGCTCCAATTCGATCAAAGCTGCAAGCTACCTAAGGAGGAGTTGGTCCATACATTGATCCACTCAACCTCAAGTGCTCATACTCTCGGTTTCATCTCAACTAGACGAAGCTTCTCCAAGGGAATTGAGCGTCAGTGATCACCTTCGGTGAGGTATGGGATTTTCTGATCATTAAACTCAATGTGGTGTGGAGCTTTATGAAAGAAACTTTCACCCCATCAATTTTTTACCATTGGATTTGCCGCTCTCTATCTTTAGATGGTGTGGGTTGAGTTTGATTAGAATCCATACTAGATCGAGCTTGGATCTTCCCCTTGATCATGGATGATCTCTGTTGATCAAGGGGAAGAACTGGAAGATCTCAGCCGTCCATACGTGCATTTTAGATGAATGGCTGAGATAATCCCGCACATTTAGAAATCCTTTTATCCTTTTTAAAATGCGGGGAGATCCTTGACTGTCCAATATTTGATCGAACGATAGAGGATTAAACTGCGTGCGCCATCAGTCACCATTTAGGATGTGATGTTTAAGTGACCCCCTCACAGTGTGACACGTGTAAAGCGCGCTGACCTCCACTGACACACATCGCGTCGTAAGCGAGGGATTAGTTAGGAATTATTTAAAATGCTTAATTAATTCTTAATTCACTTAGAGATTGTCCAAAATTCATAACTCTATCTAGAAAATTCAAAAAAAAAGTGAAATAAAATCCTATGGATAGATAATTAAACATAGAACATTTTAAAATTAATTTTGATGAGTTTTGAACTATGTTTTTCTCTGAATTTGGGTTTTATTAGAAAGTTTATTTTGCTAATTAGTTTTTAATTAAGCCTCTGATTAATCCCAAATTTCTTGGATAAGTTTTAGGGATGACTTCTACCTCCCCTAATTTTCTTGGGATTTATTGAAAAATTGATTAAAATAATTGTGTATGGTTTCCTTAATTACCATCTTTATATAATTAAGTATAATTAGGATATGATTAGTGATTTTAACTTATGATTATGATTGATTAAGGTCAGATCTAGTGAGTAGGATGTTTATAAAATATTTTTGGGGAATTTTCTCTAAGCTATTTCCTAAACTCCCTTTTCTCTCCTTAATCTCCTCTTAATTAAGGGTTAATTCATTAATTATCCCCTTAATCAATTTCTAAAAATTCTAAAAAGTTCTAGAACTTAATTAATCTACTTTGGTAGATGCTTAGGTGTTTAATAGCCTAAGTTCAATTAAGGAAATCATAACACAATTCATAAGTATGAAAGGGTGTTTTGAAATTACTTAAACTAAACCACTTAGCTTAATTAACTTTTAATTGTGAGCCAAATTGCATTAGGCCTTTTCCTTATTAGGTGCATTGCAAATTTAAATTCATTATGGGTTTTATGTCATCTCATTGGCTCATAATTATTTAGTTAATTTTTCTAAGATGGTGTAAGTAAGGGTTAATTAAGTTACTTAATTCATACCTTAACCTAATCAACATATAAAAATGGATTTAATTGTTTAAAAATTAAAAAAAAATATATCAAACACATGTGGGAATGGGTTAGAAACAGTAAACTCATCTCTCATTTTCAAAATTAAATCAAACTTCAAATTAAACAAAAATCACATTGAATTCACTTTGATTTATTTTAAACTTTCTTATTCTATAAGAATGTCTTTAGGATTTAAGTGAGTTAGTTTTTTCATTGTTTTTAGATATTTCCCCAACATGTTAAGATGTATGTCATGTGATGTCATGCATTCATAATTTTGAAATTAAAATTTTAAAATGAAATTATTTACTTTATGTCAAATTTGCATGTGTTGGCTAAAGTAGAAATATGAATGGCTATTATCACTACTAAATCTAAATTTTTGTCAAAACATATAAATCAAATACTACTTATATTTTAATTATAAGCTTGCATGTGATAACTTATAAAGATATGCTTAGCATATGTTTCATTTCTTTCTTATGTTAGCATAATTTTGAATAGGAGTTGGTAACATCTAGGGTTCATTTGAAAAGAACCCAACACTTATTTAATTCCATACCCTATTCATCCCTATGCTATCACCTAAGAAGGGTTGCCTATATTTGCATACATAAATTGCATAAACAAAAATGAATCCATTAAACAATTTTTTGCATTCTTCTTTTCCATTTCATTTCTTTTATACATATGTTTGTATTTAAGGAAAGTGGTATATTAGTTTGGACAACCTAAAGGTTGAGACTTTAATAGTATCTTACACCCCTGGTTAACAATGGCTCACTTATGCCTTTCTTTCTTTCATGTGTGTATGTAAAAATTTAGATAAGGAAAACCCTTTATACTTTAGAAAAATCATGCATATTTAACTTCTAAAATTTCTTAAATGGATTACTTAGCATACATCATAAGATGTGTCTAATACTCCCATTTGTATGTATAGATATGCTTAGGGTCCATCCATATGCATGTTACAAATGTTTGGAAAGAAATGAAGTAATGTGTGTTATGTGAATTATGATTCATTTTATTTAATCTTGAAATGCCTTTATTTTTGAATAGGTTTGTTTAGAGCACATCTAAACTTAGGATTAATTAAAATATTTAATCAAAACATTCACCTAAATAAAACTAAAATGTGAACCTACTTTAGAAATTACTTAGGTTAGGGAAGTAAAAAGAATTAATTGTAAGATCCACTTAAACCAAATCAAAACATGAAATAAAATCAACCCAAAATAATTAAATAAATTAAATAAAACCCTCCTCTAAGTTGAACATGCTCTTCACACTTAGAAAATTTATGCCTAAAGCCTTAGCTAAGTATACCACACAAGCCTTCAAAGCACACACATTAACCTAAGTCACCACTTCTAGCCTTAGGTTAGGTCGGTGCATGGTTTGATGTTTATTTTATTTTATGATATATGTTTTAGACTGGTTGCTAGAGTGTATGTTTGTAAAATGAATGGTAGGACGTTCTTAGTCTAACTATTCCTTTCTGTAGGGAATTGTGCTTAAGGGATGCTATCATAAATAAAAATATAAATGCTTTTGCATGTAGGTGCTTTATACCCTTAAGAATAATCCATATGTGGACTTAGTCACCCATATGTGGGGAGATAAGTCCAATATACATTCTTGGGATTTATGTGGTTTGCTTTAGCTTACCTTTATTTTGCAGGTATGTTAGTTATATTTCCACTTTCCTTTACATGTAAATTTGTGCAATTAGAATTTTGGAATGATTATTTTGGAGATTAGGATAAGCATTGGTCATAAGATCCTATCTTATGCACCATGTGAAGCCTTGGAGCATCTACCTTCCAACCATCCAAAATAAGGAACCAAAAGAAGAAAGAAAGAAGAAAAGAACAAGCAAGAAGAAAAGAAGAAAGAAGAATAAAGCTTGAAGACCCCCATAACAATGAATTCCTTGCTTAATTGTAACATTCATTTGTAATTCGGGTTGTATAAGAGAAGAGCTCGGCTACCCACATTTGATATTTTTGGATTTGTGCGGTGGTGCCCGACCATAATGACCTTTTATTCTTTTTGTGATTAGCTTTATAAATTGATTGATGATTTATTTAGCTTTTGCATTAAGTGGAATGATTTTCTTAGTTTCTTCTTTGCTTTATGTATGGCCTGGATGTGGATTAGGGTCTTTAGGGAAAAATAAATCTTTTACCCAACTTAACAACTTGAAATGAAATTAAACAACTCATAACCTCACATAAAGCTTAGGTTAAAAGTCAAGATAAAAGAATTAGAACCCCTTAGCTGGATGAGCATTTCTTTTGTAATATCATGCATAAATGCGTCTTATTTCACTCTTGATTGGAGGGCTTCCACCTTTGCCAGAGAAACTTGGTTGACTTTTGAGAGCCATGGTGAAAACTCACCTCCTCTCTCACTAATTTTGGGCACTAATCTGATTTCTCATGCATTAGTCATATGAATCCTATTAGCTTGAGTCAAAATAATTGTCCAAAATGAAATAAAAAGAAATTTGAATTGCATTAGATTCAGGTCATTTGAAGCATGTCCCTTTACATGATTTAGTCTCTTTAGGGAGTGAGTTTAAGGACTTAGTCTCTTTCTAAATAAATAATAGCCTAGCTATCTTGCATAAGCATAAAGACTGCCTACATGTATTTAAAATTATAGGAGGTGTTAGTTGGCGGACACCCCTAGGAGGTTGTAAGTCCAAGTTGTTGGGTGGTTTGTCCTCTTTTGTGGAGACAAACCAATTATTTTTTTAGATTTAGGTTATGCCCCCTGAAGCTCCCTAGATTTAGGTTTTGAGGTTGCTTCTCCCTTTGCGGCCATAAGCATAATTCCTCACCTCAGGTATTTCTTAATCTTGTGTTAAGGAATCTTAAGTCCTAAATTTATAATGAAAAATGCAACTCAAACAAACTAAATCAATATCTAAAACATAAAGCCAAACTACAGGATAGTTTGAGATGCTCGCTAAGTTTCCTAGCATCGTGGGCATCTCCTACTTATTTCCCATTTTGGCTTCAATAATAATTCCCTCTTTTGATCAATCTCATTTGATCTTTCAAAAATAAACCAATCGATTGATAGTCCCTTCCCATTGAAACCTTCAAAGATAACGATCATTTACCTTAATTGAGAGTTTTCCTAAGGGATCTCGTCCCTTAGGATGTAATTAACTATGCTCAGAGGGAACTTAACGAACCCAATTTAAAATAAACCGTGCTTTACTTTTTCATATAAAGTAAGGGAAGAATCTCTGGTGCATATGCAGACTTATCGTCCTTAGGAGTCCTTATTGAGGAGATTAGGTCCATTAAAGGGTAGTGACTTCCATCTTTCGAGATAGTACACTATTTCCTTGATGACGTACCTGATCACCTGAATAAATACATCTACGGATCTACATGGTGTCTTAACAAGACAAATTTCTATAAGGGTTGTGTCCTCTTTCATTTCTCACCAACATATTTGAAAGGTGACTCCCGATCTCCCTTATTTGGAATTTTCTCCATAATCTTTTCAAAAAGCACAAATGAACATCCTCATTCAATATACCCAAATTTATTGAATGAAGATTTCATTCCAAATAAAAATCAACAATCAACTTTTCAAAAAGTAGATATTTGAAAATGAACATTCTCTTTCAATATACCCAAATTTATTGAATGAAGATTTTATTCCCAAATAGAATTAAATCTAGCATTGAAATTCCATTCCAACATATCTCACATATGTTGAAGTTGGAATTTCTTTCATTTCAAAAATTACAAATTTGAAAATAAGCCTCTTCATTCAATATATCCAAATATGTTAGCTGGAGGTTTTATTTTCAAATAAAATTACACCATTTGAAATTCCACTCAACACATCCCACATGTGTTAAATTAGAATTTCTTTCTTTTCAAAAAGTAAACAATCACACACAAAAATTTCATCTTTGAAAAATAAAATAATTGACTCCCATTTGACATACTCAAATTGTGAAATGAGAGTTTATTTTTCAAAATAAATTTGAATTACTTTTATTTAGCATACCCAAATATGTTAAATAAAGACCGTTCTTTCAAAAATCAAAACATCAAAATCAAAAACACATTTGAACTTTATTTAGCATACACAAATTTGCTAAGTAAAGTTCTCATTTTTCAAAAATCAAAACATCAAAAACCAAAAATGCACTTTGGATCTTTTATTTTGCATACCCAAATTTACTAAGTAAAGATCCTCTTTTCAAAAATCAAAATCAAAACACATTTGGATTCTTCATTTAGCATACCCAAATTTGCTAAGTGAAGATCCTCTTTTCAAAAATGAAAAATCAAAACACATTTGGATCTTTTATTTAGCATACCCAAATTTGCTAAGTAAAGATCCTCTTTTCAAAAAATCAAAAATCAAAACACATTTGGATATTTATTTAGCATACCCAAATTTACTAAGTAAAGATCATCTTTTCCAAAAAAAAAAAAAAATCAAAACACATTTGAATTCTTCATTTAGCATACCCAAATTTGCTAAGTGAAGATCCTCTTTTCAAAAATCAAAATATTAAAACATGAAACACATTTTGATCTTTTATTTAGCATACCCAAATTTGCTAAGTAAAGATCCTCTTTCAAAAAAATCAAAAAATAAAAAATCAAAACACATTTGGATTCTTCATTTTGCATACCTAAATTTGCTAAGTGAAGATCCTCTTTTCAAAAATTACAAAAATCAAACATTTGACTTTATTTAGGCACACTAATTTGCTAAGTAAAGATCCCATTTTCAAATTCACACATGATTCACAAACAAGCAAAAGAAGAAGAAAATTATTTTTGAATAACTATTTAGCATACCCAAATTTGCTAAGTGAGCAATTTCAAACAAAATCAATTGACCCTTTACTTTAACATACTCAAATTTGTTAAATAAAGGGTCCCCAAACACAAAAAAAACAAATTCAAATATGAACCAATGGAAGCATCAATCTCTTCAAAATATTTGAACCCATTTCCAACATACACAAATTTGTTGAAAATATATTCTAAATTCAAAAATCTCTTCCCCAATTCTAAATTCAAAAATTTCTCCTAAAATCAAAGTGCCCCACTTAACATATTCAAATTATTGAGTGTGGGTTCAAATTCTAAAAGTAAATTAAAGCAAAATCTAATTTGAGTTTATTTTCCAAAATTGTAGAATTTCAACCCAATTTCAGTCAACTTTCAATTCAGTTCAGTTCAGTTCTAATGAAAGCTCAGAAGTACGTGTTTGGTTTTCCTTTTGGGATGGATTTGGACTTGGTTTGGTTTCATGCCAGATAGATCTACTATGGATGCTATACATTTGTTAAGAGGTTTGATGGAGAAGTATAGAGAAAGTAAGGAGGATCTACATATGATATTTATTAATTTAGAGAAAGCTTATGTAAAGTTTCAAGAGATGTTCTTTGGAGAGTTCTAGAATAGAAAGGAGTTAATATTGGTTATATTCAAGTCATTAAGTATATGTATACTAGAGATGTTACTTATGTCCAAACACAAGGAGGATTGACAAAATATTTTTCTATTTCAGTTGGATTACATCAAGGATAAGCTTTAAGCCCTTATCTTTTTTTGCTTTAGTTATGGATGTTCTTACTAGGCATTTACAGGAAGATGTACCTTGGTGTATGCTTTTTGCTAATGACATTCTTCTTGTTGATATGACTATAGAGGGAGTCCAAGGGAAACTTGAATTAAGGAGGTTTACATTAGAGTATAAAGGTTTTTGTTTAAGTAGATCTAAAACTGAATATATAGAGTGTAATTTTAGTTATAGAAGTTTTAGTGGTAGTGTTGTGACATTAGGTGAACAAGTCATTAATAAGAGTGAGTGATTCAGATATTTAGGCTCTATTGTTCAAAATGATGGTGAAATAGATGGAGATGTTATTAGTAGAATTCAAGTTGGATGAAGTGGAGGAATATCCTTTTGTGTGATATAAAAGTTCCACTTAAACTTGGGAAAATTTTATAAGATGGTAGGTAAGACCTCGCAATGACTTATGGTGCAATGTTCCAATAAAAAGAGAAGCATAAGACTAAGTTAAGTGTTACGTAAATGGGGGATGCTCGTGATGGATGAAACTAGCAATAATGCAACTGAACGAGTATGTTTGGAAAAAAGTTGGAGTAGTTCCAATGGTAGATAAGATTATAGAGAGTAACCTTAGATGGTTTGGCCACATAAAGCATCAGTCGTTTGTTGACCCGGTTAGGAGAGTAGATGTATTAGATTTTTCTTATGTTAAGAAAGGTAGAGGTAGACCAAAGAAGACTTAGTTAAGATGTATAAAAAATGATCTTAGTATACTTGAATTAAATGAGAATTTGACACATAATATGACACAATGGAGATGAAGGATTCATTTAGCCAACCCCACTTAGTGGGATAATGGCTTATTGTTGTTGTATGAATTTGGCCTTGGATCGGGCCAGCCTCCCACAGACTGACTTCACCCACCTCATTCATTTTGGTGGTTTCGAGGGGGCTTGGACGGTCAAAGTCTGGGGCCCAATTTGACTTATGATTAGTCATCCCTCATAGTGTGGGTGAGCACATCAGATAGGAGAGGGCTAGAGAAGCCCGTGTATCATTGCATGTCACCAACAAAGAGAGGGTATGGCCTTAGCCCTTGTGAATTTCCTCGATTGATGTACTACTTGTGCTGGTCATACTGATAGCATTCTACTAACAGGTACTACCCACCACAGAGAGAGTCGGTGGTGTCTCTACCACACCGCTCTACTTCATGCCCACCATCTCAAGTTTCATCATCCATAATTCTAGCAAAAGCCATGAAGACAACATCCAAAAGAAATCCCCTGGTGATCGGCTGTGAGATCCCATTCCATCTACCACCCGGCGAGGCCAAGCTCTCTTGCTCAACCTCCTGCTCCAGTTACGATGAAGAGGGAATGGCGACCATAGCATAGTAGTCATGCCATCACCACCAACGCTGCAACAGACTATGGAGATAGCAACTACTGAGGGAGAAGGAGATAGTTCAGTTGCCCCTATAGTGATAGATCCTCCAAGGAGTACCACTCCACCCATCTAGTGTGGGGCATGTATCCTCCAATGAGGTCTCACAAGATTAGCTCTCCAACAGTAGGGGAGGTTAGATGTATTTCTGTTCCTGACAATGATCCTACCATCGGTCAGCCGAGATCATTTGTGCCTGTGCAGTTGGACCGCTCCCTAGATGACATCGTAGCTCAGTATCTCATTGAGAAGAAGGAAATTCTAGGTAAAACTGACTTTGAGGAGGAGAATGTCAGCTTTGATCCCAATGAAGATAATTTATTGGAGGATTCAGCAAGAGTGCACATGGTTGATACCAGGGGCTCCCTCCTTCGTGATCAGCAGAGTTTGGAAGGTGTTATGGCCGAGCAGGAAGATACAACCTACTCAACCCAACACCTCCTTCAACAACTTAAATAGAAGGATGAACAAATTGACAAGATGGGAAAGTGGCTTGAAGATTTGCTAGCAACAATTTTGGCACTTCAGAACCAAGCCCCAATAGTGCATCCTACTATTGTAAAGATTGGTCACTGAGTTGTTGCATGTCTTGGATCAAGCCAAGACTTCACCTCCAGAAGCGGGGCATCAGCTAGCATAGGAAGGTAGTGGATAGTACCTCCATATAAGAAAAGACATTAAACTCATGGTTGAGCAAGAGTGAGAGAAGCACTGGCACAAGCCGAGGAGGATCATCGATTCCAAAGGGTAGACCCTACCTAGAGGAATTTGATGCTATTCAGTATCCCAAGGGTTTCATGCCACCTTCTTTCAAGAGTTTTGATGATAGTGGGAACCCACGCCAACACATAGCGCACTTTAGGGCCAGCTATTGTAATACTGGTGGAAACAATGCATTATTATTCTGTCTTTTTGTTAGCAGTTTAGTAGGCATAGCCTTTGATTGGTATGTTGAACTCCCCAACAGTTTAGTGAAGACTTTTGCTGAGTTGGAGTAACTCTTCATTAAGAGGTTTCTAGAAGACAAAGCTATGAAATCGTTGTAGCACAATAACACCCCAGTGAGTCCCTAGTTGATTATATTCTTAGATGGTGCAATTTGAGTATGAAATGACAGCTATCTGAACAACATGCCATTGAAATTCTACTAAAGAATATTCATGGCCTGGTCGCCTTCATGCTCAAAGGTTTTACCATCAAGATATTTGAGAAGCTAATCAACAAGGTAGCTAGTCTATAAAGAGAGGCCAAATAGTTATCTTTTCATGATCAATCAACAAAGCTAAAGCCACAGAAAGCTTATGAGAATAAGCTAGGGGCAGTAGCAGTGTTGGACAAGGGGAAGCAACCGGCCAGAGATTAGCATGAGAGACTTCGTGCTCCACAGATCACTTCCACCTCCTTTACCACCACCTAGGCCATCCGGCCTCATGCCTCCATGGCCTCCTCTTCCTCGCCATATTTATAGCGGCGTGACATACTCGCCGCCTAAATATCCATTTACTCTTTTGGATAAACTAAATGAATCTTATTCATTTAAGATGGAGGTAATCAAGAAAATCTTTAAAAACCTCTTAAAGAAACCTGATTTTCAGCTACCCAAGTCTAGGAAGCTAGAGAAAGTGGGCAGAAGAAATGATCCTAACTTTTTCCCCTACCATTGCAAGCTAGGCCATATTTTGGAAGATTATTTTGCATTTAAGGACTGGCTTGAGCATAGCTACAAGGCAGGCACTATAGTTATCCCAAAGGAATATCTAGTAGAATAACCATCCAATTTTATTAGGGTAATCCTTGGGGATACTTGCGATCATCTTAAAACCAAAGAAGGTTGGGATATCTATCCCAAACCTCTAAAAAGATTGTTTCAAAAATCAAGAAACTTTCCTTGCAGGTGCCTGAGGCAGCTCAAACCTCCAACATCAAGGAAGGTTTGCAAGTTGTCAAAGATAACTTGGGCAAAGTGGGAGCTCAGCAGCAGCAGCAGTAGCCCACACTTGCCCGGGATAGCCAAGTAATGCAACCACTAACCAAGCCCAGCCTCCATTCCACCGTTGTAGCTACTACTTCAGCCAACACTTCTACTTCAGCTAGCTCTTCTTCTAGTACATCTTGTATCAGTAGATGAGGGAATCAAATCCCTCACCCCACTTACTTTACTAGATTTATACTATGTACCTCCTTCTAAATCCAAGAAATCAAGGAATAAAGCTAATTTGAATTACATTTGTGTCACTTCTATTGCATTGTTTAATTCTACTCTCTTAGAAAACTCTTCAAGTCTAAATAATAATTATAACAACTCCGATCTTCCTCTTTTTGATTTAGAGTTGGAATTTCCTTCTCTGAATACTATGGGTTCACCTCTTGAGATAGACTTGGAATCATCTAATTCTGAGGGTCATATGGGAGAAGCCGCAGGTGAGCCTAACGTAGGTAGAATCTTCCACTAAACTGCCACAAGAGATCACTGAAGTCAACCTCCATAGTGGCAAGGTTCTACCTCCTAAAGCAACACCTCAAGATATAGGGAAACAAGTTATTGGTACTAATGAGCAAGAAGCCCCTCCACAGGATGCTCCACCCTTGGATATGTTTGTGGAGGATCAACCCATAGTTGATTACAATGTCCTTGCTCACTTAAGAAAGTTGTAAGCTAAACTAAGCATATATGATGTCATTGTCTTATACAAAGAGATGAGGGAATCATTAATCAAAACTCTTCTTGATCCAGAAATATGCTTAGCTCAGCTAACCGCTGTTGGAGAGGAGGCACATTATTCAAGAGAAGCCCAAAGAGTCACTTTCACAGATGAAGACCTTCTTCTAGGGGACATGGAGCTCAACCGTCCCCTCTACATCACAGTGGATATGGGCAAATTCAAACTTTCCATGGTTCTTGTTGATCCAGGTGCATCACTGAACATTATGAGTCTAAAACCCTTTACTTGAGATCATCTACTCCAAGATGGGATGATGTTGAGAGGATTCAATGAACATGGCGAGAGGGGTTTAGGCTCCATAGTGTTACCTTTGGAAATAGGTGACTGGAAGATTGAAGCCAAATTCTATTTAATTGATTTGAATACTTCATTCACTGCTTTGCTTAGTAGGCCTTGGATACACTATCACAAGATGATTTCATCCTCCCTCCATCAATGCATCAATTTCTGAATGGATGGAATCGAATACTGTGTGAAAGGAGATGAAAAGTCATTTTCAGTTAGAGAGATTGAGATGTATGAGGATGTGACTTACTATCTTTCTCAAAATTAAAAGGCCTTTTTCTCATGAACTTGGTCAAAATGCAAATGCAAAAGAAAAAAAAAGAAAATAAAAAGAAAAAGAAAAGAAAAGAAAAATGAAAATACAAGTGAACGAGAAAATGACATCAAGGAAGAAGTAGAGTCGCATGTCACATTCCACCCACAGTTCATTCCACCATATGGATATGTGGGTAGGATGACTTGACCTCCACCGGAGAGAGGCAGACATCTGAGAGGTAGTTCAGTGGAAGACCCCTGGTTGGCGATACCAATAGGGGTTATGTTATAGTTCACAAGAGTACCCCTACTATTCACATAGACTTGGAATCTAGCTCGGATGAGTCTAATGTGATTAGCATACCCAACTCGTGGGTTTCATTGGAGGACACTTGAAATGGACAGCGGCGAAGACCAGACCTCCAAGCAAAGCACAAATGTATTCGAATCAAGTTTATGTGAAACTATCAGGCAGTAGTTAGGAACATTAGCTCTAACCTCACCTTCCTCTCAAAATGTTGAAGGTTTAGTAGTTAAAGAAGCCCCTCAGTCTTCTATGAATGCCAAGCCAAAGAGATTCCTATTGGGATCATCATCCACAAGTCCAGAAGTTGATGTAGAACTTAAGGATAATTCATATAAAGAATTATTGGAATTACCTTTAGATTGGTACTCGCCTTGCATTCTTAATCTTGCAAAAAAAGGTTTGATTCCTTATACATGGTCCAAACACAGTGGTACTTTGAGATTAGAAATAATAGGTAGGGAAGCACAATCAATATCGACTAGGATTCATACATTGTCGATGATGATGATTACTGCTTAATTGTCACCAATCATTTGGAGTCTTATAGGTTCTTCTCAAACCACACTAACTCTTATGAGGAGGTGTGTTTAGAAACTTCAGAGGATCCAAATGATCTCCAAATAAAAAATTCACCTCCAAAATTTGAAAATAAAATTGATTCAATAATAGAGAAGCTCAAAGAAATTAACCTCAGAACAGAAGAAAATCCACGCTCGATATACATTTGTTCATTGCTGAATGAAGAAGAAACCAATGACTTAGTTAGGGAATGCCTGGATTATCTCTTGATGTAGCAGTCCATAAACTAGCAATAGACCCTAACGCTAACCTTATCAAGCAAGCTCTTAGACGCATGCAACTAAAAATTAAACAATGAGTCATTTTTGAAGTCAAGAAATTGATCAATGCCGATTTCATCAGGGAAGAAAAATACCCTACCTGGTTAGCCAATGTCATCCCAGTTAAAAAAAAGAATGGCCAAATTCACATATGCATTAATTTCAAAGACTTAAATAAGGCATGTCCAAAGGATGAGTTTTCTCTTCCTATACCAGAGTTAATGGTGGACATCGCCTCATCTAATGTAGTATTCTCCTTCATGGATGGGTCATCTAATTAGAACCAAATCAAAATTGCCCCCGAGGATGAAAGAAACATTATTTTTTGAACCCCAATCAAAATCTATTGTTATAATATCATGCCTTTCAGCCTTAAAAATGGTGGCACTACATACCAACATGGCATGACTAGATCTTCAACAAACTCATTCATCATCAAGTTGAGTGCTATTTTGAAAATCTAGTAGTCAAAAGCAAAGAAAAGGAAGACCATCTCTTTGACTTGAGAGTAGTTTTCGAATGGTTAAGATAATATAATCTCAAAATGAATCATCCAAGTGCATTTAGAGTAGCTCAAGAAGTTCTTTTATTGTCCAACACCGAGAATAAAAATAGATAAAAAAAGATCAAAACTTAGAAATGCCACCACCTAAAAGTTTAACTCAACTTAGATATTTCCAAGGGAGGTTGGCATATCTAAGATGCTTTATCTCCAATCTATTGGGAAGAAACAAATCATTTTCAGCACTTATCAAAAAGGACACCAAGTTCAAGTGGGATGATAAGTGCCAGCATGCCTTTGAAGATATCAAGCAGTATTTGGTGAAGCTTCTAGTAGCCTATCATGAAAGACTCATCCTCTACTTCATTGATTTACTCATTGGCACTTTGTTGACCCAAGCCAATGACCAAGGGAAGGAGAGTGCTCTCTACTACCATCATCATCTCCCTAATTTAGAAATTATACACCTATTAGAAACACATATTTTTAATCTTTACATCATTGCTACACAATATGCTTTCTCATAAGGTGAACTTTATCAAAATCAATAATGTAGTATCTCATGAAAAGACATGTTATCATAATTTTCTTCGATTCTTTCATTTGATAGTACATTCATCTCAAAGGACAAGAAAAATTTCATAGCACATCCACTATTTCATTAGTGATGATCTCCGAACAAATCATGAACTTATGGGAGGTTGAAAATCACTAGATGTATTTTTGATGGTGCTTTTCTTTTCAAAAAGAGAAGAATCATCTTCCAAAAGGCAATAAGAATAGTTCTTTAACTCCAACCATGTGATAAAATTCTCATACTATCTCACCAATCCATGCACAATAATGAAGCAAGTATGACTTTGATTTTTCAAGTTAGCCATTACAAATTTCAAAAGCATCAACAATCATTCTCAATTTTATCAACAATCATATTTCAAAAAATTTTCAAACACACATTTGAATTTTCACTTAGCATAATCAAATTTGCTAAGTGAAGTTTCAAATCAAATCAAAAAAAATTTTCAAAATTTAAAACACATTGAACTTCATTTAACATACCCAAAATTTTAAGTAAAGTTTCCAAATTCAAAATTTCAAAATTTTCTAAAAAACATTTTGGACTTCATTTAACATACCAAATTTGTTTAAGTGAAGTTCCAAATTTAAAAAATCAACAAAAAATTTTCAAACATACATTTGGAATTTCATTTAGCATAATCAAATTTGCTAAGTGAAGTTTCCAAATCCAAAATCAAAATCAAAAAATCATATTTAAAAAAACATTTCAAAACATTTGAATTTCATTTAGTATAATCAAATTTGCTATGAAGTTTTCAACCAAAATCAAAATCAACAATCATATTTCAAAATTTTCAAAACATTTGGAACTTCATTTAACATACCCAAATTTGTTAAGTAAAGTTTCCAAATCAAAAATCAAAAATCAACAATCATATTTCAAAATTTTCTAAACACATTTGGAACTTCATTTAACATACCCAAATTTGTTAAGTTAAGTTTCCAAATCTAAAATCAAAAAAATTTTCAAAACACATTTTGGAACCTTACTTAACATACCCAAATTTGTTAAGTAAAGTCTCCAAATCTAAAAATTTCAAAATTTTCAAAATACATTTTGGAACTTCTTTAACATACCCAAATTTGTTAAGTGAAGTCTCCAAATCCAAAATTTCAAAATTTTCAAACAATATTTGGAACTTCATTTACATACTAAATTTGTAAAAGTTTCCAAATCAAAAATTCAAAACTTTGCAAAACATATTTTGCAACTTCATCTAGTATACTAAAATTTGCTAAGTAAAGTTTCCAAACTCAAAACAAAAATTTCTCAAACACTTTTGGAACTTCTTCCCTTAGCATACCAAATTTGCTAAGGAGAAGTTTCCATTTTCAAAACCAAAAGAACACACCATTTGGAATTTCATTTAGCATACTTAAATTTGCTAAGTAAAATTTTCATTTCATAAACCAAAGTGGGATTTCATCTTAGCATACCAAATTTGCTAAAGTTGAATCTCCACTTTCAATCATTTCAAAAAAATAAAATGACACCTTAGATTCCCTTAGCATACCAAATTTGCTAAAGGATCCTTTTTTCAAAATCAAAATTTTCAAACAAATGAAACACTTAGGATTTTCTTAGCATACCTAAATTTGCTAAGAATCCTATTTTCAAAATCAAACAAATACACTTGATTCTTCACTAAGCATACCTAAATTTGCTAAGTAAGAATTCCAAATTTTCCAAAATCAAAACAAACAAAATTTTCAAAAGAAACAATCACTTTCACTTTACTTAGCATACCTAAATTTGCTAAGTAAGTGAAAATTCCAAAACATTCAAACAAAACAAAATCAATTTGAACCTATGGAAGCATCTTATGAAAATTTTGAACCCACATTTCATCATACTCAAATTTGTTGAAGTTTGGATTCATACTCAAATTCCTCTTTCAATCAATCTTTCCAAATCTATTTGAACCCCACTTAACACTTCCATGTTGTTGGATGTGGGTTCAAATTTTCAAAATTCAAAATCTATGGAGACAAAAAATTGATGCAAGTTCATTTCTCATTGCAGATTTCTTCAAGACAGCTTTTCAATTTTATTTGTGCAAAATGGTCATAGAAATTTATTACCTTCCTCATGGTATGGATCTAGCTTAGATCGCTAACTTTTCTTGTTTGGACCATACCCATTTGATCATTTTTGGCCATGGATTTGAGGGAAGATCACTTGTGAGGGCATTCCCTCACAACAGATGAAGAGGGTGGTCGCGTAAGCCTCATCGTAGACTTACCCTGATTGAGATCTCCTCACCAAGAGGAAAGATGTGGCATACGACTTCAAAGTTTCGCATACCCAATTCTAAAGTTCATCATCGAGTACATGTTGCCCCATGCATGTCATTATCTCCAAGGGTAAGGCTCCTAGTTTCTCGTGGCTTGCCTCCACATTTGAGTATGGGTCTACACTCCTCTCCCCTACTTGCACCCAATGGAACAAGAACCGATGGTCAAGGTTCCATATTGGATATCCAGAGAGCTTGAGGCAGCAGGTCACCATGGATGAGTCTCCATCACATCACCACGAAAAAATTTCATCCTCTCTGGATTAGATAGAGAGGATGTTGAGGATCCATTCGTCGCCTCCTCCAGTGGTGCATCTATAGATAGTTTAGTAGAGGTCGACTGCCTCCCTCTTATGCCGTAGGCGAGCTACAACGCTGAGTTGGTACAAGTTTGATTTATCTATCCCCATAAGAGGGAGGATCTAGAGGGCCCGTGAGGCCCACATACATCACTGCAGAGAGTAGAGGTTCATCCGTCGGCTTTTTTTTTCCTTTCTGCACACGCTACCCACATTGATCATCGATAGTATCCTCTCATGGACCACCATCAGAAGAGGCCTCATAGAGAGAGTTGGTGGTGTCTCCACCCCACCACTCTACTCCATGTCCTCCATCATCAGTGTAGGTTCTAGCATCACCCATTCCATCCAAGGTCATGAAGGCATCCGGAGAAATGTACCCCTGCTGAGATCCACCTGGGATCCTTTCCTACACCACCCATTGTGGTAGGGGCTCCCACCTTCTAGTGGTGGTGCAAGGAGTACCCCAACATCGTGGTATTCTTCACCAACTCCACCCATTCGGATGAGATGGTGACATTTATATATTCTAGATGATGAGTGGCATAGTGGTAGGATCATCTGGATTTATTTACAAATGACAATCAAGATTACCATTCATAGTGAGTACAGTCCAAGACACTAGGGTGAGGTCCTCTCTCATGATAGATCACCTAATCAAGGTTTTGTACCTGAGTTAGATTGATCCTTAGATGAGATAATTGCATACTATTTTATGGAGAAAAGGAGATCTTAGGGGCGTGGTGTGGATCCCAAGAAAACACATGGAAGGAGAAGAGGTTGATCGAAACACCCGAATCAACCCATCACCTCGACAAGAGTAAGGCGAAAGACGAATAGATTAATAGGATGGCACAGAGGTGACTTGTTGGCGAGTGTCAATGCTTTAAACCAAGCCCTTAGTTCATCCTCCAACATGTCGGCCGAAGTGCATGTCTTAGATCCCAAGACTCTACCTCCCATTGAGCAAGGTAGCACTAGTGTATAAGAAGGTAGTGGAAAGTACCTCCATACATGAAAAGATAAATCCATGGTTGAGCATGTGAAGGAAGCCTTGGCTCAATCTCTGGAGGATCATCGGTTCAAAGGGTAGACCCTACCCGAGGAATTGATATCCAATATCCCAAGGGTTTCGTGCTCCTTCCTTCAAGAGCTTCAATGGAAGTGAGAATGAGACAGCATACAGCTCACTGTGGCCGGTGTGTGCATGCGCTTTCTTTTTGCCTCTTGTCAAGAGCTATAGTATTGCCTTTGATTGGAACCCAATGGTTCAGAAGACATTTGTCGAAGTTAGAGCAACTCTTCATCAAGAGATTTGTTGAGCTCAAAGGGTTATTGTGATCTGTTGTAGCCAACAACACTTGAGTCACTTGTTGATTATATTCTCATGGCAACCCGAGTATGAAGTGTGAACCACAACTGTCTGAACAACATGCCATTGAGATTCTCTTAAAGAATATACATGGCCTAGTCACCTTCATGCTTAAAGGCTTCACCATAAAGACATTTAAGAAGCTGATCAACAAGGCAGCTAGTCTACAAGGAGAGGCCAAACAGTTATCTTTTCTAGATCAGTTGCCCAAGTAGAAATCCCAAAAGGTTTGTAAGAAGAAACCGACAAGAGCAGTATGACAAGGGAAGCAGCTAGAGATCACCGAGAGACCATGACCTCGAGCCTCCACCTTTTCCACCACCGAGGCAACCATCCTACCTCCACCAAGCCTCCACGACGCCATACTCACCGCCATACCACCAACAAGGCATGCATATCCGCTGCCAAGTAGCTATGGTCCACCTACTTTTAGATAAGTTAAACAAACCTTATTCTTTTAAGAGGGAGGTAATCAGGAAAAATCTTTAAGAATCTCTTAAAGAAACTTGATTTTCAGCTACCCGAGCCTGGGAGACCGAGAAGTAGGCCAAAGTCATGATCCAAACTTTTGCCCTTACCACCGTATGCTAGGCCACATTTTGGAGGATTGCTTTACATTCAAGGATTGACTTGAACATAGTTTCAAGATCGGTGCTGTCATTATCCCAAAGGAATACCTTGTGGAACAACCTTCTAGTTCCATTAGGGTAATCCTTGGGGATACAAGTGATCCTACCAAAACCAAAGAAGGTTGGGACATTTCTTTATCTAAAACCTCTAAGAAAATAATCTAGAAGATCAAGAAGCTTTCCTTGCAGGTGCCTGAGTCTGCTCAAACCTCCAACACCAAGGAAGGTTTGCAAGTTGCTAGTGCCAACTCTAGAAAGTGGGAGCTCAGGAGCAACAAGATGTGTCACTGATAGCCCTTTAGCACACCCGACCATGTCCACTCCAACCTTCCATTGCAGCCCACACCGTGACTTCTACCATTTCAGCTAGTTCTTCTATTTCTTCTACTAGTAGAACTCTTGTATCAGCAAATAAGGAATCAAATCCCTTACTCCACTAACTCTACTTGACCTCTACTTTGTACCCCCAAATACTTTCAAGAAATTGAAGAATAAAGCTGATTTGAATTACATCTATGTCTCTTCTAATGAATTATCTTCTTCTATTCCTAATGATAACTTTTCAAGTCTAATAAACTATAATAATTCTGATCTTCCTCTTTCTGATTCAGAATTGGATTTTTCAACTCTGAATACTATGGGTTCACCTCTTGAGATAGACTTGGAATCATATGATTCTGAGAGTCCCATAGGAGAAGTTGTAGGTGAGTCTAAAGTGTAGGTAGAACTTGCCACCACTTGCCTCCAGAGATTATCGAAGTCAACCTCCATAGTGGCAAGGTTCTACCTCCTAGGGAAGCACCTCAAGATAGAGGGAAACAAGTCATTGGTACTAAAGATCGAGAAGCCCTTCCACAAGATGCTCCACCCTTGGATATGCTTGTGGAAGACCAGCCAAAGGTGGACTACAACATCCTTTCTCATCTAAGAAAGTTTTCAAAGCTAAGCATATATGATGCCCTTGTCTTATCCAAAGAGATGAGGGAATCACTAATCAAGGCCTCCTTGATCCTAAATATGCTTAGCTCCGCTATAGGTGAGGAAGCACATTATGCAATCCCAAGGGATCACCTTCACCGATGAAGACCTTCTACTGGGGGGACTTGGAGCATAATTGTCCCCTATAAATTACAAATGACATGGATGTTCACTGGGGTTCTGTGGATTCGTGCATATAAACATTATGAGTCTAAAGACCCTTGCCTATTTGAAGATCGACATCTCTACCGAGGAGATAAGATGATGTTGAGAGAATTCAATGATCAAGGCGAGCGGGCTTTAGGTTCTATAATGTTGTCATTAGAGATCGGTGACTGGAAGACTGAAGCCAAGTTCTACATCATTGATTTGAATACTTCATTCACTACTTTTCTTGGTAGGCCTTGGATACATCAGAACAAGATCATTCCATCCTCCCTTCATCAAGCATCAAGTTCAGAAAAGATGGAATTGAGTATCGTATCAACGGGTATGAAAAGCCATTCTCAGTTAGAGAGGTTGAAATCTATGAGGATGTGACCTATTATTTTTCTCAAAATACCCTTTCTCGTGAACTTGGACAAAATTCAAATGCAAATGCAAAAGAAAAAGAAAAAAAAGAAACCAAATAAAAGATAAAAGAAAAAGGAAAGAAAAAGAAAAGTCCAAGTGAGCAAGAAAGGGGAATTGAAGAAGAAGTGAATCCTCATATCACATTCCACCCACAGTTCATTCCATCATATGGACATGTGGGTAGATGTCTCAACCTCCACCGTAGAGGCAGTAGAAATAGAGGTAGTTCAGAGGTGGGAGACTCTAGTTGGCCTTCCAATAGAGGTCATGTTCCAGTTCAGAGTACCCCTACTAGTCACATGACTTGGAATCCAGCTCAAAGGATGAGTCTAATGTGATTAGTATACCACCAACCCTCTCGGGTTCCATTGGAGGTGACTTTGATCCAGATGAAGACCAGGCCTCCAAGAAAAAAAAGTATTGAATTTGGTTTATGTGAAACTATTACAAGAGTTGGGAACCTTAGCTCTTACCTCACTTACATCTCGAAAGTTGAAGGTTTAGTTAAGGAAGTCCCTAAGTCTTCCAATGACACAAAGTAAGAGGTTCTTTTGGGTTCATCATCCTCAAGTCCAAAGGATGTAGACTTGAGGAAGATACTTTAAAGAATTAATGGAATTACCTTTTGACTTTACTACCTTGTGTTCAAAATCTCAAAGGTTTAGTTCCTCACACTTTGGTCCAAGTACGTCAATATTTTGAAAAAGCTATGGAATAATAGTGGAAGCACAATCAAGAGCAGACTAGGATTGACAAGTTCCAGATGATGAAGATTATTTCCTAGTTGTTACCAACCATTTAATCGATAGTTCTCACACATCCCCAACTCTTATGAGAATGTGTGTTTAGAAACTCGATGATCCAAATGATCTCCAAGTCAAAGAGGCACGAGTTTGAAGAGGAGATTCATTCAATAATTGACAAGCTTAAAGAAATCAACCTGGATAGAAGAAAATGCCCGACATACATCGTTCATTGAATGAAGAAGAAACCAATGACTTAGTTAGGCTATTAACTGAGTTTAAAGACTACTTCGCATGGAGTTATGAAGAAATTCCTGGATTATCTCCTAACATTACAGTCCACAAGCTAGCAATAGATCCTAACATTAACTATATTAAGCAAGCTCCTAGACGCATGCGATTAGAAATTGAACAATAGGTCATTTCTGAAGTCAAGAAATTGATCGATGCGTTTCATTGGAAGAAAAATATCCTACCCGGTTAGCTAGTCATCCCGTTAAGAAGAAGAATGGCCAAATTCACATTTGCATCAATTTTAGGGACTTAAATAAGGCATGTCCTAAGGATGAGTTTCCTCTTCCTATACTAATTAATGGTGGACATTGCCTCATCTCATGCAATCTTTTCTTTCATGGATGGATCATCTGGCTATAACCAAATCAAGATGTCTCCTGAAGATGAAAGGAACACTGCTTTTCAAACCCTGATCAGAATCTTTGTTATAGGGTCATGCCTTTTGGCCTTAAAATGCGGAGTTACATACCAATGACTCGATCTTCAACAAACTCATCCATCATCGTTGAGTGCTATGTTGATGATCTAGTAGTCAAAAGCAGAAAAGGAAGACCATCTCTTTGACTTGAGAGTCAAATGGTTAAGATAATATAACCTTAAAATGAATCCCAAGTGTGCATTTGAGTCAGTGGAAATTCCTTGTTATTTTTGACACCGGGAATAGAAATAGATCCTAAAAGATCAAAGCTATCTTAGAAATGACACCTCCTAAGAGTTTAACTCAACTTAGATCCTTTCAAGGTTATCTAAGATGCTTTATCTCAAACTTATCGTGGAGATGCAAGCCTTCTCAACACTTGTCAAAAGGATGCCAAGTTCAAGTGGGATGACAAGTGCAACATTCAAGACATCAAAGAATACTTGGTGAAGTTGCCGCTCGCACCTATCCGCAGCCATTGATTCTTTACACTGTCACATTGGATGACTCTCTCTTGTTGGCCCAAGCCAATGATGAGGGGAAGGAAAGCACACTCTACTACCTCAGTCATCATCTGATCCTTGCTAAAGCAAACTATCCACCTATTGAGAAACATTGCCTAGCTTTGATCTTTGCATCTCAGAAGTTATGACACTACATGCTTTCTCATAATGTGAACTTGATATCAAGAACCAATCCATTGCAGTATCTCATGAGATGACCAACGCTTTCTAGATGTTTGGCTCGTTGGTCCATGATACTCTCACAGTTTGATATCACATTTGTACCCCTTCATATGGTAAAAGGTCAGGTAGCAGATTTCTTAGCAGCACACCCACTTCCCGTTGATTCTCCACTTAATGATTATCTCCGATGAATAAATCATGAACTTAGGGGAGGCAGGCAACCATCGATGGAAGATGTATTTTGATGGTGCTGCTTCTTTTCTTAAAGGTGAAGCACCATGATATATTCTCCTAGAAAGGCAGAGGTAGGAATAGTTCTTCTAACTCCAAACTATGATGTGATGAGATTCTCATACTATCTTTCCAACCCTACACACCAACAATGAAGTATGAGGCTTTGATTGTCGCTTAGTTAGCCATCACTATCAATGTCAAGAGCATCAACTCTTTGGGATTCTAGTTGGTCATCAACCAAATTGTCGGGTCCTACCAGTTCTCAAACCCAAGCTTCATCATTACTATGACCATGAAGCTATTGGCCCAGATTCCCAAGTCACCATCTACAAGGTTCCCCAAGCAGAGAATGTAGTAGAGCCTTTGCAAACTTGCCAAAGAGTTGGCATGTCAAGATGAGTCCATTTCAATAAGGGTCCAAAATAGACAAGTCATATCCCTTAGATTGAACTCATCGAGAGACTTTCTCTGAAGGGGAGGTTGTCATTGCCAAAATGGACAAGGAGCTGATTGGAGCAACCATTCATAGATTACTTGAACATGCAAACTACCTCAAGAGAAATCTCACAAGCCCATCAGTGAAAGAGCTTTTATATGCTCTTCTTGATGGCACCGCACCGTCCTTTCCATATGTGGTTATGTTGTTTAGATAAACATGAAGCGGCATTATAACAGACACAAGTTGTGAGCATCCGTTCAAGATGAAGATCAAAAGACTTGGATACAACTGCCTTCTATGATCACGATTGCATGGATGTAACTAGGAGATGCCATCGCAATGCACGGTGGTCCTCCACCAACCACCCAACATTTTACACCTTACTTTGGCTTCATAAGCATTTGAATGTTGGGGTACTGACAATGTAGGTCCGATCGATCCTTCTTCTTCCAAGTGGCATCGATTCATCTTAGCTGCTATCGACTACTTTTCTAAGTGGGCGGAAGCCATCCCACTCAGAGAGGTACAGCTCACCATATGCTTCAATTTTTTAGGAACCATATCATATATAGGTTCGTGGTGCTTCGATGAATTATATCCGATAATGGTACTGCATTCAAAAGCATGAAGATCAATAACTTTCCCAGAAGACATGGTATAGATTGGAGATACTCCACCATCTACTACCTCAGAGCTAATGGTTTAGATGAAGCATTCAACAAAAATCTCATACAGATACTAAAGAAGACTCTTGATGATAACAAATGATAGTGGAATGAGCAGTTGGTTGAAGCTTTGTGGGCCTACTGCACCACATATTGAACTCCAACTCGCCTACCCCATTTTCTAGTGTATGGGTCAAGTGTCTTCCCTAGAAGTTCAACTTTTCACTAAGATAGCATTGGGTAACAAGATCACTAGAGAATGCAAAGTTGCGTTAGAAGAGCTCAAAGGTTTAAGAAAGTCGCCACTGCCAACCTCGAGTTGTACAAGGCCAAAATGATTCAAGCTCACAACAAGCTAGTCTGACCTAGGTCTTTCCAAGTATGAGAACTTGTGTTAGTCCTAAGGAGACCAATTATTGTCAGTCGAAAGATGGGAGACAAGTTTGAACCCACTTGAGAAGGCCCCTATTTCATAGAGAAGGCCTACCAAGGAGGATCTTATCAGCTTATTGATTATAAAGGGGCTCTATCTAAAGAAATATTACCCATGAAATAAAACTTATTTGAAAATAATTCATTAATAAAAAGAATAAAATCTGATTCCATTCATCAAATCTTCTCTTCTTTCGAAGTGTTGTTTGCTAGTCTTGCAAATACATCAAGATGTGTTTTAAGGTAGGTGTAAGAGTCCCTTAGAGGCATCCTATTCCTTTTAGCACATGCACAATAATAAACATAAATATTTTGTCTCAAGTTTTTTGATGTGGGAGCAAGCCCCCTGTGACACTCACTCATTAGCTACTCTATGTTGGGTCTACATACTACTTCATTAGTATGTCACCCTAGTGGTCACTTGTCGGAAGATGTGGGTCCCCACACTTTCTTCCTAACTTGATCATTGCAAACCAAAGAGCATCTTGTTAGTATGGTAGTTTTTACTGCCCAGTTAATAAGCTACCTCATGTTAACTTTATTTAAGAAGATGTGAGTCCCCATGCTTTCTTCTTGAACTAGCCACCATTTTCTAACTAAGTCGAGTATATTTTGACATTTAGGATAAGTCCCAGAGGCTCCTTTCCTCTGACTACTTTTGAGTTGATATAAGTCCCCAATGGAATTCACTCAATAGTCGCCCCTAGGTCGAGATAGCACTTCGCCAAAGATGACTATCCCAACATCGCCTGCTATGAGGATGTGAGTCCCCAGCTTCCTAGACCGATTATTGTAAACCGATGGGCACCTTAGGTTGGTTGATTACTATGTAGATAGTGACCCGGTGAGTACACCACTCTTGGTGATATGAGTGTGCTTTCTCCTTAAGTTGGACACAATACCTATTGAATTATGACTAGCCATGTCATTTTCTCCGTGGTGTTGGATTAAGCCTCCGGCCCCATCCCTGTGGGTACTCTATTTGGATCAAGTCCTTTGCCCCATTTAGACACTACCGGGTTACTTTTAGATTGAGTCCCCTTTCCTAGTAGCCACTGTGGTTGGAAAAATTTATTCGAGATGCAGATTTTCCTTGTTCAAGAATTTGAGATAGGTCTAGGCTGATATAAGCTCCTTCTCAGTTTGATACCTCACAAACTAACAGGGTCCATGATAAAATAACTAAAATAAACAAAATTAATTCGCTTATGGATTAGGATTCAAGCCCCCAAAGGGCCCCTTCTCCCAAGCAAGCATCCTTTAGGGAAGTGTCAGCAGAACTTCTTATAGGAATTGCCTCACTACATGAGTTGAGATAAATCCCCAAGTCGGTACTCACTCCGTAGTCACCTTTAGGTCAAGTTCAATCTATTTTGCCACAAATAGGTTACCCCGTCAGTCATTCTACTTTGAAAGATGTAAGACTATGATGCATTCTTTCTAGCATGATTATCAAACCATGGCAGCCCCAGTCGTGATTTGCCCAAAGAAAGATCACCCTGGTCTTTTAGTGGAAGATGTGAGTCCTCACGCTTTCTTCCCTTCAATTGATCATTGCAAACCAAAAGACACTCCTTTGGTGGGATAGTTCTCCCATTGGTCGGGAAGTTACTCCCTTTAGTTTAGTAAATCTGAGATAGGTCTAGGCTTCTATAAGCTCCTTCTCAGTTTGATCCATCACAAACCAATGGAATTCATCAAAATAAACAAATCTTAAAAATGAAATTAAAGCTTGACTATTTTTGAGCTGATCTAAGTCCCCCAGTGACATTCACTCAATAGTCAACCCTAGGTCGGCTTCGATTTGTTGCCCAAAGCAACTGATCACCCTAGTGGTTTCTTATCTCAAAAAGATGTGAGTCCCCGTACTTTCTTCTTAAGACTTGACCATTGTATACCAAAAGGCATTTCTCCTTGGTTGGATAGTTCTACCTTGTGGTTGGTAGACTACTCCCTTTGAATTTGTAAATCTGAGTTAGGTCTAGCCTTCTATGGCCCCTACTTAGTGTGATTCATCGCAAACCTATGGGATCCATCATAATCCAAACAAATAAACAAATATAATGAAACTATCTTTGACTATCTTTGAGTTGATCTAAGTCCCTGAGTGGCATTCACTCAATAGTCAGCCTTAGGTTGGGTTCAATATGTTGCCTTGCCAATAGATTACCCCAAAGAATATCTCTACTTTGAGAGGATGAGTCTGCTTTCTTCCTAGTACAACGACTATATACCGAAAGGCATTCCCTTTGGTTGGCTAGTCCTACTACGTGCATAGTAGACTACCCCTTTGGATTGGTAAATCTGAGTTAGGTCTTGGCCTCTATGGCTCCTATTCAGTACACCCATTGCAAAGCAATAGGGTTCATCTAAAATTCAAACCTAACAAAAATTGAAACAAATTCAATCTTCTCCCCTAGTGGAGATCTCTCCCTAGTGAGATTCAAATCAAATCAAAACCTTTCATCTCCTTATAGATGACTTTAACATGCTTACCTAATGGAAGGTTCACTCATCCCCAGTGGATTCTTCCTCTCTTATGTCTTGGACATTAGAGCCACACCAAGCTCTAGATTCTCTTTCCTTGGATAGATAGTTTCTATAGTGTTTGTGATCTATGTTTTGATTGAGTGTTATCATGATTCTCTTTGATCATTTATGATCAACATCTCCATCTTAGTGTCTCTTGTGAGTCATCAAATACCTCCTAAATTTGACCCATAATCTCTCATTTTAGCTATGAGCTCTAGTCTTAGATTTCTTAGTCTTATTTTAACTCTAGTCTTGGTAAGACACATCTACTAATAGGACTCTCCACTAGAAGACTTAGAAGATAGGAATAGTCATGCCTTGTGTATTAGAAAATCTCATACCCTTTAGCTTAAATCATTCCTCACTTTCCTTCTTTCAAGTCAAAACACAAATCAATTCCATTTGATTTTCTCAAACTCAAATCAATTCCATGATTCAATTCCATCATTCAAATCCATGAATGAAACCCATGACCAAATTCCATCAAAATCTTAAGTCAAAATTTCCTAAGTCTTTAACCCTTTCTTAAAGACTTAGCCAAAATCATGATCTAAACCTATTCAAACCTTTGAGATTTTCTCATGATCCATTTATATTCTCATTTATATTCACATACATAAATGAAATATAAATTCAAACCTATCAAATCAAATTCAAAATTTCTAAATCAATTCATGAAAATTTTCTTAAGTTCCTTTAATTTTTCATTAAAGGACTTAGCCAAATCAACCCTAAACCTTGATCAAACCTATTGAAATTCTAGGGATATTCTCAAAACTTATTTATATACTCATTTATATCCTCAAATAAAAATGAAATATAAATATAACTCAATCAATCAAATCAAAAAATTAAATTCCAAATTTAAAATTGAAATTCTTAAGTCCTTAATTTTCCATTAATGGATTTAACCTAAACTTTGATCAAACCACTTCAAACTAATGGGATTTTCTCAAAACTTATTTATATCCTCATTAATATTCTCATATATAAATGAAATATAAATATAACTCAATCATATCAAACTCAAAAATTAAATTTCAAATTTAAAATTCTTGAAATTCTCTTAAATCCCTTAATTTTTCATTAATGGATTTAACCAAAACTTTGATTAAACCACTTCAAACTCATGGGATTTTCTCAAAATCAATTTATATTCTCATTTATATTCTCATATATAAATGAAATATAAATATAAATCAATCAAATCCAATTCAAAAATTAAATTTCAAATTAAAAAAAATTCAATGAAATCTTTTAAATTCCCTTTAATGGATTTAACCCAAATCATGATTAAAATCTTTCAAATTCTTGAAAGTTTCTCATGATCAATTTATATTCTCATTTGTATTCACATATATAAATGAAATATAAATCCAAACAATCAAAACCCACTTCAAAAAATCAAACTCAAATCCACTCAAAATCAAATCTAAGTCTTTCAAGTCAAAATCTTGAACTTAGCCAAAATCAAATCAAGCCAAACTCTTGATTTTCTCTCATGGTTCAATCAATCCTACAATCATGAGCTCATATATCCAAACTTCAATCAAACAATCAAAACCAAATCAAAAATCAAACCCAAGATCCTTCATATTCTTCCTTTGAATATGAAATTTTCAAATGGATCAAAATCCATTTGACTTCAAACCACTTGTAAATGGATTTATATTTCAATCATAAGTCCATATACAAGATCAATTCAAATCAAGCTTTGACCAAGCCATTTGACCCACTTAGGCTCACTTGACCCAAAGTGACCTAAAGTACCCTTATGAGCCAACTTTTGATCCTAACCAAATTGGATTGAACCAAACTCATATTTGCCTCTCATCATGATCAACAATCATCATGGGATGATCAATCAATCAAATTGGGTCAAATTAAGTCAAACCTAAGGGTTGACCAAGTCAACACTTAACCTAAAATGAAACTTAACATAGTCAAATTCCACCATAGGCCAAATTGATTGAAACCATTGATCCAAGTTCACTCATGACCTATGTTTAAACTTGACTGCAACATTTGAGCCTAACCTAGCCAAATTGGCCCACTTGACCCAAGTTGACCCATTTTGACCTAAACGGTCAAAATGTGTTAAACCGTGAACTAAGCCAAATTGATTGAAACCAATGGGTCAAGTCCATCCCAAATCACTTGTGGAACTTGACAAAGCCTCACCACAACCAACCTAGCCCAATTGACCTTAGACCCAACATGACCTAAAGGGGTCATGTTGAGCCAAAATTGAACTTAACCCAAATTGATTGGAAACAAAGATACCAATCCACTCCATATGACTAACCAAATCTAAACCTACCCTTGACCTAACCTAAATAGGCCAAATGGGTCAAATGGGTCAACTTCACCCATTTGACCTAAAAGAGTCATATGAGCCAAAACCAAATCTATGCCAAATTGAACCAAACCAAAGGCACCAAAACATTTCAAATGGTCATATGAACTTGACCCAACCCTTGGTTTGACCCAATTTGACCTATTGGTCAACTTGACCTAAGTTGACCCATTTTGACCTAAATGGGTCAACATGAGCCAAACCCTATCAAATGGATTCCAAATCCATTGAAACTTGGCCCAACCTATTTTCTCAACATATCCAAATTAAAAAATAGCAAAATGACCATTTTACCCCTAGGCCATAGAATTAATTTTGGCCTAGCCCATGAGTATTTTGGTCATACACTCATCACAATCACTTGAGGCTTTCCTAAAATCTCAAGGGGACCTAGTGATGAGTGGTGCACCCAACCCAATGGGTTTGGGTCAACCCATTTGTCCCATGGACCAAACCCAACCCATAGCCTTGAAATTCAATTTTCAAACTCCCCTCCCCAAAGCTCAATTGGATGCACATGGAGTTAACCTTCCACTCTCGCCAAATCGACCATGTGCACACTAACCAAAATAACTCATCCCATATGGTCAATTGATCAAAATGGCAAGCCCATTGCCGTCCCACATGAGAGAGATATACTCCCTAATCAAAATTTAAATTCATTCACACTCCATTAGAACCTAGGAAGCCTTAGCAATCACCTCAGAGCTTTCCCAAAGTCCTTAGAGAGGTTCTGAATCTTGCTTTCTTCAATTTTGCACAGTGTAAAATAGGGGAGCTTGATCCAATAGTGAATTTTCTCCACACTTAATCTCCTTCCAATTCCTCTGCACACTCATCTAGAGCTAAGTCAGTGCCCAAGTTCTCAAGCAAGAGGGGAGAGTTCCATCAAAGCCGCAATAAAGGGAGTGAAGGGGAGTTGGTCCACAAAGCTCTACACTCAACCTCAAGTGCTCAAAACTTCAACAAAGCTTCGTCTCAACCAGACGAAGCTCCTCCAAGGGAATCGAGCACCGGTGAGGTTAGTGATTTTTTGAGCTTAATTCTCATAGGTGTTGGTCCTTTGTGAAGTGAACTTCAATCTCAAAGGATCTTAGCCATTGGATTTGTTGGTTATTGCGTGATGAACTAAATTTTGTTTAATGGATCTGATCAGCTAGAAGGGATGAATCTCATTCTTCCTAAGCCTGATGGGGATGAATCTTTGGCCATCGATCCATGCATTTTGGATGACGGAGATTACCCCACATTTTTAAATCCTTATCCATTTTATAAATCATGGGTGATCCTCAACCATCCAATATTTGATGACGGGTAGATAAAAGTGTGCCGCCACCGCCGTCCCCCTGATTTGACAAGTTGTAAGTACAAGGCATGTGTAAAGTGTGCGACCACCACCGCCATGCTCCACGTGAGCTGGTATTAGCCATGGATTAGTTAGGAATTTATAATCTAATTAATTCAGATAACTTCAAATAATCATAACTCCTTCAAGAAAAATCAAAAAAATATAATGAAAAATACTATGGATAGATAATTTCATCTAGAATATTTTTAAAATGTTTTTAATGTATTGATTTCCCTTTTTCTCTAAATTTGGGTTTCTTTAGGAATGTTAATTAGCTAATTACTTTCTAATTAATCATTAATCTCAACTAGGTTCATTTTAGGGGATGACCTCTGCCTCCCCTAATTTTCTTGAGATTTATTGAGGCCTTAATTAGAAAAATTGCTAACTCATTCCCTAATTACCCCTTCATGTAATTAAGGATAATTAAGATATAATTAGTGGATTTTCCCTATGATTAAGTTGGATTAAGGTTAGATCTAGTGAGTAGGGGTTTTATGGAATAATTTTGGAGAATTTCTCCTAAGCTATTCCCTAAACCCCCTTTTTCTTTCCTTAATCCCTTCTTAATTAAGGGTTAATTCATTAATTATCCCTTTAAACAATTTTCAACAATTCTAAAAGCTTCAAAACTCAATTAATCTACCTTGGATAGATGTTTAGGTGTTCAATAGCCTAAGTCTAATTAAGGAAATTAAAACCCCTTTCATAAGTGTGAAAGGGTGTTTTAAAAGTACTTAAGCTAAACCCCTTAGCTTAATTAACTAATTGTGAACCAAATTGCATTAGGCCTTTTCATTACTAGGTGCATTGCAAATTTAAATACCTTGTGGTTTTATGTCATCTCATTGGCTCATAATTACTTAGTTAATTTTCTAAGGTGGTAAGGGTTAATTAAGCCATTTAATTCATACCCTAACCTAATCAATGTTTAAAATTGATTTAATTATCTAAAAATTTAAAAAAAAATACAAATACATGTGAGAATGGGTTAGGAATAGCAAACTCATCTCACCCATTCAAACTTAAATCAAACTTCAAACAAACAAAAAACATTTTGAAATTCACTTTGATTTATTATAAATTTTCTTATTCTTTAAGAATGTCTTTAGGAATTAAGTAAAGTGAGTTTGTTTACATGATTACATTTCTTTACATATTTTCCCAACATGTTAAATTGTATGTCATATGATTCATGCATTCATAAGTTCATGTTTCAAAATTTTAAAAATGAAATTGTTTACTTTATGTCAAATGTGCATGTGTTGGCTAAAGTAAAATATGAGTGGCTATTATCACTACTAAATCTAAACTATTTTCAAAACCTATAAATGAAATATCAAATCTGAAAGTGTGCTATTCATATACTAAATATTAGCTTGCATGTGATGAGTTATAAAGTCATGTTTAGTGTAGCCTTTCCTTCCTTTCCTATGTTAGCATAGTTTTGAATAAGTGTTGGTAAGATGTAGGGTTCATTTGAAAAGAACCCAACACTTACTTAATTCTATACCTTGTTCATCCCTATTCCATCATCTAAGAAGGATTTCCTACATTTGCATGAATAAATTGCATAAATAAAAATGAAACTATTAAACAACTTTTGCATCTTCTTTCTCCATCTCATTTCTTTTATATGCATGTTAGTACTTAAGGAAAGTGGTATATTAGTCTAGACAATCCCGAGGTTGCGAGGCTTTAAGTAGCCAAAGGTCTTACACCTCCGTTAACAATGGCGCTTGTACTCACTTATGCCTTTCTTACTTTCATACATGCATGTGAAATTTTGGATAAGGAAAACCTTTTACTTAAGAAAATCATGCATCTAAATCTTCTAAATTTTCTTAAATGAATTACTTAGCATGCATCATAAAGTGTGTTAATTATATTCATTTGTATGTATAGATATGTTTAGGGTCCATCCATATGCATGCTATATATGTTTGGAAAGAATTTAAGTAATGTATGTTATGTGAATTTTGATTCATTTTTCTTAATCTTAAAATGCCTTTCTTTTTTGGATAGGTTTGTTTAGAGTTGATCTAAACTTAAGATTAATTAAAAGATGTAATTAAAATATTCACCTAAATAAAATTAGAAATGTTAACTTACCGTAGAAATTACATAAGGATTAGGGAAGGAAAGAGAAGTCCTCTTCTCTTTCCCTCTTTTTATAACTTAGTAATTAATTATAGGTTTTACTTAAAAAAACTTAAAATAACTTAAAATAAATTAAAACATGAAATAAAAATAACCCAAACACTTAAACAACTTAAATAAAACCCTCCTCTAAGTTGAACATGTCCTTCATACTTAAAAAATTCAAACCTAAAGTCCTAAACTAAGCATGCCACACAAACCTTCTAAGCACACACATTAGCCTAAGTCACCACTTCTAGCTTTAGGTTAGGTCGGTGCATGATTTGATGTTATGTTTTGTTTTGTGATGACTATTTTAGACTGGATGTTAGGTTATATGATCATAGAATGAATGGTAGGACGCTTAGATAACTATTCTTTCTGGGATTGCTGCTATCATAAACAAAATATAAATGCGCTTGCGTGCTTATACCCCCCTAGCATAATACATAGATCAGGTAGACTTAGTCACCCATGTGTGGGGTGATAAGTCCAATACACATGCTTGGGATTTATGTGGTGTGATTTAACTAACTCTTATTTTGCAGGTTTTAGTTAGATTTCCCATTTCCTTTCATGTAAAACTTTATATATTTAAGATTTTGGAATGATTTGTTATGGGATTAGATGAGCATTGGTCATAAGATCTCATCTTATACACCATGTGAAGCCTTGGAGCATCTACCATTCAACCATCCAAAGGAAGATCCAAAGAAGAAAAGAAGAAAAGAAAGAAAGAAGAAAGAAGAATAGAGCTTGAAGATCCCCCATAATAATGAATTCCTTTGTTTAATTTATAATTTAATTCATTTGTAATCCGAGTTGTATAAGGGTAGAGGGCTACCCACATTTGATATTTTTGAGTTTGTGGTCCCCGACCACAAATGGCCTTTTATTCTTTTTGCGCTAGTTTTATAAATTGATTGATGTTTGTTTAACTTGCATTAAGTGGCATGCTTTTCTAAATTTTTTCTTACTTTATGTATGGCCTGGATGTGGATTAGACTCTTTATGGAAAAATAAATCTTTTACCCAACTTAACAATTCAAACTAAGACTAAATAACTCAAAACCTCACCTAAAACGTAGGATTAAAATCAAGATAAATGAATTAGCAACCCCTTAGCTGGATGAGCATATCTTTATAATATCATGCACAACTACATCTTATTTCACTCTTGATTGAGGGCTTCCACCTTGCCGAGAACCCCGACCTATGAGTGGTGGAAACTCATCTCAAACTTTCCGATTTTGGCCAATAATCTACTTTCTCATGCATTAGTCCTAAAACTCCTATTAGCTTGAGTCAAAATTAATTGTCCAAAAATGAAATAAAATGAAATTTGAAATGAATTAGATTTAGGTCATTTGAAGCATGTCCTTTACATGATCTAGGGAAGTTTAAGGACTTAGTCTCTTTCTAAATAAAAATAGCTATTATCTTGCATAAGCATAAAGACTACATGTATTTAAAATAGAGAGGATTAGTTGGCCACTGTTGTAAGTCCAAGGGTGGTTTGTCCTCTTATGGAGGCAAACCACCACACATTTTCATTAGATTTAGGTTGTGCTTCGCCATCACCGCTCTCAGATTTAGGTTCTGTTGTTTTCCTTTATGGCCATAAGCAAAATTCTTCACTTAGGCATTTTTTAATCTTGTGTTAAGGAATCTTAAGTCCCAAAATTATAATGAAAATCAAACAAACTAAATCAATTTCAAAATGTAAAGCCCAACTATAGATAGTTGATGCTTGCTGTTTAGCATCGCGAGCATTTCTACTTATTCCCATTTTGGCTAATAACTCCTCTTTGATCAATCTCATTTGATCTTCAACATCCAATCAATTGATAGTCCTTCCTAAAATCTTCAAAGATAATGATCATTTACCTTAATCAAGAATTTTCCTAAATGATGTTTTAGATGTAATTAACAGGGGCATAGGAACTTAACAAAACCCAATTTAAAATAAACCATGCTTTACTTTTCCACAGTAAAGTGAATATGGTACATGCAAACCCATCATCCTTAAGAGTCCTTATTGAGGTAATTGGTTTCATTAAAGGGTAGTGACTTCTGTCTTTCGAGATAGTACACTATTCCTTGATGACATATCTGATCACCTAAATAAGTACATATGTGGATCTACGTGACGTCTTACCAAGTTGAATTTTTGTAAGGGTTCCTCTTTCTTTTCTCCCCACAGATTTGAAAGGCTAATTCTCTTATAGAAATTTTTCTCCATAGGGTGATAGGGTATGATATTAAGGAGAGGTGTACTATCTCAAAAGATATAAGTCACCACCCTACAATGGACCTAATCACCTCAACAAGGACTCCTAAGGACAATGAGTCTACATATGTACTAGAGATTCTTCCCCTACTTTACATGGAAAAGTAAAGTAGGGTTTATTTTAAGTGTTCATTAAGTTCCTATAAGCAAGCCCCATAGTTACATACATCCTAAGAAATGAGAATATTCTTGACTAAGGTAAATGATCGTTGTCTCTAAAGATTTCAATAGGTAGGATTATCAATCGATTAGTTTATTTTAGAAGATCAAATGGGATTGATCAAAGAGAGGGAGTTATTATCGAAGCCAAAGGAAGATAAGTAGGAGATGCCCCCGATACTAGAAACCTAGCAAGCATCTCAATTTATCCTATGATTGGGCTTTACATTTTTAAAATTGATTTAATTTGTTTGAGTTAAATTTTTCATTAAAAATTTAGGGCTTATGATTTCACAACACAAGATTATGAAAATGCATAAGAGGTGAGGATTTATGCTTATGGCCCACAAAGGGGAGAAGCAATCTCGGAATATAAATCTAAAGAGCTTTGGCGAGGGTCGAAAGCACAATCTAAATTTAAAAGTGGTATTTAGTTTGCCTCCACAAGAGAGGACAAACTACCCAACTGATTGGACTTACAACCGCCTAGGGATGGTTGCCAACTAACTCCTCCTATGATTTTAAATTTATGTAGGAAAGTCATATGCTTTATGTAAGATAGCTAGGCTGTTATTTATTTAGAAAGAGACTAAGTCCTTAAACTCACTCCCTAAAGATAATAGATCATGTAAGGGTATGCTTCAAATGACCTATATCTAATGAAATTTGGATTTTATTTTATTTTCATTTTGGACAATCATTTTGACTCGAGCTAATAGGATTCATATGCCTAATGCTGAGAAATGAGATTATTGGCCAAAATCAACGAGAAGGGAGAAGGTGTGTTTCCACCTTGGCTCTCAAAGGTTAAGCCAAGTTTTCTGGCAAAGGTGGAAGCCCTCAAATCAAGAGTGAAAATAATATGCATTTGTGCATGATGTTATAAAAGAAGTACTCATACATGTAAGGGGTTATTAATTCTTTTAACTAGATTTTTAGCCTAAGGTTTAGGTGAGGATATAAGTTCTTTATTTTTAATTTTTAATTGTTAAATTTGGTAAAAGATTTTTTTTTATCCTAAGAGCCTAATCCACATCCATGCCATACATAAAATAAGGAAGAAACTATGAAAAGGATGCCACTTAATGCATAAGCTAAATAAATCATCAATCAATTTATAAAGCTAATTGCAAAAGAATAAGAAGCAGGATTGAGTACCACCGCATAACCTAAAACAAATTGGGTATGAGCTTTACCTTATACAACCGATTAAAATAATTACATACAATTAAGCAAAGAACTCATTATTATGGGGTCTTCAAGCTTCATTTCTTCATTCTTCTTTTCTTCTTTCTTCTTTGATTCCTTCTTTGATGATTGGAAGGTGATGCTAAGGCTTCACATGGTGCATAAGATGAGATCTTATGACCAATGCTCATCCTAATCCCCATAACAATCATTCCAAAATCCTAATTGCAAAAATTACATGAAAAGGAAAAGTAAATCTAGCTAACACTTGCAAAACAAAGATTAGATAAACAAACCACCAAATCCCAAGCATGTATATTAGAATTATCACCCCACACATGGGTAACTAAGTCCACCTGGCCTATTGGATTATGCTTAGGGGTAAAAGCACTTGCATGACAAAAGCATTTATATTTTATTATTATAATGCCCTTTAACAATCGTAAGACAATAGTTAGACTAAGATCATCCTACCATTCATTCTATGCACATACATCCTAACATCCGCATCAAAATATATATCAAAAATAAAAGCTAGCATCAAACCATGCACCACTAACCTAAAGCTAGAAGTGTTAGCATACTAATTCAATTTGATATGTGTAGCAATACGTAACTGAACGAAGTACATCAGATAAAAGCTAGCATCAAACCATGCACCACCCTAACCTAAAGCTAGAAGTGTTAGCTTAGCCTAATGTAAGTGCTTTAGAGGTTTGTGTGGCATGTTTAATTATGGCTTTAAGTTTGAATTTTCTAAGTGTGAAGCATGTTCAACTTAGAGGAGGTTTCATTTAAGTGATTTAATTGCTTTGGGTTGATTTGATTTTATATTTTGATTGGGTTCAAGTGAATCCTACAATTAATTACTAAGTTATAAAGAGAGGGAAAGAGAAGAGAACTTCTCTTTCCTTCCCTAACCTAAGCAATTTTTAAAGTGGATTTATGATTTAGTTTTGCATAGTGAATATTTTATTATATGTTTTAATTAATCCAAAGTTTAGTTGAACTCTAAACAAACCTATTCAAAAAGAAAGGCATTTTAAGATTAATTAAAATGAACTAAATTCACAAAACATACTTCACTTCATTTCTTTCCCAACATATATAACATGCATATGAATGAGTCCTAAGTATATCTATGCAAACAAATGAAAATGTTTAACACACTTCATGATGCATGCTAAGCAATTCATTTAAGAAAATTTGAATGTTTATGATGCATGATTTTCATTAAGTAGCAAAGGAGTTTCAAATCCAATTTCACATACACACATGAATGTATGAAAGGAATAAGTGAGTATGACATCATTGTTAACCAGGGGTGTAAGGTACAAGACCTACTTAGGGCTATTTAAAGCCTCGCAACCCCGGGGTTGTCCAGACAAATATACAAACTTTCCTTAAATACAAGCATGTATACAAAAGAAATGAATGAAAAAGAAAGAATTCAAAAGTTTATGTTGGTTGATTTATTTTTGTTTATGCAATTTATATGTGCAAGCATAAGTATCCTTCATAAGTGATAGTATAGGAATAGTATATGGAGTTAGGCAAGTGTTAGGTTCTTTTCAAATGAACAATACACTTTGCCAAATCCTATTCAGAATTATACTAAAAGAGAGGAGAAGGAGGACCTACACTAAGCACATCCTTAAATTTTTCTCACATGCAAACTTATAAGTAAGATATAAGTAACATACTTTCAATTTTGATAATTTATTTATGTATTTTAAAAATAATTTGAATTTAATAGTGATAATAGCCACTCATATTCTTACTTTAGCCAATACATGCAATTTGACATAAAGGAAACATTTTCATTTTAAATTTAATTTTAAAAAAATATGAATGCATGAAATCATATGACACACATATTTAGCATATTGAAAAGAACTAAAGTAATGAAATCATGTAAACACATTCACTTTAATTAATTCCTAAAGACAAATCAAAGTTTGTTTAATATGATTTTTATTTGATTTTGAATTTGATTTAATTTTGAAAATATGAAGTGAGTTTGATGTTCCTAACCCATTCCCACATATGTTTGATATTTTTGTTCAATTTTTAGAAGGTTAGATTCATTTTATATTTTGATTAGGTTAAGGTATGAATTAAACATGTAATTACCCCTTGCCTACACCACCTTAGCATAGTTAATCAAATAATTATGAGCCAATAAGATGACATAAAACCTCACAAGAAATTTGAATTTGCAATGGACCTTGGAAGAAAGGGGTCTAATGCAATTTGGCTCATGAGTAATGATTAATTAAGCTACGAGGTTTAACTTAAGTAATTTCAAAACACCCCTCACATATATGAGTTGAGTTTTGATTTCCTTAATTGAACTTAGGCTCTTTAACACCTAAGCATCTACCCAAAGTAGATTAATTAAGTTATGGAAAGTTTTAGAATTTCAAGAAATTAATTAAGAGGGTAATTAGTGAATTATCCCTTAATTAATAGAGAATTAAGAAATAAAAGGAAGTTTATGGAATAGCTTAGGGGAAATGCCCCAAATTTATTCCTTAAACCTCCCATTCACTGAAACAAACCTTAATCAACTTCAAGAAAGGGTTAAACCACAAATCAAATCCTTAATTAATCTTAAATATATTAAGGGATAATTAGGAAATGAATTAGCAATTTTCTCAATTAAACCACCAATAAATCCCAAGAAAATTAAGGGAGGCAAAAGTCATCCCCCAAAATATACTCAAGAAGTTTGAGATTAATCAGTGAATTAATTAGGAGTAATTAATAAATTAATATTTCCA
This sequence comes from Cymbidium sinense, assembly GCA_021442155.1. Taxonomy (NCBI): domain Eukaryota; kingdom Viridiplantae; phylum Streptophyta; class Magnoliopsida; order Asparagales; family Orchidaceae; genus Cymbidium; species Cymbidium sinense. The sequence continues at coordinate 60,516,969 of CM038222.1, forward strand.
ATAAAACCCAAATTCAAAGCAAAGAAGTATTCAAAACTAATCAAAATCAATTTTAGAATATTTTATGTTCAATTATCTTTCTAATGCAATTTATTTCATATTTTTCTAATTTTCTATGTTGAGATATGAATTTTAGAAGTTTAGGTAATTAATTAGAATTAAATAAACTTTAATTAATTCCCTAATCTCTACGGCGTGCCATGCATGCGCTGACGCGGCTGCCCTTTACACACGGCAAGCTCTAAGTGGCCACTTAAACATCACATCATAGTGTATGGGCGCTAAGCACTTTTTTCAATCATAAGGATCACAGATTAAAGCCTAAAGGGGATTAAATAGGATTATAAAATTTGATTTAATCTTGATCGTCCATCCAAAATGTACAGATGGACGGCCACAGATCCGTCCCTGCCATTGCTTGTGAGCCATGGAGGTCATCCATGCTTAAGGCCATGATTCGAGCTCGATTGAGCTCAGATTAGGATGAAATTTTACACACACCATCTAAACCTAATGGAAAACACATCTAACGGCTGAAACTTCATGCCATTAAAATTTCTTTCACAAAGCTCCACACCACATTGAGTTTAATGGTTGAGAAATGGTATACCTCTCTAGAGGTGATCATCGTCGCTCGATTCCCATGGAGAAGCATCGCCTGGTTATGATGAAGCTTTGGTGAAAGTTTTAGATCTTGAGGTTGAGTGGGTAGCTCTATGGACCAACTCCGCCTCCTAGTGAGCTTAGTTTTGATTGAAGTGGATCTCCCCTTGCTTCAAGAACTTGGAAGAGAGCTTAAGTAAGCTCAATTGGGTTCTCTAATGGAGTGTGCAAAGGGAATTTGGTTGAATTTGAGTGTAGTGGAAGTTGAGAAATCAGTTGAGCTCCCCTATTTTCACTTAAGGAAAACCGAAAAATGGCTAATTCAATCTCCCTCTAGGAAGCTTAGGAACTCTTGGCAATGACTCCTATCACTCTCTAGGCTTCAATTGACAATGGGGAAGTGAAGATTCAAATGAACTCCCCAAATGGCAATCGGGTGATTGAAAAGGGAGGAGCCATTTTGATCCAAATGAGCTTAGGCAGTGGGTTTGTTAGGCCGTTTAGGTTATCCTTGAGTTCATTTTAGAGTGGACAATGGAGTGCCAAAACAAGTGGGATGAGGTTTTCCATGTGTCCATTTCAAGCCATGTTGGTTGGCCTGTGTTGACCCAAACCCATTGGGTGCACCATGGTCTTGGATACCAAATAGGTATGAAGAGGGTTTGACCAAATTCCAAGTGGAATTGGCCAAAATTTGTTCTAGGTTGTTTTATGGATTTTAAGTCGTGTTCATGGAACATTAAGTCAAATGGTCAAATTGGGTCAAGTTGGTCAAATTGGGTCAAGTTCTAACCATTTGAAATGTTTTTGGTGGCTTTGGTCTGATTCAATTTGGTTTAGGTTTGAATTTAGTTCATATGACTTCATTTAGGTCAAATGGGTCAAGTTGACCAATTTGACCCATTTGACCTATTTGAGCTAGGTCATGGGTAGGTTTAGTCATATGAAGTGGATTGGTATCTTTATTTTCAATCAATTTTGGTTAAGTTTGAATTTGGCTCAACATGACCCTTTAAGTCAAGTTGGGTTCAAGGTCAATTGGGCTAGGTTAGGTCTAGTTGGCAAATTGAGGCTTTAGTCAACTTCAACAATTGATTTGAAATAAACTTGACCCATTGGTTTCAATCAATTTGGCTTAGATCAAGTTTTGACATGTTTTGACTTTTTAGGTCAAGTTGGGTCAACTTGGGTCAAGTGGCCAATTGGGCTAAGTTAGGCTCAAATGTTGACTTGGTCAAATTCAAACATTGATCATGAATGAACTTAGATCATTGGTTTCAATCAATTTGGCCTATGGTAGATTTTGGTTATGTTTTATTTATTGGGTCAATGGTCAACCTAGTTTGGCTTTTTTGATTGATTGATCATCTCATGATGATTGTTGATCATGATGAGAGGCAGAGATGAGCTGGTTTTAATCCAATTTGGTTAGGATTAGAATTTGGCTCATAAGGGATACTTTAGGTCACTTTGGGTCAAGTGAGCCTAAGTAGGTCAAATGGCTTGGTCAAAGCTTGATTTGAGTCTGATTGAACTTATATAAGGACTTATGATTGAAATATAAATCCATTTGCAAGTAGTTTGAAGTCAAATGAGTTTTGATTCATTTGACAATTTTAAGTTCAAAGGGTGAACATGAAATGGATTTTGGCTTGATTTATTGAATTGAGTTTTGATTAAGTGATTGAAGTTTGTATTTATATTTGGATTCATGATTGAAGGATTGATTGAATCATGAAGGAAAATCAAGAATTTGGCTTGATTTGAAATTGATTTGGCTAAGTTCAAGATTTTGACTTGAAAGGCTTAGGTTGGATTTTAGATGGGTTTGAGTTTAATTTTTGGAAGTGGTTTTGATTGTTTGAATTTATATTTCATTTATATATGTGAATATAAATGAGTTGTGAGAAAATTTCAAGGATTTGAAGTGATTTGATCATGATCTAGGCTAAGTCCTTAAGAGGAAATTTAAAGGACTTGGGAAATTTTGGAGTTTTGGATTTGATTTTTTAGTTTGATTTAATTAATTTGAATTTATATTTCATTCATATATCTGAATATAAATGGAAATATAAATGAGTTGTGAAAAAATCTCATGAGTTTGAATTGATTTAAAGATAATTTTGGCTAAGTCCTTAAGAGAAAATTAAGGGACTTAAAAAATTTTGGAGTTTTGGATTTGAGTTTTGGAGTTTAGTTTGATTGATTTGAATTTATATTTTCATTTATATATGTGAATATAAATAAGAATATAAATGAGTTGTGATAAAATCTCATGAGTTTGAATTGATTTAACGATAATTTTGGCTAAGTCCTTATGAGAGAAAATTTTGAAGTTTTGGATTTTAGTTTTGGAGTTTAGTTTGATTGATTTGAATTTATACTTCATTTATATATGTGGATATAAATGGGATTATAAATAAGATATGAGAAGAATTCATGAGTTTGAGTTGATTTGAACATGATCTAGGCTAAGTCTTTAAGGGAGGATTAAGGACTTAGGAAAATTTTGTAATTTGAAATTTCATTCATGGGTTTCAATCATGGATTTCAATCATGTGGTATTGATTTGAGTTTGGAGAAAATCAAATAAGATTGATTTGGAGTTTGACTTCAAGGAAGGAAGGTGAGGAGTTATTCAAGCTAAGGGTAGGCAAATTTTCCTAACACCCCTAAGGCATGACCTATTCCTATGGCTAACTTTTCTAAGTCTCTAGGGTTAGGTTAAGTGTTCACCTAATCACTAGAAGTGTTTTAAGACTACAGAACTCTTAATGTCTAAGAGAAGTCCTATGTCTAAGATGGAAGGGTTGAGAGCTCATTCTAAAAATGAGGTCAACAAAGGGCACCCAATAGGTGTGGTGTGACTGACAAGGAATGTCACATATTGGTGTTAATTGAAACGATCAACAACACCGAACAATCACAAGCACTAATTGTACTCTAATGAGATGAAAAATCCGAGCTTAGTAATTTCTACTTATGTCAAGGACATAAGAGAGGGAAGGAGAAATCCACTAGGGATAGAGTGTGAACCTTCCACTAGGGAAGGTTCAAGTCATCCACAGGGGATGAGAGATTTAATTTGATTTGAGTCTCACCGAGGAGAAAGTTCCATTAGGGAAGGGGATTGAATTATTTCAATTTTTATATTTTGATTTTGAGATGGGCCCTATTGGTTTGCGATGGATTGCACTGAGTAGGAGCCATGGAGGCCTAAACTTAACTAAGATTTATCAATCCAAAGGGGTAGTCTACTAAACACATAGTAGGACTAACCAACCAAAAAGATGCCTTTCGATATGCAACAACTATTCTAGGAAGAAAGCGTAGTAAACTTACATCCTCCAAAGCAGGGACCAGTTGCTGGGGTAATCTATTGACAATGCAACAGATTGAACCCAACCTGTCAATTTGGGGACTTAGATCAACTCAAGGATAGTCAAGATTAATTTCATTTTCAGGTTTTTTTTGATGGATTATGTTGGTTTGCGATGGATCACACTGAGAAGGAGCTCATATTAACCTAGACCTATCTTAGATTTACTGAACTAAAGGGAATAACTTCCCGGCTGATGGGAGAACTAACCGACCAAAGGAGTGCCTTTTGGTTTGCAATGATCAATTGAAGGGAAGCAAGCTCGAGGACTTACATCTTCCACTACAAAAGACCACTGGGGTGATCAGTTGCTTTGGGCAACAAATCACACCTAACTTAAGGCTGACCGTCGGTTTGTGATAATCATGTTAAAAAGAATGCGTCATAGTCTTACATCTTCCAAAGCGTAAATGATTTTTTAATCAAAATAGATTGAACCAACCTAAGGGTGAAGTGAGGTTGACGGGGACTTATCTCACAGTAAATTTTATAGGAAAAGACTCAAAAGCTTGGGAAAAGGGCCTTTGGGGCTTGAATTCCTAATCCACAAGTGAATTAATTAATTTATTTTGTTTAGTTTGTTTATCGTGGACCCTGTTAGTTTGTGAGGGATCAAACTGAGAAGGAGCTTATATCAGCCTAGACATATCTTAGATTTATTGATTCAAGAGAGAATATGCGCATCCGCTGGACAAATTCTCCAACCACAGGGGTGGCTACTATGAAAGGGGGACTATCTAATCCAAAAGTAACCTGGGTAGTGTCTAAATAGGGTTGCAAAGGACGTGATCCAAATAGAGTGCCGCAGGGGATGGGGCCTCTAAACAAAACCATGGAGAATAGATGACATGTTAGTCATCTATATCAAATAGGTATTGGTGGCCAACTCAAGGAGAAAGCACGGGACTCACTGCCAAGAGTGGTGTATCCACGTGAGCGCTATCATAGAACATCAACCAACCTAAAGTGTCCATCGATTTGCAACAATCAGCCTAGGAAGAAAGCTCGGGGACTCAAATCCTCCTATAGTGGAATTGATTGTTGGGATAGTCAGTCTTCGATTTGACAGGTGCTATCCAACCTAGGGCAACTACTGAGTGAATGCCACTGAGGAACTTATACCAACTCAAATGTAGTCAAAAGGAAAGGAGCCTCTGGGGGACTTATCCTAAACCTCAAATATATTCGACCTAGTTAGATCATGATGATTAGTTCAAGAAGAAAGCACGGGGACTCACATCTTCTTAAATAAAATTAACATGAGGTAGCTTACTGGCTGGGCAGTAAAGTCTACTATACTAACAAGACACTCGTAGGTGTGCAACAGTCAAGTTATAAAGAAAGCTCGGGGACTCACATCTTCCAACAAATGATCATTGGGGTGACACACTAGTGAGGCATGTAAGAGCGCCTAATAAGTGAGTGCCACAGAGGCTGCCCACATCAAAGAGACAAAAAGATTTGTGTTTATTATTTTGCATGTGTTAAAGGGAATAGGACACCTCTGAGGGACTCTTACACCTACCTTAAACACGCTTGGGGATTTTGATGAAGTGATGTCATAGATGGAAACAAAAGGAATTCCCACTAAGAAAGGATGTCGCTTGGACTCTCTCGGACCTAACTTAGTTACGCTAATAAAAATAGGATGCCTCTTGGGTTCTCTTACACCTATTCTAATTGCGTCGGGAGATTGTGTTTGTGTTATGAAAGAGGGATAGGATGCCACTGGGGGACTCTTACACCTACCCTAAACACATCACGGTGGATTTGTAAGACAAGCAAATAACGTTTCGAAAAAAGAGAAGATTTTGATGAAATGAAATCAGATTTTGTTCTTTGATAGAATTATTTTCAAACTCAATTTATTTCATGGGTAATATTTCTTTAGATAGAGCCCATTAGTTGGAAACATCGGTGTTCCCCTTTATAATCAATAAGCTGATAAGATCCTCCTTGGTAGGCCTTCTCTATAACAAAGGGGCCTTCCCAAGTGGGTTCAAACTTACCTCTCATCTTTCTATGGGCAACAATTGGTCTTCTTAGGACTAACATAAGTTCTCCTACTCGAAAAGACTAGGGCAAACCAACTTGTTGTGAGCTTGAATCATTTTGGTCTTGTACAACTCGAGGTTTTGGCACGCCCGTAGGTGACTCTCCTCTAAACCTTCTAACTCTTCTAACAGCAACTTTGCATTCTACTCTAAAGTGATCTTGTTACCCAATGATATCCTCGGATCCATACACTAAGGATAACAGGGTAGACTGAGTTGGAGTTCGGTATATGGTGCGGTGGGCCCACAAGGCTTCAACCAACTTCTTATTCCACTGTCGTTTATTATCATCAACAGTCTTCTTTAATATTTGGATGAGAGTTTTATTGAATGCTTCCGTTAAGCCATTTCCTCTATGGTAGTGGATGGTGGTATATCTCCAATCTATACCATGTCTTCTGACAAAACTGTTGATCTTGGTGCTTTTGAATGCATTATTTTGATATAATTCATCGAGGCACCAACCTATATATGATATGGAAAATCAAGCCATGACCTCTCTGAGTGGGATGGCTTCCATCCACTTGGAAAAGTACTCAGTGGCAACTAAGATAAACTGATGACCCTTGGAAGAAGGAGGGTCGATCGGACCCATAATGTCGGTACCCCAACACTCGAATGGCTATGAGGCCAATGTAGGGTGTAGAATATTGGGTGGTTGGTGAAGGACCACACGTACATGAATCCCAACTTCATATGTAGCATTGTAATCATCGATGGCCAGTAGTATTCTAGTCTCTTGATCTTCATCTTCATCTTCAGGCTGGATTGATGTGCTCCGCATAGACCTAAATGAACCTCGGTTACAATGCCATGGGCTTCGTGTTTGTCTAAATAGCGTAACCACATTTGATCAAAGGATGTCATAGGGTGCCATCAGCAGCATAAGAGAGAGCTCTGCTTCACCCGATGGGCTTGTGACTTTTCTTGAGGTAGTTTGTCGTCTTCAAATAATCTATGAGCGCCCCAACCCAGCCTCCTTGTCCATAAAATGATAACCTCCTCTTTAAGAGAAAGTCTCTCGATGAAGCCAAGGGATATGACTTGTCTATTTTGTACCCTGATTGGAATGGACTCATCTTACATGCCAATTCTTGGCAAGTTTGGCTAAAGCATCTACTACTACATTCTCTACTTAGGGAACCTTGTAGATGGTGACTGTGAATTTGCTTCAAGCCTCAGTAATGACGAAGCTTGGGTTTGAGAACCTTGTAGGACGACTGTGATGACCAATTGAGAATCTAAAGATGTTAATGCTCGACACGATAGTGATGGTTCTAACCTACAATCAAAGCCTCATACTAGACTTCATTGTTGGTGCAAGGGTTGGAAATATAGTATGAGAATCTCATTACATCACAGTCTGGAGTTAATAGAACTATTCCTAACCCTACCTTTCCTGGAAGAGTAGATCATGGTGTTTCCCCTTTGTGAAAAGAAGATGCACCATCAAAGTACATCTTAAAGGGTCGCCACCCCTAAGTTCATGATTTTTCACCAGATCATCTAAGCAAAAATCAATAAGAAGTTGGTGTGCTAAGAAATGCTAATGCTTGTTCTTACCGCAGAGGGTGCATATCAAATTATGAGAGGATCATGGACCATCATGTCAAACATCTAGATAGTATTGGTCGTGTCATGAGGTACTACAGTGGATTTGTCCTAGAGATCAAGTTCACCTTATGAGAAAGCATATAATTTCATAGCTTTCGAGAGGTAAAGATTAAAGCTAAGCAATATTTCTCAATGGGTGGGTAGTTTGCTTCAGCAGAATGGCGATTAGAGGTGGTAGCATTCTCCTTTTCTTGGGCCAATAAAGCACCGAGAGAGTCATCCAATGCAGCAGTGTAGAGAATAAGTGGCCTGCCCGGGATAGAGGCTGCTAGAACTGGCGACTTCACCAAATATTGCTTAATGTCTTCCAAGGCATGCTGACACTTGTCATCTCACTTGAACTTGAATCCTTTTTGACAAGTGCTGAGAATGGCTTCCATCTCCCCGATAGGTTGGAGATAGAGCATCTTAGATATGCTAGCCATCCTTGAAAGGATCTGAGTTGAGTTAAACTCTTAGGAGGTGACATTTTTAAGATAGCTTTGATCTTTTCAAGACCTATTTCTATTCCCCAGTGTCGAAAAACAAGCCCAAGGAATTTCCAAGCTCAATGCAACGTGATTCATTTTGAGGTTGTATTATTAATCGCTTCAAAAACTACTCAAAGTCAAAGAGATGGTCTTCCTTTTCTCTCTTGACTACTATATCATCAATGTAGCACTCAACCCGATGATGGATGAGTTCATTGAAGATCGAGTCATGGCTCATTGGTAGTAGCACCATTTTAAGGTCGAAAGGCATGACCCTATAATAAAAGATCGATTTGGAAAGCGTGTTTCTTTCATCTTCGTGAGACATCTTGATTTGATATAGCCATGACCCATCCATTAAAAGAGCATGAGAGGCGATGTCCACCATTAATTCGTATAGGAAGAGAAACTCATCCTTAATACATGACTTATTTAAGTCCAAAATTGACGATATGAGAATTTGGCCATTCTTCTTCTTAAACGATGACAAGCAACTGTGTAGATATTTTTTCCGAAAATCAAGCATAATTTTAACTTCATAAATGACTTTATAATCATGCGTCTAGGAGCTTGCTTAATAGGCTTAGATCTATTGCTAGCTTTGTGAACTATGTCGAGATAATTCGGGCATCTCTTCATAACTCCATGCAAGCGCCTTCTTTAAACTCAATCAACTAAGTCATGTCATGTTTTCTTCTTCATTCAATGATGAACCGATGTACGCATGGATTTTCTTCTCTCGAGGTTGATTTCTTTAAGCTTTTATTGAATGGATCTCCTCTTCGGTGCCTCTTGATTTGGAGATCATCTGATTTCTAAACACATTCTCATAGAGTTATGTGAAAAGAACCTATCAAACTCTAAATGATTGGTAACAACTAAGCAGTAATCATCGTCATCGACTAGACCTACTATATCAAATCCTAATCCTGCTCTTGATTGTGCTTCCCTGCCTGTATTGTTCCATAGCTTTTCAAAATACTTTGACCTATGCCTGGACCATGTATGAGCAACCAAACCTTTATAAGATTATGAACACAAAAGTAGTAAAGTTAAATGATAATTCCATTAATTCTTTAAATGTATCTTCCTCAAGTTCTACATCAACTGTGACTTGAGGATGATGATCCCAAAAAAGAATCTCTTCACTTCATATCACCGGAAGACTTAGGACTTTCTTAACTACTAAACCTTCAACTTTCTAAGATATAAGTGAGCTAAGGTTCCAACCAGCCTAATAGTCTCACATAAACTGATTCAATACTTTGCTCTGGAGGCTCTTCTCCTCTCTGATCAAAGTCACCTCCAATGAAACCCGGTGAGAGGTTCTAATCACATTAGACTCATCCTCTGAGCTAGATTCCATGTCTATGTGAATGGGGTACTCTATGAACTGAACATGACCTTGGCTAAGGGGTCTTCCACCTCTAACTGCTCTTCACCGCCTCTACCTGGTGGAGGTTGAGCCATCTTACCCACATGTCCATATGATGGAATGAACTGTGGGTGGAATGTAATATGCGGATCTATTTCTTCCTCAATTCCCCTTCTTGTCCACTTGGATATTTTTTTTCTTTGGCTTTTTCTTTTTCTTTATTTTTTTCTTTTGAATTTAAATTTTGTCTGAGTTCATGAGAAAGGGTGTTTTGAGGAAGATAGTAGGTCGCATCCTCATAAATCTCAACCTCTCTAACTAAAAATGGCTTTTCATCTTCATTAACTCGGTATTCAATCCCATCCTTTCTAAACTTGATGCACTGATGGAGGGAGGATAAAATTATCTTGTTCTAATGTATCCAAGGCCTATCGAGCAAAGTGAACGTAGTACTCAACTCAATGATGTAAAACTTGGCTTCAGTCTTCCAGTCACCTATCTCCAAAGGTAACACTATGAAACCTAAAGCTCGCTTACCTTGTTCATTGAATCCTCTCAACATCATGATCTCTGAGTGAGATGTCATCCTCAACAGGGGTCTTTAGACTCATAATGTTCATCGATGCACTGGATCGATAAGAACTATAACTTTGAATCGCCATGTCAGGATATAGGGGACGGTTGTGCTCCAAGTCCCCAAGAAGTTATTCATCGAAGGTGATCCCTGAGCTTTTTGTGTAATGTGCCTTCACATATGGGAAAGCTAAGCATATCAGATCAAGGAGAGCCTTGATTAATGATTCTCTCTCTTTGGATAAGACAAGGGCATCATGCTTAGCTTAGATGGCAACTTTCTTAGATGAGAGTAGTCCACCTTGGGCTTGTCCTCCACAAGCATATCCAAGGTGGAGCATCCTATGGCAATCTTCTATACCAATGACTTGTTTCCCTCATCTACCCCAGGTAGAACCTTGCCACCACTATTGATCTCGATCGGTGGTAATGGAAGGTTCTACCACATCATCTACGCCTTCTCCTATGGGACCCTTAATCGGATGATTCCAAGTCTATCGGTGAACCCATAGTATTCAAAGTAGAAAGTCCAACTCGAAAGAGGAAGATCAATTGTTATAGTTATTTTGAAGAGTTATCATTAAGAATAGAAGTAGACAACCCATCGTGACGTGATGTAATTCAAGCTAGCTTTATTCTTTAATTTCTTGGATTTGTTTGGATGTACAAAGTAGAAATCAAGTAGTGGAGTAAGGGATTTGATGCCCTTTTATACAAGAAGAAGAAGAACTAAGTGGAGGAAGTCACTAGTGAAAGCTACACCATACTAGAGTTGGACTGACTGGTTGCTCGGCTATCCGGCCGACACATGTTGCTATGAACTCCCCTTTCCTCGAAGTTGGCACTGCAACTTGCAAACCTTCCTTGATGTTGGAGGTTTAAGCCGACTCGTGCACCCAAGGAAAGTTTCTTGATCTTATGGATGATCTTTTAAAGGTTTTGGATAAGAGATATCCCAACCTTCTTTAATTTTGAAGGATATCCCTAAGGATTACCCCTAATGGAACTGGATGGTTCCACAAGATATTCCTTTGGGATAACTACACCGGTCTTGAAGCTATGTTCAAGCCTTTAAATGTGAAGCAATCCAAAACATGGCATGATATGGTGGTAAAAAAGTTAGGATCATGACTTTTGCCACTTCCTCCGATCTTAGCTGTAGTTAAAATCAGCTTCTTTAAGATTCTTAAAGATCTTCCGACACCTCTTAAATGAATAAGGTTTGGCTTATCTAAAAGAGTAGGTGGACCACTACTGGCTGGTATGTGTGCCACTATGGTTATGGAGGCGAGGGTTGTGTGGAGGCTGATGTGGAGGTTGCTACTCTGGTGGTAAAGGAGGTGGAAGTGAAAACCACAGACCACTGATCTCTAGTTTCCCATTATCTATCACTACTCTTCTTCTCATAGACCTTTATTTTACTTTGGGCAATTGGTCTTGAAAAGGTAACAATTTGGCCTCCCTTATGGACTACACCTTGTTGATTAGCTTCTCAAATGTTTTGATAGTGAAGCCCTTAAGCATGAAGACCATGGAATATTCTTTAGAAGAATCTCAACAATGTCGCTGCTCAAATATGCCACATTTCATACTGTTACACCATCGAGAATATAATCAAGGGACTCACCTAGGTGTTGTTGCTACAATGAGATCACTATAATAACCCTTTAGCTCCAGAAACCTCTTGAAGAGTTGCTCCAACTCAACAAATATCTTTACTAAACTATTGGGAAGTTTAGCATACCAATCAAAAGCAATCCGCTACTACTAATGAAGAGAAATAGCAAGTGTCGCCCACCAGCTACAATAAGCCCTGTGTTATATGCTGCCTTGGGTTTCCACTGCCATCAAAGCTCTTGAAGGAAGGTGGCACAAAACCCTTAGGATATTGAATTTCATCGAATTTCTCCGGGTAGGGTTCTACTCTTTGGAACTGATGATCCTCCGGCTTGAGCCAATGCTTCCTTCACTTGTTGCTCAATCATGGAACTAATGTCTTTCTCCTGTATGGAGGTACTTTCCCCTACCTTCCTATACATGCTAGTGTTACCTTGCTCAACAGGAGGTAAGGTATTGGTTGGGTCTAAGACATGCACTAACTCTGACTGACTAATGTCAGTTGTAGTAGGATGAACTATTGGGGCTTGTTTCTGAAGTACTAAAATTACTGCTAACAAGTCCTCAAGCTGCCTCGACATCCTATTTATCTGCTCATCTTTCTCAACCGAGCATCGTGTTGGATTGGGTGTCTTCCGATCAACCTCATCACCTTCCATGGCCTTGTTCCCTGAGAGGGATCCTCTCTACCATACCCCTGAGTCTCCCAATAAATCATCTTCATTGGGATCAAAGATCTTCTCCTCACCAATCATACCCCAATCTCCTTCTTCTATAAAGATAATGTGCTACTATCTCCTCAGAGAATGATCAATCAATGAACAAATAATTTTGCTGACGGTGATCATCATAAAACCACTGCCTTGAGGAGTCAATTATAGGATTTCACTAAAGAGACACACTCGACCGCCACCGACTATGAAAGGGGTGACATTCTAGGAGGTTCTACTATCATCATGCAACCGGGCTATCATCTCTTCTATAATAGCGCCACCATCTCCATGTCTAACTGGTGAAGGGATGACCACTATGCTTCGGGTCGCCACTCCTCCCACCACCACGAAGGTGAGAGCTCGCCCTCACACAAGTGGGCAATGTAGATGGAGTAGATCCCCCAGGATCATCACCAATGAGGTGCACTTCTCCCATATGGCCTTCATGGCCTTTGTGGAACGAGATGTGACATGAACTAGTGATGGCTGGGAGAGCGGTAGAGACACCACGACTTTCAACAAGAGTTATCCTATGATGACTCCCCGTAAGTATGCTTATATGTAGCGATCATGGGTAGTCGGAGTCGGAAAATCGATGAGTGCTACCAGTACCAACCTCCGCTTCTCCCTATTAATGATATGAACAGATGTATGGGCCTCTCGCCTCCTATCAAATATTTCCCACACTAGGGGATGATGGATCTCAAATCAAATTGAGCTCCAAACTCTGAACGCTTGTAAGCTCGCCAACTCGCAAGATGATGAGGTCATATGACCTCTCCTGGTAACTGGCCGATGTTGAACCAGGTGGAGGTGAAGTATGATCCTCCTACCATCCTCTCACTGAGAGAGGATGAAACTGTTCATTGTAACGTGGGTGATCAAAGTAGGTACCTCCTACTAATGTGGGGCCTCCATCTCCCTAGCAATCCTAGTATGATACCGCTTGATCATGCAGTTTTTATTTCTCCTCTATGTCTAGGTAGGATGAGTATAGTAAGAACTAGACCCAACCTCAAAGGCCGCAGAGGCAATCTCTAGAATTAGAGGAGCCTTACCCTTAGAGGGTGCCAAAGAGTGGGTGATAACTTACGGCTCGAGAAACCATGTGTCATGGTTGTCACTATCAAGCTAAATTGGTGACACTACTTTCCTCTTTAATGAGGAAATGTCAATCAAGGTAGATCAATGGATGACCGCTTACCACCACCGACTCTTGGAGTGGGAGTGCCCTCACATGTGATCTTCACTCCCTCAAATCCCTTGCCGAAATGGATAAGGTGGGCATGATCAGCTTGGGGGAGATTGGCTTGATCCAAGGCCAAGTCCATGTCGTGTGGGAAAGTGAACACAAACATCTATGATCCACTAATCAACCGCAAAATGAAAGATAACATAGCTATAACTATAATCGATGAGAATCAATATGAAATGAGCTTGGATCAAATTTCTATTTTTTGTTGATTTAATTTGAATTTAAAATTTGAACCCACATCCAACATCTTGGAAGTGTTAAGTGGGTTCAAATGGATTTAGAGAAGATTTAGAAATTTGATTGGAAAGAGGAATTTTTGAATATGAATCCAATTTCAACAAATTTGGGTATTTTTAAAAATGGATTCAAATTTTTTTAGAAGGATGCTTCCATAGTTCATGTTTGAAATTAGATTTTAATTTGAGGACCCTTTCCTTTAACAAATTTGGGTATGTTAAAGTAAGGGCCAATTGGTTTTGTTTTTGATTTGGTGTTTTGGAATTTTACTCAACAAATTTGGGTATGCTAAGTGAAGTGTTTGAAAATAATTATTTCTTTTTGTGAATTATTGTTGATTTTGAAAATTGGAATTCCCACTATGTATGCTAAGTGAAGAGCCCAAGTGTATTTTGTTTTTGTTTGAAAGATTTTAAAAATAGGATTATTAGCAAATTTGAGTATGCTATGAAAATCCTAAAGTGTTTCATTTGTTTTGGATATTTTGATTTTTGCAAAAGTAGGATTCTTAGCAAATTTAAGTATGCTAAGGGAATCCTAATGTGTTTCTTTTTTTTTTGTTTGATTTTTTTGATTGAAGTGGAGCTATTTTAGCAAATATGCTAAAAAAGTGAAGTCCCACTTAATTTTGTGAAATGAAATTTCACTTAGCAAATTTGAGTATGCTAAATGAAATTCCAAAAGATGTGTTTTAAAAAATAATTTATGTTTTGGTATTATTTTGAAAATGGAAACCTCTCTTCAGAAATTTGGTATGCTAAAGAGTGAAGTTCCAAAGGTGCTTGAGAATTTTTTTTTGGTTTTGAATTTGGAGTCTTCACTTAGCAAATTTGAGTATGTTAAATGAAGTTCCAACATGTGTTTGAAAATTTTGTGTTTTGAATTTGGAGACTTCACTTACCAAATTTGAGTATGCTAAATGAGGTTCCAAATATGTTTGAGAAATTTTGGTTTTGAATTTAGACTTAGAAATTTGAGTATGCTAAATGAAGTTCCAAATATGTTCGAAAATTTTTTATTTTGAATTTAGTTCACTTAGCAAATTTGAGTATGCTATATGAAGTTCCAAATGTGTTCTAAATTTTGAAAATATGACTGTTAAGATTTGATTTTTGAAAAGAAGACTTCATTTAACAAATTTGGGTATGTAGAATGGAAATCAATCTTAACTTTGCAAATGTAAAAAATTTTATTTTGGGTGTGATTATTGCTTTTTGAAAGAGGGAATTCTAACATAATCATATATGGGATATGTTTAAGTGGGATTTCCAAATGATATTATTTTATTTGGGAATGACTTCTTCATTCAATAAATTTGAGTATACTAAATGGAGTGTTTATATGTGCTTTTGAAAAATTTAGTTTTGTTTGAAAATGAAACTCCCATTCAATAGGTGTGGGTGTATAGAAGGGAAAGGTTCATATGTGCTTTTGAAAATTTTATTTTTTGATTTTGATTTTGACTTTTGGAAAGATGATTGTTCATTTCATTTTGAAAATGAAATCTTCATCAAAATGAATTGAAGGAAGATGTTCATTTATGCTTTTTGGAAAAGATTGTTAGTTTTATTTTTGAAGATTCCTATATGTAACAATTATGAGAATTGTTAGATGAATGTGATTTAAGAAAATTTTGTGAAA
Organism: Cymbidium sinense; assembly: GCA_021442155.1. Taxonomy (NCBI): domain Eukaryota; kingdom Viridiplantae; phylum Streptophyta; class Magnoliopsida; order Asparagales; family Orchidaceae; genus Cymbidium; species Cymbidium sinense. The sequence continues at coordinate 60,532,500 of CM038222.1, forward strand.
AATATTTTATTATGTGCATTTTTTGAAAGAGTGCTTTTTGAAAAGCAAGATTTTTATGAAAAATTTATTTTGTCTTTATTATTTTAGAATGAACCTTTCCTTATCATAAAAATGATAAGGAGGAAGTCTTTAAATGTTTTCTTTTTATTTAGATCTTTTTTTTACCCATTGGAAAACCCAACGAGGATTTTAAGACCAACGCAGGGTGAGGTCCTAAAACTTTAAGAATGAAATAAGCTAAGTGCCAACGGAATAAAAGATAGTCTTGGATTCATACCAAAGGACAAACCAACTGTCGATACTTGAAGACAACAATCATTTACCAAAGATGGATAGAGGAACCATCCCCAGTGGAGTCGCCAGAAAAATCTGTGATGAAAATTTTATCAATTTCAGAGAATAAGATAAATACTTTCATCTTCACTCTATGCGGGATAAAATGAGAATGGAAATATACATCTTCTTTCTCTTTTATGCATTTTGACACCACATAGATCCACATATGTTCTATGAGGTGATCGGTAATACATGAGAGTGTACTATCTCGAAAGATAGAAGTCACCACCCTACAATGGACCTAATCACCTCAACAAGGACTCCTAAGAATAATGAGTCTACATATGTACCAAAGTTTCTTCTTATACTTCACATGAAAAAGTAAAGTAGAGTTTATTTTAAATCAAAAGTTCTCCAGGCAAGCCCTAGTTAATTATCAAAGGAATGAGATCCTGGAATACTCGATTAAGGTAAATGATCATTGTCTCCAAAGATTTCAATAGGTAGGACTATCAATCGATTAGTTTATTTTGGAAGATCAAATGGGATTGATCAAAGAGAATGAGTTATTATCGAAGCCAAAGGAAGATAAGTAGGATATGCTCCTAATGCTAGCGAGCATCTCAAACTATCTTATGATTGGGCTTTACATTTTGAAATTGATTTAATTTGTTTGAGTTGAATTTTTCATTAGAAATTTAGGGCTTATGATTCCACAACACAAGATTATGAAAATGCCTAAGAGGTGAGGATTTATGCTTATGGCCCACAAAGGGGAGAAGCAACCACATAACCTAAATCTAGGGAGCTTTGTGCAAACCTAAATCTAAGAAAATGTATTTGGTTTGCATCCACAAGAGAGGACAAATCACTTGGACTTACAACCACCTGGGGTGGCCAACTAACTCCTCCTATGATTTTAAATTCATGTAAGCAAGTCATATGTTTTATGCAAGATAGCTAGGCTATTATTTATTTAAAAAGAGACTAAGTCCTTAAACTCACTCCATGAAGAGACTAGATCATGTAAGGGTATGCTTCAAATTACCTAAATCTAATGCAATTCAAATTTTATTTTAATTTCATTTTGGACAGTCATTTTGACTCAGGCTAATAGGATTCATATGCTTAATGCATGAGAAATTAGATTATTGGCCAAAATCAACGAGAAGAGAGAGGAGGCGTGTTTCCACCATGGCTCTCAAAGGTCAAGCCAAGTTTCTCTAGTAAAGGTGGAAGCCCTCCAATCAAGAGTAAAAGTAATATGCATTTGTGTATGATGTTATAAACAGCTAAGGGGTTGCTAATTCTTTTATCTTGATTTTTAGCCTAAGATTTAGTGAGGTTATGAGTTCTTTATTTTAGTTTTGAATTAAATTTAAAAAGATTTTTTTCCTAAGAGCCTAATCCACATCCAGCCATACATAAAGGAAAGAAACTAGAAAAGGATGCCACTTAATGCACAAGCTAAACAAATCAATCAATTTAAAAAGCTAATTAAAAAGAATAAGAGGCCATTGGGTCGTACCACCCCACAAACAAAATAAATTGGGTAGACTCTATTATACAACCCGGAATTACAAATGAATTACATACAATTAAGCAAGGAACTCATTGTTATGGGGGTCTTCAAGCTTCATCTCTTCATTCTTTTTTTTCTTCTTTCTTCTTCTTTTCTTCTTTCTTCTTTCTTCTTTGGTTCCTTCTTTTGGATGGTTGGAAGGTGGATGCTCCAAAGGCTTCACATGGTGCATAAGATGAGATCTTATGACCAATGCTCATCCTAATCCCCATAACAATCAATTCAAAATCCTAATTATAAAAATTACATGAAAAGAGAAAGTAAATCTAGCTAACATCTGTAAAATAATGATTAGTTAAACAAATCACCAAATCCCAAGCATGTATATTAGACTTATCACCCCACACATGAGTGACTAAGTCCACCTGGCCTATTGAATTATGCTTAGGGTAAAAGTACACCCATAAAAAAATCATTTATATTTTATTTATTACAATGCCTTTAAGCAATCACAAAATAGTTAGGCTAAGATCATCCTGTCATTCATTCTATGAACATACATCCTAACATCTAGACTAAAACATATATCATAAAATAAAAGCAGCATCAAACCATGCCCAACCTAAAGCAAGTGGTGATTTAATATGTGTGCTTTAGAGGTTTGTGTGGCATGTTTAGTTATGGCTTTAAGTTGGAATTTTCTAAGTGTGAAGCATGTTCAACTTAGAGGAGGGTTTCATTTAAGTGATTTAATTGCTTTGGGTTGATTTTATTTTATGTTTTGATTGGGTTCAAGTGAATCCTACAATTAATTACTAAGTTATAAAGAGAGGGAAAGAGAAGAGAACTTCTCTTTCCTTCCCTAACCTAAGTAATTTCTAAAGTGGATTTACATTTTAGTTTTTCTTAGTGAATGTTTTATTATATATTTTAATTAATATTAAGTTTAGATGAACTCTAAACAAACCTATTCAAAAAGAAAGGCATTTTAAGATTAAGTAAAATGAACTAAATTCACAAAACATAATCACTTCATTTCTTTCCCAACATGTATAATATGCATATGAATGAGTCCTAAGTATATCTATGCATACAAATGGAAATGTTTGACACACTTCATGATGCATGCTAAGCAATTCATTTAAGAAAATTTGAATGTTTATGATGCATGATTTTCATTAAGTAGCAAAAAGGTTTCTTATCCAATTTTCACATACACACATGAATGTATGAAAGGCATAAGTGAGTATGATGCCATTGTTAACCAGGGGTGTAAGGTACAAGACCTACTTATTACTTAAAGCCTCAAACCGGGTTGTCCGACTAATATCACTTTCCTTAAATACAACCATGTGTACAAAAGAAATGATGGAAAATAAAGAATGCAAAAGTTTATGTTGGTTGATTTATTTTTGTTTATGCATTTTATATGTGCAAGCATAGGTATCCTTCTTAAGTGATAGTATAAGAATGAATAGGATATGGAATTAGCAAGTGTTAGGTTCTTTTCAAATGAACCATACACTTTGCCAAATCCTATTCAAAACTATACTAAAAGAGAGGAGAAGGAAAACCTACACTAAGCACATCCTTATATTTTACTCACATGCAAACTTATAAGTAAGATATAAGTAACACACTTTCAATTTTGATAATTGATTTATATATTTTAAAATAATTTGAATTTAATAGTGATAATAGCCACTCATATTCTTACTTTAGCCAACACATGCAATTTGACATAAAGAAAATATTTTCATTTTAAATTTAATTTTTTAAAAAAAAAATCAATGCATGAAATCATATGACACACATATTTAGCATATTGCTAAAGAACTAAAGCAATGAAAGCATGTAAATTCATTCACTTTAATTAATTCCTAAAGACAATCCTATGAAATAAGAAAGCTTAAAGCAAATCAAAGTTTATTTAATATGATTTTTGTTTGATTTTGAATTTGATTTAATTTTGAAAATATGAAGTGAGTTTGTTGTTCCTAACCCATTCCCACATGTGTTTGATATTTTGTTCAATTTTTAAATGATTATATTCATTTTATATTTTGATTAGGCTAAGGTATGAATTAAACATATTAATTACCTCTTACCTACACCACCTTAGCATAATTAATCAAATAATTATGAGCCAATGAGATGACATAAAATCTCACAAGAAATTTAAATTTGCAATGCACCTAGGAAGAAAGGGGCCTAATGCAATTTGGCTCATTTGGTATGGTTTTGCTCATGTTGACCCATTTAGGTCAAAATGGGTCAACTTGGGTCAAGTTGACCAATTGGTCAAATTGGGTCAAACCAAGGGTTGGGTCAAGTTCATATGACCATTTGAAATATTTTGGTGGCTTTGGTTTGATTCAATTTGGTTTAGGTTTGAATTTGGTTCATATGACTTCATTTAGGTAAAATGGGTCAAGTTGACCAATTTGACCCATTTGACCTATTTGAGCTAGGTCATGGGTAGGTTTAGGTTTGGTTAGTCATAAGTAGATTGGTATCTTTGTTTCCAATCAATTTTAAGTTTGAATTTGGCTCAATATGACCCTTTAGTCAAGTTGGGTTCAAGGTAAATTAGGTTAGTTTAATTGAGGCTCAAGTTCAACAAGTGATTTGAAATGAACTTAATCCATTGGTTTCAATCAATTTGGCGTAGATCAAGGTTTGACACATTTTGACTTTTTAGGTCAAGTTGGGTCAACTTGGGTCAAGTGGGCAATTAAGTTAGTTTAGGCTCAAATGTTGACTTGGTCAAGTTCAAACATTAATCATGAATGAACTTAGATCATTGGTTTCAATCAATATGATGAATTTTGGCTATGATAGGTTTCATTTTGGCTAAGTGTTGACTTGTTCAGCCCTTAGGTTTGACTTGGTTTGATCCAATTTGATTGATTGATCTTCTCATGATGATTATTGATCATGATGACAGGCATAGATGAGCTTGGTTCAATCAAATTTAGTTAGGATTAGAATTTGGCTCATAAGGGGTACTTTGAGCCTAAGTAGGTCAAATGGCTTGGTCAAATCATTGAAATATAAATCCATTTGTAAGGGGTTTGAAGTCAAATGAGTTTTGATTCATTTGACAATTTCAAGTTCAAAGGGTGAACATGAAATGAATTTTTGCTTGATTTTTTGAATTGAGTTTTGATTAAGTGATTAACATTTGTATTTATATTTGGTCATGATTAAAGGATTGATTGAATCATGAAGGAAAATCAAGAATTTGGCTTGATTTGAAATTAATTTGGCTAAGTTCAAGATTTTAACTTGAATGGTTGAGGTTGGATTTTGGATGAGTTTGAGTTTGATTTTTGGAAGGGGTTTTGATTATTTGAATTTATATTTCATTTATATATGTGAATATAAATGAGAATATAAATGGGTTATGAGAAAATTTCAAGTATTTGAAGTGATTTGATCATGATCTAAGCTAAGTCCTTAAGAGGAAATTTAAAGGACTTAAGAAATTTTGGAGTTTTGGATTTGATTTTTGAGTTTGATTTGATTGATTTGAATTTATATTTCATTTATATATGTGAATATAAATGAGAATACAAATGATTTGTGAGAAAATCTCATAAGTTGTGAGAAAATCTCATGAATTTGAATTGATTTATAGATAATTTTGGCTAAGTCCTTAAGAGAGAAAATCAAGGGGCTTAGAAAATTTTGGAGTTTGGGATTTGAGTTTTGGAATTTAGTTTGATTGATTTGAATTTATATTTCATTTATATATGTGAATATAAATAGGAATATAAATGAGTTGTGAGAAAATCTCATGAGTTTGAATTGATTTAAAGATAATTTTGGCTAAGTCCTTAAGAGAGAAAATTAAGGGACTTAGAAAATGTTGGAGTTTTGGATTTGAGTTTTGGAGTTTTATTTGATTGACTTGAATTTATATTTCATTTATATATAATATATAAATGGGAATATAAATGAGTTATGAGAAGAATTCATGATTTTGAATTGATTTGAACATGATCTAGGCTAAGTCCTTAAGAGAGGATAAAGGACTTAAGAAAAATTTGGAATTTGAAATTTCATTCATGGGTTTCAATCATGTATTTCAATCATGTGGCATTGATTTGATTTTGGAGAAAATCAAATAATATTGATTTGGAGTTTGACTTGAAGGAAGGAAGGTGAGGAGTGGTTCAAGCTAAGGGTAGGCAAATTTTCCTAACACCCTTAAGGCATGACCTATTCCTATGGCTAACTCTTCTAAGTCTTTAGGGTTAGGTTAAGTGTTCACCTAATCACTAGAAGTATCTTAAGACTAAGGAACTCTTAATGTATAAGAGAAGTCTATGTTTAAGATGGAAGGGTTGAGAGCTCATTCTAAAAATGAGGTCAACATACATGTTTAGGATAGGTGTAAGAGAACCCAAAAGGCATCATATCCCTCTTTCACAACATGAACACAATCAAACACGATCCCCAATGCTACTAGAATAAGTGTGAGAGAACCCAAGAGACATCCTATTTCGACTAGCATGGCTAAGTTAGGTGTGAAAGAACCCAAGTGACATTCTTTCTTGGTGGGATCACAATTGTCATTCATGTCACCATTTCATCAATTCCCCAGCGTGTTTTAGGATAGGTGTGAGAGAACCTGAGAGGCATCCTACTCCTTCTAACACAAACACATAACTTTTGTCTTAGGCAATTTTAATGTGGGAGCAATCCCCCTGTGGCACTCACTCATTATTTCTGGTCGCCGATATGCCAAGATGTCACCCCAGTGGTCACTTGTCTGGTGGATGTGAGTCCCTTCACTTTCTTGCTGATTTGACCATTGCAAACCAATGAGGTCCTTATTAGTTTGGTAGGCTTCATTGCCCAGCCAGTAAGCTACCTCATATTGATTTTATTTAAGAAGATGTGAGTCCCCGCACTTTCTTCTTGAACTAACCATCATGCACTAACTAGGTCAAGTATATTTGAGGTTTAGGATAAATCTCCCAGAGGCTCCTTTCCTCTTGACTACTTTTGAGTTGATATAAGTCCCCCAGTGGCATTCACTCACTAGTCGCCTCAAGTCGGATAACACCTGTCAAGTCAAGATAGACTATCCCAACAATTAGTTCTGTTATAAGAGGATGTGAGTCCCTGATGCTTTCTTCCTAAGCTGATTATTGCAAATCAATGGGCACCTTAGGTTGGTTGATGTTTGTTATGCTGACAGTAACTCACTCAGTGGATACACCACTCTTGGCAGATGTGAGTCCTCGCGCTTTCTCCTTGAGTTGGCCACCTAATACCTACAAATATTATCTTCTCTATGGTTTTGGATAAATCCCTTAGCAGCCCCTCTCTCTGCAGCCCCTCTCTATGCGGGCACTCTACTTGGATCACGTCCTTTGCAACCCCATTTAGACACTACCCTTGGGTTACTCTTGGATTGTACAATCCCCTTTCCTAGTAGCCACCCCTGTGATTTGAGATTTTGTTCAGCAGATGCACAGATTCTCCCTTGGTTTAATAAATTTGAGACAGGTCTAGGCTAATATAAGCTCCTTCTTAGTATGATCCCTCGCAAACCAATAGGGTCCATGCAAACATATAAACAAAATATATATTTTCTCTTGTGGATTAGGAGGACACCTCCAGAGGTACCTTTTTCCAAGCAGGCATCCTATCTTTAAGGCAATATCAGCAAAACTCCCGATATGAATCGCCTGACTACTCTTGAGTTGAGATAAATCCCTAGGTGGCACTCTCTCAGTAGTTGCCCTTATGTCAAGTTTGACTTGTTGTGCACCAATAGGTCACCTCGACGGTCATCCTTACTTTGGAAAATATAAGTCTATTATGCATTCTTTTCACACAATTTGCAATACCAGGACGTACCTTAGATCGAGTTTAATTTATTGTACTATCAATAGATCACCCCAGTGGTTGCTCCCCACTTTGGAAGATGTAATTCTACACGCTTTCTTCCTAGCAAAGCCATTGAACACCGAAAGACATCCCTTATGTTGGTTAGCTCTACCCCGCGGCCGGTAGAGTATCCCTTTGGATTTGTAAATCTAAGATATGCTAAAGTTGATATAGCCCCTTCTTAGTTAATTCATCGCACAACAACAGGGTCCACTTAAATTAAAATTATATTTATGGTTACTCTTGAGTTTGAGATAAGTCCCCACTGGCACTCTCTCAATATTCATCCTTAGGTTGGATAGTCCTACCTGATGGCTGGTAGACTTTCCCTTTGGATTTGTAAACCTGAGATAGGCCAAGGCCGATATAGCCCCTTCTTAGTAGATCCATCGCACACCGACAAGGTCCATGTATTAAATCCACTATAATCCCTGGATATTTCCCTAAGCAAACTAAAGAAATCCATAAATCAAATCCACCTCATTCCCTAGTGATCCGAGATCATATCTCCGGTAAATATATTCTCGACTCCAATTAAACCAAATCATATCTTCTCCTAAGTGGAGCCCCACAGTAGATCAAATCAAATTCTCATCCCCCAGTGGATGCCCCTAACTAAATCAAATCAAATTTCTCCCCAGTGAGGTGCAAATCGATTAGTGGAGCTAACACAATCACAAACCAAATAAAATCTGAACCTTCTTCCCCAATGGGAGGTTCATGCACCCATCATCGGAGGGTTATAAATCCTAATCCCTAGTGGATCTTCTCTCCCAAAATCATATTTGCAATCAAACTCAAACCTTTATCTTTTTTGGATAACATGAACCTGCTTCCCTAGTGGAAGGTTCACATACTTAATCCCTTAGCAATTTCTTCCTCCCTCTCTTATTCCCTTGGCATAAGTTGAGCTGCATTGCACTAAGATCATGATTTTGTCTACACCTCAGGCTTAGGGATAGATCATTTTCATTAGCACTTACGATCCTTTGGACATTGTTGATCATCTCGATCAATGTCAATATGTGGTGTGCCTTGTTAGTACACCACACCTATTGGGGGTTCTTTTGTTGACCTTACTTTTAGAGTGAGTTCTCAACTTCCTCATCATAGGTCTAGGACTCTTATAGACACTAAGAGCTTCTTAGTCTTAAGACACTTATATTGATTAGGTGAGTACTTAACCTAAGCCTAGAGACATAGGAGGGCTAGCCATAGGACTAGGTTATGCCTTAAGGACTTAGGAAGACTTGCCTACCCTATAGCCTAACCCAATCCATGTTGTCCTTTTCAAACTAAATATCAAATTCATATCAAATAAAAACCAAATTTTCAAGACTCGTAATCAATCCCACAATCAAATTCAAGCTCAAAATTCTCCATGAACCTTACAATTAAGTTCAAAACACTTTCTGAGCACTTTGATTTCATCTTATGGACTTAGCCTTAACCAAATCTAATTACATTTCAATTCAACTGATTTTCTCAAAGATCAATTCAATCTCTCAATCATTTATTAAATTCCAATTCAAATCCAACTTCAAATAATTCAATCCCAAGATCAAATCCAAGTTCCAAAATTCCTTCCTAAGTCATATGTCCCATTCTCATAAACATAGCCAAATCTCCACCTAAACTATCCCAAACTTGATTGATTTCTTTAAAAATCAATTATTCTTTTATTTATATTCATAAATATAAATGAAACTCATACTCAAATCACCAAAACCAAATCAAACTAAATCAAACCAAACCAAAATCTCTTCTTAAGCCATATGGACCTACCTCCATAAGCTTAATCAAATCTTAACCCAAATCAACCCAAAATTAATTGGTTTCTTTATAAATTAATTATTCCTTCATTTATATTCATAAATATAAATGAAACCCACCTTTAGAATGATCAAAAATAAATCAAACTAAATTGGTTTCCTCTTAGCCCTTTTGACCTACATCCTTAAGCTTGGTCAAATTTGCTTCCAAATCACTCCAAACTCAAGTGATTTTCTCATGAATCATTTATATCTTCATTTATGTTCTCAAATATAAATGAATATAAATTCAAATAACCAAACCAAATCCAAAATCAAACAAAAACTCAATTCAAGCCTTTTAAGCTATTTCCTTGTACTTGGCCAAATCCTATCCAAACTAAGCCAAAATCTATAGATTTTCTCTTGAATCAATCATTCATTCAATCATTTATCCAAATATAAATAAAACCTACAATTATCAAATCAAACTCAAGTCAATCCAAGTTAAGCCAGTTTTCCCTTTGACTTGAAAACTTCAAATAAGCCAAAATCCATTGAACTCTAAATTGATTGCAATTGAATTTATATTTCAATCCTACGCTTATATATAAGTTCAACTAAACTTGAATCAAGCCAAAACCAAACCAATTGACCCATTTAGGTCCACTTGATCAAAGTGGCATAAAGACCCCTTTTTAAGTCAAGTTCTAATCCAACCCAAATTGGATTGAACCATGCCCATCCAAGCCTCATATCATGATAAACCACCTTAAATTGGGTCAAACTAAGTCAACTTGGTCATTTGACCAAGTAAACTTTTAGCCCAAATGAAACCTAAACTAGCAAAACCCACTATACACCAAATTGACTGAAACCATTGATTCAAACTAACTCATGATCAATAATTGAACATGACTTGACCCTCAATTGAGCCAAACCAAGTCCAATTGGCCATTTGACCTAAGTTGACCCAAATTGGTCTAAAAGGCCAAAATGGGTCAAATCATGATATAACCCAAATTGATTGCAACCAATGGCTCAAGTTTATTCCAAATTGATTATTAAACTTGATCAAAGTTATAATTAATCCCAAATTAACCAATTGGTCAACTCGACCCAACCTAGCCCAAATTGACCTAAAGAGTTAGATTGGCCAAAATATAAATTAAATCTAAATTGATTCAAACCAAAGCTTACAATCATTTTCAATTGACCAATTGAAATGAACCAATACATAACCCAACCCAATTTGATCAAATTGGTCAAATTGGTCAACTCAACCCATTTGACTTATTTATGAATCCAAGTGAGCCAAAATTAAACCTAAGTCAAATTGATTGAAATCACTTGAACTAAAACTCTTCAAATAATCATTTGAACTTAGCCCAACCCAACATGAACCCATGTGAACCCATTTGACCAAATGAAGCAAAAACCCAAAAAACTAATCCATGGGACTTTGGTGGCTGACCAAACCCGACCCAAACTCAACCTAGGTTAGCCTAAAATCAACCCAAACCTATTTGGAGCCAAACCCGATGCAAATATTCCATGGATCCTCTCCCCCATGTGGGATTTTACTAAATATGGTAAATTCCACCCTCCTTTCACCTTGGCAGCCATCCAACTTCCAAAGGAGGGATCCCTAAGCCTCCTAGCCCACCTTAGAGGGAGTAAGACTTTCCATGGACCAAAGGGAGGTGAGCCAACTCACCTCCCATACAAGCAGCAACTAAAGGACCCAAGCAAGGAGACCTCCCACATCCTTGAGCCACCTCCCATGAGTTCCTCCAATCCATATGAGCCGTGGACTCGATTGAGACCCTACAACGCTCGGCGATGGTGGTCGGCCAAAAATTGAAGTCATCCGTTCATCCACCTCGACAAACCCGAGGGGGTATACCCCTCAATTCGGAAAACACAAGACTTCTCAGAGCTTCCCCATAATATCGAGCCTCCTTGCAATCCCTAGAGCAATCCCAAGCTTCCCACCTTCGGCATTCCCTCTTCTCGTGCAAAATTGAAATAGAGGCTAGTTTCGATCCTAACTTCGCCAATACTCCATCTCAATCTAATTCCTCTTACACACACCCTCCATGCATTGTCCAAGCCATTTCCCAAGCTCTAAAGCCACCGGAGGAGGGACTTCGATCAAGACCGAAGCTCCAAAGCTCAATTCTTGGCCTTCTGAGATATCCACAATGAACAAACTCAATTGTTGCTCAATAGGGCTTCGTCTTAACTAGATGAAGCTTCCACAAGCGTGGCCACCGATCTTAGCTCCAGTGAGGTATTTCCATTAAAGCGATCTCTAGCTTAAGTGGTGTTGGTCCTTTGTGAAGAAAATTTGCATGTTAGTTGATCTTGACCATTGGATGTGTTTGGATTCCTTCTCTGATAGTGTGGGTTGATTTTGAAGTTCATCCAAGCTTGGGTGAGCTCGAATTAAATGATCCATGGTGGACGAACGTTATCATTCATCGCTCGCTGGAAGGAGGATCATGGACCATCCATTCCGCATGATTGGAATGGATGGCTCTGATCAAATCACATTAGATCACCCCTATTTTCTCCTTTTACATCGCGGGTTTGATCTGAACCGTCTGAACCATCTGAACCGAGATCGGATGGTGGAGATTAATACCACATCCGCCGCCGGTTGACTCAACTTGCGGATATGACAACTTAAATAACCAATCCCGTGATGCCATGTGGAAAATGTGTCGCGTCAGCACGTCGCATGGCGCCAATGGAATTAAGTTTAATTAAGGTTAAATAATGTATTTTTAAGACTGAAACATCCATAATTCATAACTAATTGTAGAAAATTTCAAAAAATATAAATAATGACTCATTTTAAAGGTATTTTAGAGGAGAATTTAATAAAATATTTTAATTAGTTTTGAAAGAATAGAGCTTAATTGGGTTTAATTAAAACTTTAATTACTCTCTAATCATTCGATTGATTGATCCCAAAAATTTTGAGATTATTTAAGAGGATAACCTCTACCTCCTCAATTTTTCTTGGGATTTATTGATTGGCAAATTAAGAGAATTGATTAATTAAGTCATAATTACTCTCTTAATTTAATTAATGTTTAATTAATCATGTGAACAATAATGGATTAATTAATTAAGTGGTTAAGTGTTCCGTAACAGTGGGTGAACTCAGGAGATAAGACTAGGGCCTCTTTCCTAATCTATTTCCCTAAGTTCATTTTTATTAATTAAATTAATCAAAGCTTAATCAATTGATCAATTGTTTAATTAATAAAGTTAAAATGTAATCATATGGAATCTTAATTAATTAATCCTTGGTTAGAGCTTTAGGTGTTTAATAACTTAAGAAGTGATTAATGAAATTATGATTAGCTCACATGTGTGAGAAAATCATAAAAGTAATTAAGAGAGTATCTTAAGCTTAATTAATTAATGTGAGCTCCCCTTTCATTTCATAGGAGCATTGTTATTTACTTTTCAATTTATTTACAAATTACATTTGCTCATAATCATTTAATTAATTATCTTAAGATAACATAGGTAAGGATTTAATTAATTGATTTAACTCACACATTAACCTAATTAATCCATAAAATCAATCTAATTATTTTTCATTAAATCAAATTAACTCACACATGGGGTATGGGATTTATGATTAGCAAACCTTTCTCACATTTCCTAAATCAAATCAAATATGAAATAAAAAATGACATTAAGAAACTTTGGTTTATTTTAAATAAATTTATTTAGTATGATTGTCCTTAGGAATTAGTAGGATTGAATGAAATCATGTGCTTATGTCCTTTTATTTCTTTCTAATCATGTTAAATATTGTATGTCACTTGATTCATGCATTCATCTTTTCCAAAATTAATTAAATTAAATAATTTCCTTTATGTCAAGCTTGCATGTGTTGGTTTAAATTTATATATGTGTGACTATTATCATTATTAAATCTCAAATCTATTTTTCAAAACTTATAAATGAATGATTATATATGTTATGAAAATACATAGGAGATGTATGTGATTATAGCTTAAGTGTATGAAGTGAAGTTTCTTTTTTTTCATTCATGTGTTGATTTATATAAGTAAGAATATTAATGGGTATATAACATGGACATCTCGGGAATACAAGGCTTTAGTTAGCCCCAAGGAGGTCATTTGATTATCTCACTTCCCTAGTTTAATAATGGCATACTTCATTTGATTTCATTCTTATGTATTTCAATATTAGAATTTGGATAAGACTTCACCCCACATGCATAAATATTTCAATCAAATAAAAATATAACTTTTGCATGATTTTCTTTCCTTTATTTATGTATACATCCATATGTATTTGAGATAAGCAAGTATTTAGTCTGGACATCTCAAGAATATGAGGCTTTAGTTAGTCCCAAGGAGGTCATTTGATTACCTCACTTCTCTGGTTAACAATGGCATGTACTAGCTTATGTCTCTTATACATGTGTGTGTATATTTAATTATGGAATTAGAACCCATTATCTTTTATCAAAAATTCATGCATTCATGAATGATTAAGTTGCTGGATTAATTATTCATATGACTTGGAGCTATCTTTCTAATGTTCATGTATGCAAATTTACATATACTTGAATGTAATGGGTATATAGTTTGGACATACCGGGAACACGAGGCTTTAGTTAACCCCAAGGAGGTCATTTGATCACCTCACTTCACTGGTTAACAATGACACATACCTATTTTATTTCATTCTATGTATTTTTGTATAAGAATTTATATAGAGCTTTAAATCAATATGATAAAATAATTCAATCAAAAAAGGGAGACTTAAATTCCAAAAATACATGTTTACATCTATTATTTAAGTGTGTTAAGACATAATGCATGTATAAGTATGCTTAAGATTTGATCATATACATGTTACATATGATGGAAAGAAATAAATGAATATGTGTCATGTGATAGTAATTAAGTCCAATTAATCTTAAAATGTATTTCTTATTGAAAGAGTTTATTTAAAGTGAACCTAAACTTAAGATTAATTTAAAATATATAATAAGTCATTCATTAAAGAGAATTGATTAATTAATATGCTTTAGATGTGACTTAAGGCATGGATAAAAGAGAGTGGTCCTCTCTTTTCTTCTCTTTATAACACTTATTTGTTAAGTGTAAACTAAACGGAATAAAAGAAAATATTAAGTAAAATTTGTAAATCAATTAAATCACTTAAAGTGAAACCATCTCTTATAATTAAATCCTTTCATACTTAGAAAATTACAACAAATCTTAGTTAGGTTATACCACACAAGCCTTAATACACACATCTTAGAATTAAGTCACAACTTTTTAGCTTTTATAATGGGGCATGTATGGAGTGATGTATGTTTGATTTTATGATGTATTATTTTAGGCTGGATGTTAGAAATGGTGGGGCGGATGTTGGGCATGATTAGCCCTAATCATATTTTATGTAGTAGATTGTGCTTATGCTTTAAATAAATATAAATGCTCTCTTTTACAGGTTACTTAACCCCTAAGTACAATCTAAATTAGGACATGTGGACTTGGTTACCTATGTGTAGAGAGCTAAGTCTAAATTATTCATATAACTACTTGGGTTGTATGGTGTTGCTAACTAACACTTGTTTTGCAGGTATAATTAGATTTACTTTTTCTATTTTTAAATAATTTTTGCATAAGAAATTAGGATTAATGTTATGGGAGATTAGGATGAGCGGTGGCTAGAAGGTCTTGTCCTAGAGGCCTATGATGCCTTTGAAGCAAATACATCCAAACAGAGAAATGAATGAGGCATGAAGAATGAAGATAAGAAGACCCTCATAGCATATATTCATTTGTAAATTATAATTATTCTTTCATATACAGGGAGTATAAGGGTAGAGCTCGGCTACTCATTTCTCTTTTTGAGTTATACGGTGACACCCGACCTCACCGGCCTTTTATTCTTTTGCGTTAAATTTATAAAATGCTTGATGTTATGTTTAAATTGTGTAATAGAAATAGCAAGCCTCTTCTTAGTTTCTTACTTATACGGTGATTTATTTTATAGCCTAGATCCGATTAGACTCTTAGAGAAAAATAAATTTTCTACCCCAACTACAACTCATAACTAAATTTGCTAAGCAACTAATAACCTCACATAAAGTCTAGGCATTAAATCAAAATAATTAAAATATTTAGTAACCTCTTAGCTAAATGTTGTATGTTTAATATCATACATCCATATTATTTCACTCTTACTAAGAGAGAGTTTTCATCCTTGCACGATAAGGGAAGACTTGACCTTTAAGGGTCTCTTATGTGATGAAAAATATATTTTTCCATCTGGTGTAGCCAATAATCTCATTTCATGCATTTAGACATATGAAAATCCTATGGCCTTTGTCAAAATGACAAGTCCAAAATAAATTAAAATTAAAATGATTTGTGTTAGACTAAATCATGGCTCATACCACTCATGCTCTAGTCTCTTAGGGAGTGGGTTTAAGGATTTTAGTTTCTCTCTAAATAATAATAACTCAACTATCTTGTAAAATCATATGACTTGCCTACATAATTTTAAAGCGTATGAGGAGTTAGCTGCTACCACTCCAAGCGGTTATAAGTTCAGCAGTCGGGTGATTTACCCTCTCTTGTTGAGGTAAACCTTATGCCCATTTTCGGTTAGATTTGACCTAGATTCAGAATCCGAGGTTCATGTTTCCTTCGGACTACAAATATAAATCCTCACCTCTTAGGCATTCCAATAATTTTGTATTATGGGATTATAAGTCCTAATTTTCTAATAAAATTTCAACTCAAACATATAATTATTTTCAACTTCAAACATATAAAATCCAACCATAAGATAGGTTGAAATGCTCACTAGGTTTTTAGTATCATGAGCATTCCATACTCATCTCCTTTGGCTTTGATAATAAGTCTCTTTTTTTTAATTTATCCCACTTGATTTTCTAATATAGCCAATTTATTGATAGTTTTATCTTTGAAATCTTTGGAGATAATAATTATCTACTTTAATCGAAAGTATTTCTAAGGAACTCACCTTTCTCAGGATGTAATTAACTATGGGGCTTGCCCCCATAGGGATCTTTAGAACTAGATTTAATATAAATCATATTTTATTCATCCATGTAAAGTAGGAGAAAAATCTCTGGTATATTTGAAGACCCATCATGCCTTAGGAGTCCTTATTAAGTGATTAGGTCCATTATAGGGTGGTGATTTCTATCTTTCGAGATAGTGCACCATTCCTTAATGTCGTACCCGATCACCTAAATAAATACACTTTCAAATCTATGTGGTGTCCCCCATACACACATATCGAAAACAAACTCCACACCGCACAAAACACTTTACATTCCCTTCCATCCCTTTTGAATCGGACAAATGAAATAGCAAGTTGTATGTCGCATGAAATGTTAGAATATAACAATAAAAGGAGGAGAAAATTCCATGCATGATTTAAGAACAAGAATGACACTTTATAATACAACTTTTATGGCATTCAAACCTATAGTTACTTATGGACAACAAAATGAAAACTTCAAGTTCATAAATCTCATATATTTTTGATGCTTTCACTTTGATCCAATAACAAAAATAGGTATAAGGTAGCAAGATATGAGGTAGGTTTTAATGGAAAGATAAAACCTTAAATGTGAAAAGCTAATGAAGTTCATGTTTTCACCATTTCACCATAATCATAGTTAAATATCAAAATATTATTGTCCTCAATAAACTCGACAAATAAAATGGCCATCAATAACAACATGCAGGCGAATTCAACCTTTAATAACACGAGGGAAACAAGATTAGATCTCACACATATGAAATCCAATTCTTTTATGTTGTTTTGAAGGGTATTGGCTTGGTAGGAGGATTTGAATTAGACTTGGTTCAAACTATACCAAATGACATATTCCACAAAATAAGCACTATACAAACCAGAAATCTCATTATTTGCTCATTTCGATTCAATCTAATGATAAGGTAATCATTTAGAAGTATGACTTATATTAAACAAACAGCGAGAATGGCAACTTTAGCTCCTTTAAATGTTGCAATCTCATCTCCCTTATACTTTTCATAAAAAATATAACTTGAATAAAATAATCTGAATGGAATTTAAATTAAATCTCGCGGAATGACGGAGATGACTGCATTAAATCACAAACATAATCATATTTTGTTTTCCCCACTCCTCTACCAAATAGTCAAGGTGGTGCCTTCATATGACTTTTAATCTATGTCAATTTTGCTTTAATCTAACAATGAATGCACTATTTGGAAGCAGAATATGAGCTGGATTTAAACAAGATTCAGCCTCAATACAACCCAATCAGTAAATATGAAAGCTTTGAAGGGAAAGAAAATCTGATTGCACAAAACTAAAATTCAAAACCCTATTTTGTATCTTTCTCAAATCCTACAAAATAGAAAGCCATTTGGTAGCATGATAAGAGCAGCAGAATGGATGACTTATCTCTTAGGACAGTAGTAGCGAGTCTAGGAAATAGCTCTTTGGAATCAATTTTCTTTCATGTATATGGGAAGAAGAAGTGGTAATCAACAAATTCTGCGTGAACAACAATCGAGATTCGAAGGAATTGGGTTCTCGATTTTAGTCAGGAAGGGGTGACGGATGGGAGAGCCAGAGAGAAAGAGAAATCCTTCGATCGCTGTAGAGGTAAAATTGAGGCGAGATGGATGAACTGCTCGACTGGCTGAATGCTGAAAATCAGAGTAGCTCTCTCGGCTGCTGTAGAGGAGATGGATGGGAGAGTAAGCTCAAGAGGGAGCACCTCGTTTCATTGGCTAGGACAGACGGACGGGAAAAATAAGTCTCGTTTGGCTGCTCGAGGGAGACTGATATGTAGTAAATTCAGTAATTGAGCGTGGCTTGAGTGAAGTTCACTGCAGTGGTTGATTGGGTTTGATTTCTGGATTGGACTGCAGTTTGGAGTCATTCCTGAGTTGACCGAGTGCATCCCGAACTGAGTTGAGAGAGAAGAAAGGGTTTTCTTGCTTTGATCCGTTGGATTTAGCGCCTTTTAGCTATTTGTTGGATTGGATCACTTGGATTGCTTTCTCGCTTTTCTTGAACGTCGGATGTAGTTCTTTCGTAGACCCTTGGATGTGTTATTTTATCCCGGTTCACGATGTTGTTGAATTGAGTGGATTACAGGTGTTGGATATAGCGAGCTTGATCTCTGGATTTGATCTGAGCCGTGGATTGATAATGGCCTGTTTCTTGGTCGTTGGATGAAGCTGAGAATAACCTTATCTTTACTTTGTTGATTTTGTTGACGATTCGAGTATTCGAGCTCAGGAGAAACGAGAGCGGCTGGGATCGGTGGAGAAATTGAGGTTTCTCCGATGGAATGCGGTGGTTTCCGGTGAGAAAAAAAGCGATTAGAAGAAGAAGAAGAAAAGGGGAAGAGCGAGCTAAGTTCTTTCTGTAAATTCTTGATCATCCCCTCTGTTTGGCTTTGGATCTTTATTTATACTTTCTGTTTTCCTTTCTTATGCTTGGATCTAAGCTATATATGCACCTAACTACTACATTCTGATTAGCGATTTACATTGGCGGATCGTTACCGGTTGCTTCATCTTTATGGAATATAAGTTGGTTAATGCTCGAGCTCATTGAATTCTTGATTTTTGTGTTTCCTCTTTTCTTTACAAAATAACAGATTGTTATTTGGGTTTCTTGATTTCTTGTATTTGTTTCCTTCATTCAGTTATAATATAACAGAAAACTGTTTATACTGTTTATTTGGTTCATAGTTTCTGATCTTCCTTCTGTTTATGGTTAACTTCTTCAGGACTTATTATCTATCTTGATTGTCTATCCTTTTGTCTCTTTCTTTTGGGATTTTTAGTCTGTCAGAGTTGATCCTTTGGCTCACGTGTTATTTCCGGACTGTTGTATTTGTAGTCTGTAATAATTGTATTTGTTTTAAGTTTGGTTCAGTGATCATTGTAATTCTTATTTGGCCATTTAGAGGATTTGGATTCATATCAGAGACGGAGGACGGCGCGAC
The DNA here is from genome assembly GCA_021442155.1 of Cymbidium sinense. Lineage (NCBI taxonomy): Eukaryota > Viridiplantae > Streptophyta > Magnoliopsida > Asparagales > Orchidaceae > Cymbidium > Cymbidium sinense. Next base: position 60,552,013 of record CM038222.1, read on the forward strand.
AAGGAATGCTCAGGATTCCTTGTACCGCTCGAGACGGACGGGAAGGGAGGAAGAACCGAAGAGGAGCAGCTCGTTTGTCCGATACTTGGAGACGGAATGAGATGAGAGAGTGAAAACCAAGAGCTCCAGAGGCAAAAACCACGTGAATGAAGCCATTCGATTGGCCGATTATGCTGCGTCCAATAGGATTAATTGGGCGGCTGGTTCGATTGGTGGCTTGGGTAGCTGATTAGGGCAAGGATTAAAGATTTAAGCGACTGTTAATTGCTTAATTATAAATTAACGAGATAACCATGCCGTTAATAATTCTATGCCGAATATTATAAAATTGTGTCTTGCGATCATATCAATATAGTTATCAATTTTAGGTATTTTTATTATGTCGAATGCAACGGCACAATCGATTTCGCAATCGGAGGTCGTTTGGACCACATCGGCGTCGATTGAAGTGAAATTGAGCTTAAATTGCGCGACGTCACGTTTGAATTGCTCGGCGTTCGCTTAGAATTTGCTGAATTGATTGTGGAAAGTGTCATTTAATAGATTTCGATATTTCGACGACAACGGCGCAGTCAATTTCGCAAACGGTAGTCGTTTGGATGTCGACAATACTTCCTAACCTTGATATGCGTGTAATTTCATTAAAAATTAATTTTGATCGATTAGTTGATTATTAATCGATGGAACGGAGTTCATTTGATTAATTTTAATATTTTAAACGTGTATGTGCAATCAAATTTTTCGAATCAAGGTGATTTTGATCGAATCCGATCACAATTAGAGCATTTTAAACCCGATTCATGCGATGCTGATTTCGTTAATTATTGGTTTTATCTTTCGTGATTCATTTGACTTGTGAACCATATGTGGAGGTCAACAATCTTCATCTCTAAAATTACGTATGTGAATTGTATGTTTAGTTCATGTATTAGTTGTTTTATTCCCTAATTCCACAAATTGAATTGATTAATTGCATCGATTTCATAATTTGTTAATGTCGAATGCATTACGATTGAAAAGTGGGATTTTGGCTTTGAAATAATTTTGAAAGAGCTTTCCTACATATCACCATAATTTGTTAATGACGAATGCAGATTCTTTTATGAGGCTTGAATTTTCTTTTATGATTTCTTCTATGGACATAACGATGAGAACGCTTGTTTAATGAGCAGGCATTATTCCATATATTTATATTCTTTCAAATAAAGTGCATGTAATTTAGAGTGTTTGGTTCTGCGTTTAGAATCGCTGCAAATCACATTTTGAACATTTCAGCGTTTGGTTCTGTAAAGTAAAATTAGGTGTATTTCAAATATACCGAGATTTAGTTTGTTTGGAATTGTCAGTTGAATTCAAAATGCCGCATCTAAAGTGATCTGGCGGCGATATGGCCAGCCGAGCCTTGCCGTACCATGACCTCGCGCCATGACCACCGCCGATGTAGGTCGCTGCCGCCGCCACCGGTTGCCGGTTCTTTCACCGCCGCGTAAGTTGTCGCCGTCGGCGGCCGCCCTCTTCTGCGTCAGCTTTCGGTTCTTTCATTACATTTGTCAAACAAAAGTCGTGAATTTGTAAAATTCTCAATAAATAACTATAAAGTAATCATTTTACGTTGAATTCTGATTCTAAATCTGCAACAAACCTGGACATATTGTCATCATTAGAGGCCATGTAAGACTTCATATAAAGAGATGGATTTATAGGAAGAGCTAAGAGCAACCAACCACTTTGGCCTAAGTTGAGTCAATACATTTCGTTCATTAGTCGGAAAAATTTAGTAGTAAGATGTGTTCGGAATTGTATGATTTTGATATTATTGGATTATCTCTCAAGAACTTTCTTTTAAACTTTAAATTTATTAATTATAAACTCGATATAATTTTTGAAATAATTTCATTTATTTGTACTAAAATTTGAGAGATTTTAGATCCTTAAAAATGTGTAAAATTCTTAATTTTCTTAAAACAATGCAAATCAATAATAAAGTTGAATATATTTTGACTTTATATTGCAAATCATTTGAATATAGTTATGATAATTATGGTAAGCAGGTTAAATAGGTTAATGATAGCAAGAAAGATTTTTAAATTTAAATAAACAAGCCACATAATTATAATATATTTGCATATTTAACGTTTTAATTTTTAAATTTTATATTTATAATAATTAAATTTTTAATATCACATAAAAATACAACAATTATTAATTTTTATAAAATAACATACATATTTCATGTATATAAATATTAACATGTTTGATATTTGATATGTAAATATATAAGAATTGATATATCAAGCATAAAATTTTAAAATAATACACATGTTATTTTGCATAATAATTATATATCTCAATGAGATAAGTTTAACGTCGCCAAAATTGTGTGAAGTAAGGCCCAAATGAGCTCAAATCAAGCCCAAAAGTTACATATGAAAATTTCGAGTCATTGATTGGATAATCAAATGACTTTTAAATTTGACGTTCTTATAATCGAATCGAGCGGCTTGACAAAACAAATCTAGCGAGCCTAAGATCACTCAAATCGAAGATCATTTTGACAGTCAAATCAAAAAAAAAAAACTATCTATGATCAAATGAATGAATATACACAGTATGATGGCGTGTTTTGATATTTTTACTACAATGACAAAAATGCCCTCTCATAATCCTATAAATAGGACCCCATTCTTGGCATGAAGGGAGGAAGAAGCTAGAGGCGAACTTGGAAGAAAGCTGGGAGAGAGCTAGAAGTTCAAAGTTCATCATCAAACCATTGTATGTCGCCCTTTATTGCGTAGCCAATCACCAACAACCATTCTGACCAACTACCATTACATTTTTGTAACCTTATTCTAGAATTCCCATTATTATGATTTCTCATATACAATCTTGTAATCCCGCTGTAGGGAAGACTTAAACTCTGTACTCCAAAGTAGATATATAGTGGAGCATTTTCTTGGGGAGCTCAGTGATTTTTTCCCCTTTCGAGTTTTCCGTAAAAATTAGAGTTCTTATTATCATTTCAACTATCTACGTGGGTGCTGGATTTCTCAACGAAGCTAAGGCGTGAAGTTTTATTCTACCACTATAAGTTTTTTGGCACACAATAATTTGGCGCCATCTGTGGGAAAAAGATTCTCATTACTTTATCATGTCAGACAATCAAGTTTCTCAATAAGATCAAAATCACCAGTCAGGTGGAGCACTTCATACTTTTGAGGAGCGCATACGAATAATGGAGGAACATCAAGCTCAGATCCTTCGGCTCTTACTAGGAACTAAACAATCGAGAATGCCACCACAAATTGGAGGAAATTGACCCTATCAACAACATGATAAAGTTAATTTTATTGAAGAAACTAATGAAGAACCCCCTCATGATCATGTGAAATTTCCAACCCGTACATTATCCTAATATGGATCATGACTATACTATCAGCTAAACTCATCCTACTCGCATTGCCCGACCAACTTTGAATCCCCTTACCTCTTTGATGGGATTGACTCACCCTCGTTTCATGAAAATAACTCGTAAAGTTATTCGAGATGAAATACAACGCCTTGTTCGAGATAAAATTTTATTAAGAGATAAACAGTTCATCCATCGTCAGAGTATTCAAGAATCTTCTCTTTTGCATGATATGGTTCTTTAACGATCGATTCTGGTGGGGTTAAACTACCTAACATTGAATCTTATGATGAAACCTCTTATCCTTATGAGCACATCGATCATTACAGAACTATTATGCATATTCAACAAGCCCCTGATACTTTGCTCAGCCAAGTTTTTCCTATAACTCTTAAAGGGCAAGTTCGTACGTGATTTTATTCGCTCCCCCAATGGACCATTCTCAACTTTGCTCATTTGGCTAAATTCTTTGTCGAACAATTTATCTCAAATCAAAGAATCATCAAAGACTCTTCTCATCTTTCTGGAATTAGCCAAAATGAAGGAGAAACCCTCAAAAAATACTTTCGAATATTCTCTTCAGAAGCTCATCAAATTCCAAGAGTAGATCTAGAGCTATTCCGAGGCGTCTTCCTTGGAGGTCTTCGACTCGGGCTTATATACTCTTCATTAATGTGAGATACAGTGCGATCTTACACTAATCTTATTCATCGAGTAGAGGCACAAATTACTGTTGATGAAGCTATTACTGCTCATAGAAGACAATTTGAGAATAACTCTAAGCGTAAGTAAGCATCAGAATATCTTACAACAGTATCTCAAAACAAAAAGAAAAATATTCAAAAGATCGACAACATTACGACACTTCTAGATATACTCCACTAAATATGTCTATAACTGATATCATAATGGAGATTCAGAACTCTAAATATCTTAAATGACCAAACCCATTGAGAAATCCAAATGACGAAAATCAATCACAATATTGTCACTTTTACAGTTCAAAAGGGCATTCAACTGAAAGCTGCATTCATCTAAATGAAGAAATTGAACGTTTAATACGGCAAGGACATATGGGACGCTACTTATTGGAGCAACGCATAGGTCATCAAAAAAGAGATCAGAGGAATTATGGTAAAGAAATTATTAAAATTATTGAGTAAGAAATATCACCAATATTTATCTAAGGAAATATCTCACTAAGGTAAGTGACTAAAGAAAGTTAAGTTTTTTTCTTTACTCTATTGAAAAATTTATAATATTTTATTTTCTAAAACAAGTTTTTATTTTCAATGAAATCTTCTTTTTTGCATTCAATAAAACCCCTTAAAAGACATACCAATGAGGAGGCCTATATGGAAAGCTGATACTGGATAAGGTACTCACTAGAAAGATCTCAAGAAGGCAAGTGGTAGACAAAGTCTCCACTGATAACTCCTGGAAGGCATGCCCTGAGGAAGCCTTGATGGGAAGCTAGCAGTGAACAATGTCCTCACTAGAAAGACTCCAAGAGAGCAAGTGGTTCACAGGGTCTCCACTCATCAAAAATCTTAGAAGACAAAAGCCTTAGAAGGTACAGGTACATCAAAAACCTCAGAAGACAAAAGCCTCAAAAGGTATAGGTACATCAAAAATTTTAGTTAGCGAAAGCCCTGGAAGGTACAGATACATCAAAAATCTCAAGATAAAATCCTTAGAAAGGTACAGTATATCAAAAAAGTGGGTAAAGGCCAAGATATAGGTACATCAAAATCTCAAGATAAAAGCCTCAAGATGCACAAAAATCTCGAGCAAAAGTCCTAAGATGCAGTACATCAAAAATCTTAGTAGGCCTAAGCCTTAGAAGGTACATGTATATCAAAAATCTCAATATATGAAAGCTTTAAAAGGTGCAAATTAAAACCTCGGTGGCGAAAGCCAAGTACAAGTCAAAACCTCAGTGGCAAGCCTGGAAGGTACACATACAAAATAAATCTCAAAAGATAAAAGCTTCAGAAGGTATATGTGCCTCGACTGAAGAGGATAAGCTCGTTGCGATCTTTTATGAGGAATAGTCACTAAATCATTTGATAAATGAAACTTCTTCCAGAAGATTATCAAAATCTCATTGTTGATAGTTGGCGTTACATCATCATATCTCGTCATCTCCTGATGCTTCTACAACCCATCATCTTCTGCAAGATTTGCTTGAGAATTTTAAACATTGGGATATCTTTTGAAGGATGTTCACCCATAAAGATAATATCTATTTTTCAAGTTTGGAAGCACATTGGAGCTTGAATTGGGATCTTGCTGTCAGTTAGTTGGATCGAGGGGTGGAGCCTGCGAGGGTACATTATCTGAGGTTAGTGGAAATCACATGAGCCTCGCCATTATGAACTACGGCCTTGATCACCTCAAACCGGTGTCGGCGATGAATGATTGACTCCTCGAGAGAAAGCGGAGCCTCGTCGTATGAACTCCGCCTTGATCGCCTCCGAGCCGGTCAGACGAGGGCAGTTGACGCCTCGACCGTATGAGCTATTGGCCTTGATCGCTCCAAACCCGGTCGGTTCGGCGAGGAAAATCGTGATCTCGTGATACGAGCTCTGAGATGGCCTCAAACCCGGTCCAGCGAGGACATTTGGCGTCTCTGAGGGAAAATCGAGCATCGTCGTGAACTATGGGCTTGATCGCCCCCAGTCGGCGGCGAGGGCTTCTCTCGGTGAAAATTGAAACCTCCGTATGAACTACGTCTTGATTGCCTCCAAACCGATTGGTCGAAGCTGTTGGCGCCTCTCAGGAAAACTAGAGCCTCGCCGTATGAACAACAGCTTGATCACCTCCCAATTGGTCACGAGGGACGTTGGCCTCTTTTGAGCGACAGTATGAACTATGGGTCTTGATAGCCTCCAAATCCAATCGATCTGATGAGGTGCGGGTTTTCCCTTACCGTTTTGGGGGGTATTTATACTAGAAAAAATGAAGAAAACTCTTCATATACCTCATTAAAAAAACTTTTCATCTTCCTTAAAAAAAGAGAAGAGAAAGTTATTCATATTTTAAATAAATAAAAAAATTCTTCACATTCCTCATAAAAAATAAAAAATAAAAACCCTTCACATTCCTTATTAAAAAAAACTCTTCAAATTACTCATTAAAAAAAATTTCTTCTCCTCCTCTCTCTCTCTCTCTCTCTCTCTCTCTCTCTCTCTCTCTCTCTCTCTTTCTCATGTCAAAATAAAAAAAAATCAAAAATAATATCGAGGGCCCACGACCCCTCTCTTTCAAATCAAACAGCCACCCAAAAATATATATATAATAATATAAAATGATAAAATAGTTTATATATTTATAAAAATTATTACATACATATAAAATAAAATAAAATAAATAAATATTAATGATTAGCTAATAAATAAATAAATTGATATATATATATATATAATATAATCAATTATAAATCTTAATAATTTTAGCTGATGTGATTTTGTTTAATATATTTTTTGGATGAAATAAGTTTTATCATCCAAAAATAGAGAGACAAATGATATATCAAGCATAAAATTTTAAAATAATGCACATATGTTATTTTGCATAATAATTATATATCTCAATGAGACAAGTTCAACGTCGTCAAAATTGAGTGAAGTATGACCTAAATGAGCTCAAATCAAACCGAAAGCTACATATGAAAACTTCAAGTCACTGATTGGATGATCAAATGACTTCCAAATTTGACGTTATAATCAATCGAAGCGCTCGGCAACAAATCCGCAAGATCACTCAAATCAATCATTTAGGCAAAATCACTAAAAACTATGATCAAATGAATGAATACACCGTCGATGGAGTGTTTTGATATTTTTAAAAATGATCAAAATCTCTTATAAATAGACATTCATTCTGTTGAAGGGAGGAAGAGTAGAGGCAAATTTGGAAAGAAAGCGGAAATAGAAGTTTGAAGTTCATCATTTTTCGCCGTCATCGCATGCCGTCGTCGATTGTCATCCAACAACCGTTCAACTGCTAACATTACATGCATTTATGCTTGATTCGGAATTTATCATCGTGATTTCACATACAATTTTGTAATCCTCTTCTAAGATTTAAATTATTCAAAATAAATATATAGTGAAGTTTTTTATTGGTGTCTCTGATACTCGAGATTTTTTTTCATAAAATTTGGGTTATTATCTTTTCAACTATCTGCGTACGTGCTAGATTTCTCAACGAATCTAAGGCGTGAAATTTTATTCTATCGCTACAAGTTTTATAACACGCAACAAGTATTATGTGGTATTTATGTAAATTTGCTTTAAATTTTCTCATTATATAATTTTTATTCTTCATGTAAAAGATTGAGGATCAAATTGAACATAATGTATGTGCTACTAAGACATTTATTTATATACAACTGCTCAATAATAAATCAAGCAAATATTTATGTAATTAATGAAAAAACAATTTCATTATTATTCACAAAAGGCAAACGACTAAAGCAATTAATTAACAAAAAATGCAAAAAAAATAATAATTTGAAAAAAATTAGAAAAAAAAACTTTTATTTTATTTTATTGAATTTATAATGCGTAACAATTTTTTTGGTACGTGACTCCCATTAAATAAGAATTAATGGACAAAAAACAAGTGAGCATTTTCTCTCCGTTATGTCTTTTCTTTTTTAAAATGAAGCGACACACATTAAATATTTTTGCATAATTCTAAAATCTAAATATTACATAACACTGTGAAAGAATCATAGCCAAGTAATTAATTGGAGAATATTATTCTCTAAATTTATGAATTTAAATAATAATATAAATTATAAATTTATAATTAAAAAATTTACTTTATATAGGATTTAATTATGATTTAAAGAAAGAAAGAAAAAAAAAAGGAACTTAAAGATGTTCGGTGGATTGCAAGAGGTCAAACGGCTATACGCTGGACCTCGCATTGCCGTACTCGCGGTCTTAAAGATAGCGAGAGAGAGAGTAGATTCTCGAAACTAAAGCCCTTCTTGGCGCCTCTATAAACCCTAATCCAAGAAACTCTTCTTTTACACCCTTTCATATGCGCCAGATCCCATACAGAGGATAATCCACTTCTTGTGTTCCTCAAGACTCATCACTAAAACTTCTTTTGCTAGGATTTATTCTGGATTGGTCAATCCTGGCGGATTTCAGGGACTTCTGATGGTGGATCCGCCGCGCCTCCGCCTGCGGTCGACTTGCTGCAACATCGAACGTGTGAGAGCGTCGCTAGGGTCAGGTATAGGGTTCGAGCGAGGGTTTTGTGCTGAATTTGAGGGACGGGAAGCATGCTGAGCGTGCTCCGTGTACATCTACCGTCGGAGATTCCCGTGGTTGGCTGCGAGATTACGCCTTTTGTTCTTCTCAGGCGTCCGGATAATTCCGTCTCCAGCGAGGATGTCATCGAGTCCGCACCCGTCGGGGGTTGCTATATGAGATATAAGTGGTGAGTTAAACTTGTTGCCAACTTCTTTTTGACACCTGCCCTTTGGCACCAACATTTATCATTACTACTGACTAAACTTGACATCCAATGTCGCCCACCATTATTTGATTATGACACTTATTGTCACTCACTATCGATTGACACTGACATCAATCATTGCCATTAACAGTTTACCCGCCTACTTTACTGTCTTCTAATACCCATAGCCGCCATTTCATGAGACATTACTTACAATTCAAATTTTGTAATTTTGCCTCCCCAAATAGTGTTGAAGGGCATAAATTTGCAATCCAACCAACATGATGGAATTATTTTCTATTGGTCTATGTATTGTATTTTTTTCCCTTTTTGGATTTTCCAGAAAAAAGTTATCTCATGTGTATTGTTGTCTTTTTATTTATACGTAATTTTAAAACATACTCTTTTCTATTGTTGCTAATATTCCGGCAATTAATAGAAGAAAAATAAATTAAAAAATGGTTATGGAAGAAAAGATAATTAAAATATCTCAGAAAACTATTTTTAATTGAATTTAGAATTCACAAGCAGAACTGAAAAGTTGATTATGGATGTTCTTACTAGACATTTGCAAGAGGATGTACCTTGGCACATGCATTTTGCTGATGATAGTCTTCTTGTTGATAAGACTAGAGAGGGAGTTATGGAGGTCGATCTTAAAATCTAAAGGCTTTTGTTTAAATAGATGTAAAACCAAATATATGAAGTGTAATTTTAGTTGTAAAAGATCTAGTGGTGGGGTTGTGACATTGGATAGTCAAGTGATTAAAAAAGCGAATGTTTTAGATATCTTGGGTCAATTGTTCAAAATGTTGGTGAAATAGATGGGGATGCTATTAGTAGAATTCATGTTAAATTGTTGAAGTGGAGGAATGCATTTGGCCTGTTGTGTGATAGAAAAGTACCACTTAGGTCTAAGGGAAAATTTTATTAGATGGTGGTAAGACTTGCAATGGTTTATGGAGTAGAATGTTAGCCAATGAAAGAGAATATAAAATTAAGTGTTGAAGAGATGAGGATGCTTAGGTGGATGAGTGGCTTTACACTTAAAGACAAAATGCGAAACATATATATTTGTGAAAAGGTTGGAGTAGCTGCAATGACAAATAAGATTTGAGAGAATCACCCTGGATGATTTGGTCACATAAAACATCGGCTATCTAATGACCCAATTAGAAGAATAGATATATTAGATTTGATCTATATTAAGAAAGGTAGAGATAGACCTAAGAAATCTTGGTTAGGTAGTATACAAAATGATCTTATTTCATTAAAATTAAAGGAGAATCTAACACTTAATAGAACACAATGGAGAAGAAGGATTCATGTAGCCGACCCCACGTAGTGGGATAAAGGCTTGTTGTTGTTGAGCAAAACTGAAAATTTGGTATATTTAACGGGGGTAATGAAGAGAATGGTAGGTGTTTATTATTTATTTATTTATTTATTTTAATGAGGATAGCAGGCGTCAATGATGGTAGTTTGCCAAGTAGGGCTGCTTTTTAAAACTCGAAGAGGCTAATAACATACTAAACTACTAATATATAACTTTGCAATGTGATTGAGATGATTTCTTTCGTATAGTCTGCTTGTTTTGTCTATTTCTCACAAACTATTTTGGCATGGAGGATAAAATGATAAAACCAAGACAACAACAACAACAACAAGCCTTAAATCCCAGGTAATTTCGAATCCTTCTCTCCATTGTGTCTATTATATGTCAAATTCTCATTTAAATCAAGTATACCAAGATCATTTTTTATATATCTTAACCAAGTCTTTTAGGTCTACCTACCTTTCTTAACATAAGGCAAATCTAATCATCTCTCTGTCAGATCCGACGCTTTATGTGACCACCATCTAAACTCTCCCTAATCTTATCTTGAGCTACTCCAATTTTTTCCGAATATACTTATTTTGCATTCTATCTCTAAGAGTAAAGCTCATCCACCTAAGCATCCTCATCTGAACACTTAACTTAGTATTATATTCTATTGGCACACATAAGTCATTCGGTCTTACAACTATCTTATAAAATTTTCCTTAAGTTTAAGTGAAACTTTTCTATCACATAATAAGTCGGATCTCCACTTCAACTATCCAACTTGAATTCTACTAATAACATCTCCATCTATTTCACCATCATTTTGAACCATAGAGCCTAAATATTTGAAACACTCACTCTTATTAATGACTTGTTCACCTAATGTCTCAACACTACCACTAGAACTTCTACAACTAAAATTACACTTCATATATATTCTTTAGATCTACTTAAATGAAAACCTTTAGACTCTAGAGTTGACCTCCATAATTCAAGTTTCTGTTGGACTCTCTCTCTAGTCTTATCAACAAGAAGAATGTCATCAATAAAAAACATACACCAAGGTCCATCTTCTTGTAAATGCCTAGTAAGAACATCCATAACTAAAGCAAAAAGATAAGGGCTTAAAGCTGATCCTTGATGTAATCCAACTGGAATAGGAAAATATTTTGTCAATCCTCCTTGTGTTTGGACACAAGTACTCTAGTATACATATCCTTAATGACTTGAATATAATCAATATTAACTCCTTTCGTTAGAACTCTCAGAACATCTCTTGAAACTTTATCTAAGCTTTCTCTAAATCAATAAATATCATATGTAGATCCTCCTTACTTTCTCTATGCTTCTCCTTCAAACCCCTTAGCAAATGTATAGCATCCATAGTAGATTTACTGCATGAAACCGATTGTGAGAAACTTTTGTATCACATAACCTATGCTCAATTACTCTCCCATAATTTTAATGTATGACACATTAACTTAATTCCTCTATAATTTGCACACTCTTGTGCATCACCTTTATTCTTAAATATAGGAACCAACAAACTGTAGAGCGTGCTTCTTGTGAGTTATTGGGTACTTATTTATGTCAAGTTGCATGCACTTAAGTGGTGATCTATTCCGTGAATTGGGAGAGATAAAATGAATTGTAGAGAGTGCTGAGAATGATTTATTACATTTTAATTTAACCTTCGCCACAGTCAACTTTGTTGGTATGGGTGCTTTGCAGGAGGCATTTTAATCTGATTTGGTTTTGCTTCCATGCAGGTATCGCATTCAAACTGACAGGAAAGTTTCTGTCTGCAGTATTCATCCATCAGAACAAGCAACTTTGCAGTGCATAGGTTGTCTTAAGGCAAAAGTACCTACTGCAAAGAGTTTCCATTGTACAACCAAATGCTTCTCAGATGCTTGGCGACACCACCTTTTTTTGCATGAACGAGCCAGCAGGGCTGTGAATGAAAATGGAACTGAGGAAGAATTACTTGGACAATTTAGTAGTGGTGTTTCTGTCACCATCAATACTAGCTCAACATCTACCTTGAATAATGCTTCCACACCTATATATCCTGCATATATTTCAGAAAGCAGTGGAGGGGAAACCTGGTTTGAAGTGGGACATTCTAGAACCTATACTCCTACTAATGATGACATTGGTCATGTGCTTAAGTTTGAATGTCTACCAGTAGATTCAGAAACTAAAATACCAGTTGGAGGTTCAAGCACAGTTACAACTTCACGTGTAATTCCAGCCCCTTCACCATGTCCTCGTCGCATGATTAAAGTTGGTGGTGCTGCTTTTCCAGGGCATTTGGATTATGATGGTCTTTGTGCATCACCTGATACATTTATGGTACTTTCATATAACATTCTTGCTGATCAGTACGCAACTAACGACCTATACAGCTACTGCCCCTCCTGGGCTCTTTCATGGCCTTATCGGAGGCAGAATCTATTGAAAGAGATCATTGGCTACCATGCTGACATCGTCTGTCTTCAAGAGGTACACTTTAATGCATTTTTAATTTTTCTCATCGTTAGCAGTTCGTGAATGTAGCCATTTTTTGTCACCCGTTATGTATTCTATTTGCTTTAATTTTGAATTTCTTTGTTCCTTTTTGTTTATTATATTTCACTAATACAGTAAAAAAAAGTGAATATACAATTATAACACCAAGTTTCACAAATATCATTATATTTTTTGTATACGTAGGGAATTTCTATTTTTATAATATAAAATTGACTTTGGCCTCAATCTTTAGGCTAAATAATTTTGGTTTGGTTGGTTGTAATCATTTAACCTGTTATCAAACTAGTGGTCTCAAGTTTGATTGATTACATTTAACTCCCACTCTTTTTTAGCATACGGTAACAATAGGCCTATGATATGTTATGGGAGAAAATTGTAATTATTGATTATTACATGCTTTTGAATGATAATGTGCTTCCAGATGAGTCGTTTGTGAATATAGGGTTGATCTTCGGCGCAAATTTATAGGTTTCAGCTCTTATATTAGTTGATTACATAGCTCCTTTGAATTTAAAGTCCCCAACTTAAAAAGATACATTTTTTCATGGAAGTGTTATTTTGCTTTTTTGATGTTTTTTCCCCAACAGGTAAAAATTAGTTATCAAGCCTTGATATCTAAACCAATTAAATATCAAGTGCTAGTAGATTCAGATTTCTCTATTTATAAATAATTGGTTTAGATATCAAGGCAGGATGCACTTGATATTTATTTTTGGGCTTTATACTGAGCTTTGAACTGCAGGAATACCTTATGGATTTCTAGTTTATTAGATTTCCTGGTTGAGTTCTATCTCTTTATTTTTGAACATGATACGTTGCTTATGAGATTGAGTTATTTACTACTACGGAGTTCTATTTTTATTTATTCACTAGTAAACATCAAAACTGCAGGTCCAAAGTGATCATTTTGAGGAATTTTTTTCTCCAGAACTTGAAAAGCATGGCTATCAAGCACTTTACAAGAAGAAGACCACAGAGGTTCTCTTCGACACTTGATTATCTTCATAGTTGTTCCTACATGATTGTTCTCTTGCATGGACTGATTTATTTTTTAGGTTTATAATGGAAATGTGAATACAATTGATGGTTGCGCTACTTTTTTTCGAAGAGATCGGTTTTCACATGTTAAAAAATATGAGGTTGGCTCCCTTTTTTTACTCCTATTTTTCTGTCAGATGCAATTATAATGGCTGCTGAACTTGTTTGCTTTGCATCCAGGTTGAATTCAACAAGGCTGCACAATCTTTGGCTGATGCAGTGGTCCAGCCTGGTCAGAAGAAATTTGCTTTGAACCGTCTAATTAAGGTGATTGTCTCACGTTTTAGTTTAATATTCATGGTTTTATGTTAAAGTACACCTTATTTTTTAAAATGATTTTCTTTATTTGATTGTTAGGACAATATCGCTTTAATCGCAGTCTTGGAGGAGAAGTTTAGCAACTATGGTATTGATAATCCCGGCCAAAGGCAACTTCTTTGTGTGGTAAGAGAATGGAGCTTTTTTCTATGTTGTATTCTTTAAGTTGGGTTGTTCATGAACTTTAATACCTCTTTATATTAATCTATGAGACGTACTCTGTTGGAAGGCACATGGCTCTTTTGTGAAATATGCAGTTCACACAATGATCCCTGTTATTTACCATTAACCTGTGATAGAAAGGATGATTTACAATCATTGAAGGTATTCTTGATTTTGTATTGAAAGAAAATGAATCAATTTTTAGGATGTAAACAATTACTCGAGAGATATGCAGACATGATTGCGTAGTTGAGTTCTTTCGCACAATTTATATGCATATTAAGATATCGAAGTGGCATCTTTGCTAATTCTATGTCAATGATGATGCATATTTAATTCTGGATTCTGTTCAATTTTTTCTCTTCTTTGATATTTTTATTGACTATGGCTACGGCCTTCCTGTTACTTGGTTGCTTTCTTCTTATATAGTATTGTTGCTCTGTTGATAGCCATTTTACATCTCTTCCTTCAGGCAAATACTCATGTGAATGTCCATCACGACCACAAAGACGTGAAACTTTGGCAGGTTTCCATTCAAGTAACTTTACATAGCTATTTCATTATATTTCTTTCTAACCTATTCATATTATTTGGCTTAATTGTTTCAGGTGCACACTCTGTTAAAAGGATTGGAGAAAATTGCTATTAGTGCTGATATTCCAATGTTGGTGTGTGGGGATTTTAATTCAGTTCCAGGAAGGTGTGGACCTGCGGACAATTATTTATACTTTTTCTTCACATAAAAGATTATGTTCATAGGGCTTTTTTATGAGCTGTTATAATTATTTTTATAAGTTCAAATTAATGGGAATATTTCTTTGATGTAGTGCATCTCATACGCTTCTTGCATTTGGCAAGGTTGACCAGTTGCATCCTGATTTGGGGGTGGATCCTCTTGGGATATTGCGTCCTCCAAACAAACTAAACCACCAACTCCCTCTGGTAATGTTTGCTTGGAATTCCTGACCTGAATATTCTTTTTTAGTTTGATGTTTATGAGCTTGAAACTGTTACAGGTTAGTGCATATTCAACATTCGCGAGGACAGTGGGGGTTGATCTTGGTTTAGAGTTACAACGACGAAAGATGGATCCCACAACAAATGAACCTCTGTTTACAAATTGTACAAGGGATTTTATTGGTACTCTTGACTACATATTTTACACAGGTATGCCTTCTACTATTTTATTTTTCTTTTTTATTTTTCTTTTACACTTTTTTGAGATAATTCTTTTTTGATTAACTTTATGAGCTATGTTTGACATGTTTCTTGTAGCGGATTCTTTAACTGTGGAATCATTATTAGAACTATTGGATGAGGACAGTTTGCGCAAAGATACTGCACTTCCTTCTCCGGAGTGGTCATCCGATCACGTAGCCCTTTTAGCAGAATTTCGATGCAAACCTAGAATGAGACATTGAAATTAGATGTGAGTTAACCATCATTCCCTCAAGATTTTTATTCTTCAGCAAATTTTCATTTTGAAGTTCTTTGATGAACCAATCTTTAAATTCTGAAACTTATTGGAATGTTTTCATGCTATTATCTGATTGCCTGTTAGTTTTATTGCTTCAAGATGGCCAAATGCTATACTTCTGTGGCAATTATTGTTTGCTTTTCAAAATGTTGGATTGAGAAAACATGCATGGCATTCCAATAGGATGCATGGTAATGAAAGTATGCATGAAATTCAGTTAGGATGTGAGAAATGTTGAAGAATTATCATTTTGTCTATGATTTCTTTTAACTTGTATACTTTGTCAAAAAGTTGGATTTTCTTATGAATTGGTCAATATCATCCAAGTTACTGGCCTTTTGCTAAATCTTTTTGTAGAATAAGCATGATTTGAATTTCATAAGTTTATAACTTCAGCCTTACTTGCTTATTGAATCTATTTTATCGATTGAAATTTATGTTAATGCTTATATCACAATTCATGTCTTAGAAATTTACAGCCCAACATTTTGTCTCCCAACTCCCCTCTATTACACCCTGATCCGCCATCATATATGTTTTCCTCTTTCCTCCAATTGTCATTATACATCTCTTTCTCTTACTCTCTTGATCTCTCCTCTCCCTCCCAATCAACCATACCTTTCTTTACTCTTACCTCTCTCCTCGTTGAACTCAGTTGTCTCAAATGACTTGACTATTGTAGAACCACTTTGAGGCTTTTTTTCTATTTGAATTTCACTTCCAGTTAGGTCCTTCAATGCCCTCTTTGCCATCTCAATAAATTGACCTCATAATTTCAATAATCCAAAATCAAGCACGCTCCTCATTAAAGTTTCTTCTAAAGTCCATAAACAAAACTTCTAAATAACCATTTTATGTTTTTGGTAGAAATGATTTTAATGACGAATGTTTTGACACTTTTCTCTCATGAGCTTAGCCCTTGATTTTGATAATAATTTTTAAAAATATTTAATGAAATTTAGATTTGTGCTAAAAAGAGGATGCAATGCATAGCTAATGCAACACAAATCAGTTTGTTTGCTTAGAAAAGATTAGATTTTCACATTCCAACCAAAAGAGTATTACCAGACCATAATAGAAATGAACCAGACCAAATTTCAATCATTCTAAGCTAATTTTATAGCTGAATTTCTCTTTTTTAGTTTGATTTATTTTATTAGTTTGCACTTTTTAGATAATATTAAGTTTGAATTTAGATTTCAGAGAATATTAGATTTGAATTTAAATTTGGCCTTACCTTTGTAACCTTTTTTATATAAATAGGGATTGATCACTTGTATTATATATTTTGAGTATATCCAAGTTATGTAGCTTAGTTTCTTCTCCCCCTACATCAAATTTGATATCAATAATAAAATCTTAAAATTAACTTTTGAATTTTGCCATCTCTAACTTCTAGTTCCTGTCTGCATCAACCTTCCATCACATCCGCTCCTCTTGCAAATTGCACCCTGTTTTGTGAACAAACAAACTCTCTTTACATTTGCCATAAAGCCAAGTTCTAGTGTGGTCTTTATTTCCATCTCATTCTTTTCATTGCTCACCTCCCTGCTTTTCATATGATTTTCAAGCACAATGTTTTGACTTTTTTTCGACACATGCCATGGTGTTGTACGGGCCTGCTACATTCAAATACTACTAATTGCTTGCCTCCCATTGTCACCTTCCCTTGTCTGTGATCTCAATCATGATTCCACTTCATCCGCTTAGCTAAACAAGAAACATGCATGAACACAGGTCACTTGCCTATTCACTTGCACTAATTGCCCCCAGTTTCTTCCTTGCCTTCTATTTTCTTGTATTGCTCGCATCACCTTCACTCACTAATGATGCCATTGTTAGCGTTCCATCATCATCTAATATGTTATGGTTTTTTCATGTAAAAGTTAACCTCCTTGGTAGATAAGACAACACCAACTTGCTGCCTGCCTTATTGGCTTCATCGCATGTTTATCTGATGCACTCCTTTCTCCTGAACCTAGTGTTAGCCGCCAATAGAAAACTCTTAACAAATCTTTTCGCGGTAGTTTTCTCAAATCTTAATTTCATGCATCATGACATATTATGAAAATCAACATTATTTAAACCTCACTAAGATTATACTTGTGGATGTCAATCTTATTCTTTTTATGATGACTATGATTCCTATTACTTATATACTTATAATAATACATCTTATGAAAATCAACATTATTTAAACCTCACTAAGATTATACTTGTGGATGTCAATCTTATTCTTTTTATGATGACTATGATTCCTATCACTTATATACTTATAATAATACATCTTATGAAAATCTTTGAGTTCGTCTTGAAAAATCATTTGGTAAGTTATGTTATGTGGCAAAATAAGTTTTGTGTCATTGCCTTAAAATTTTAGTCCCATTTATCTGTCTTCATTAGAGCCATTCTCTAAAACCACCAGATCAATTAGCAAAACTAACCACAATAGCATCACCTCAAACTTCGATTTC
Organism: Cymbidium sinense; assembly: GCA_021442155.1. Taxonomy (NCBI): domain Eukaryota; kingdom Viridiplantae; phylum Streptophyta; class Magnoliopsida; order Asparagales; family Orchidaceae; genus Cymbidium; species Cymbidium sinense. The sequence continues at coordinate 60,570,222 of CM038222.1, forward strand.
TCATGTTATGATGAAGATTCTTATGAAGATTTTATATGTTGCCACACCTCATTTTAATGATGAATTGAATATTGAGGATACTTGTGTATGAGTAATCTCAAGTTTATTGTTGTTTGAAATTGAGGTATTATTAGAGATTCAAGGTCTGTTTGAGATAGCTGCAGTTATCTGAAAAAATAGTAGTGGAGGTGCTTTGAAAATTTCTGTTTAGAAAGTTAGGTGGAAACAAATTTTTATTTTTTTGATAAGTCAAACCCTTTATTTTTGATCAATCAGTTAGGTTGAAAACTTTTTCAACTTTATTAGCTGTGTAATTGGTCAATATCATCAAAGTTACTGGCCTTTTGCTAAATCTTTTTGTTGAATAAGCATGATTTGAATTTCATAAGTTTATAACTTCCGCCTTACTTGCTTATTGAATCTATTTTATCAATTCAAATTTATGTTAATGCTTATCTCACAATTCATGTCTTAGAAATCTACAGCCCAACATTTTGTTTCCCAACTCCCCTCTATTACACCCAGAGCTGCCATCATATATATTTTCCTCCTTCCTCCAATTGTCATTATACATCTCATTCTCTTACTCTCTTGATCTCTCCTCTCCCTCCCAATCAACCATACCTTTCTTTACTCTTACCTCTCTCCTCTTTACACCCAGAGCTGCCATCATATATGTTTTCCTCTTTCATCCAATTGTCATTATACATCTCTTTTCTTAGCTTTCTCTTTTGATTCTTTAAAATCTTCATTTGTCTTACTTTTAGATCCTTCTGAGATGTCTCTATATTCTCAAAATTAAAATTCACTCCCAAAATCACTAAAGCCCTCCCAAACGAAGCCTTACTCTCTTGATCTCTCCTCTCCCTCCCAATCAACCATACCTTTCTTTACTCTTACCTCTCTCCTTGTTGAACTCAGCTGTCTCAAATGACTTGACTATTGCATAACCACTTTGAGGCTTTTTTTCTATTTAAATTTTACTTCCAGTTAGATCCTTCAATGCCCTCTTTGCCATCTCAATAAATTGACCTCATAATTTCAGTAATCCAAAATCAAGCACGCTCCACATTAAAGTTTCTTCCAAAGTCCATAAACAAAGCTTCTAAATAACCATTTTATGTTTTTGGTAGAAATGATTTTAATGACGAAGATTATGTTTTGACACTTTTCTCTCATGAGCTTAGCCCTTGATTTTGATAATAATTTTTAAAAATATTTAATGAAATTTAGATTTGTGCTAAAAAAGAGGATGCAATGCATAGTTAATGCAACACAAATCAGTTTGTTTTGCTCAGAAAAGATTAGATTTTCAAATTCCAACCAAAAGAGTTGCACCAGACCATAATAGAAATGAACCAGACCAAATTTCAATTATTCTAAGCTAATTTTATTGCTGCATTTCTCTTTTTTTAGTTTGATTTATTTTATTAGTTTGCACTTTTAGATAATATTAAGTTTGAATTTAGATTTCAGAGAATATTAGATTTGAATTTAAAATTTGACCTTAACTTTGTAACCTTTTTATATAAATAGGGATTGATGACTTGTATTATATATATTGATTATATCCAAGTTATGTAGCTTAGTTTCTTCTTCCCCCTACATCAAATTTGATATCAATATTAAAATCTTAAAATTACTTTTGAATTTTGCCATCTCTAATTTCTAGTTTCTGTCAGCATCAACCTTGCACCCTGTTCTATAACCGAACTAGCTCTCTTTACATTTGCCTTAAAGCCAAGTTTAGGGTTATCAAAAAAGCTCGTTGTTCACGAACTACTCGTTAAGTATTCGTGTTCTATTCTTATTTCACAAAACAACATTTCTTCGTGTTCGGTTAGCAAATAAAATATTATATATCACATCTATGCGTGGTTTAGTAGTTAAAATTTTTTTTGTTATCAAAATTGGCCATTCGAATCCTCCTCTTACAAATTTTTTGATTATTATATTTCAAGTTTTTCAAATAATTCGGTAACACTAACAATGAAATTTTGGCCATTTTACAGTAACAAACAGAAATTTTCAAACGAGCACTAACAAGGGTTTAGCTCAACTTCGCTTACACTAGTGTGATCTTTATTTCCATCTCATTCTTTTCATTGCTCACCTCCCTGCTTTTCATATGATTTTCAAGCATAATATTTTGACTTTTTTTAGACACATGCCATGGTGTTGTACCGGCCTGCTACATTCAAATACTACTAATTGCTTGCCTCCCATTGTCACCTTCTTTTGTCTGTGATCTCAATCATGATTTCCACTTCATCCGCTTAGCTAAACAAGAAGCATGCATGGACACAGGTCACTTGCCTATTCACTTGCACTAATTGCCCCCAGTTTCTTCCTTACCTTCTATTTTCTTGTATTGCTCGCATCACCTTCACTCACTAATGATGCCATTGTTAGCGTTCCATCATCATCTAATATGTTATGGTTTTTTCAGGTAAAAGTTAACCTCCTTGATAGATAAAGACAACACCAACCTGCTGCCTGCCTTATTGGCTTTATCACATGTTTATCTGATGCACTCCTTTCTCCTGAACCTAGTGTTAGCTGCCAAGAAACTCTTAACAAATCTTTTCGCCGGTAGTTTTCTCAAATCTTAATTTCATGCATCATGAACATATTATGAAAATCAACATTATTTAAACCTCACTAAGTTTATACTTGTGGATGTCAATCTTATTCTTTCTATGATGACTATGATTCCTATCACTTATATACTTATAATAATACATCTTATGAAAATCTTTGAGTTCGTCTTGAAAAATCATTTGGTAAGTTATGTTATGTGGCAAAATAAGTTATGTGTTACTGCCTTAAAATTTTAGTCCCATTTATCTGTCTTCATTGGAGCCATTCTCTAAAACCACCAGATCAATTAGCAAAACTAACCACATAGCATCACCTTTAACTTCGATTTTCTCATGTTATGATGAAGATTCTTATGAAGATTTTTTATGTTGCCACATCTTTTTTAATGATGAATTGAATATTGAGGATACTTGTGTATGCGTGATCTCAAGTTTATTGTTGTTTGAAATTGAGGTATTATTAGAGATTTAGGGTCTGTTTGAGACAGCTGCAGTTATTTGAAAAAATAGTGGTGGAGGTGCTTCAAAAGAATTTGCTATTTAGAAAGCTGTGGTGAGGCTTACAATTTTTTTTTTTCAAAAAATCAAATCACGCATTTTCTCCAGAGGGAGCAGTTAGGTTATAACTTTATGGCCACAAATTCTTTAAAACGCAGGGTGAAGCGGTGCAATGGTGCAAGACGCCGCGATGCTTATCGCTGCCAAATGCAACCTCAATCCGAGTTTATGTTTGGTTAAGTGTTTGAGCCTAATAATGTTGTTTAACTTGTGAACATTTGACAATGTTTCATGTAGGTTATGTTGAGATTATAGCTCTAATTCATTTGTCATTATTTTAGGAGATATTGTACTTCAAATAATTTTAATAAGTTATACCTATTGTTGACCTCAATGCACGCGTCATAAGTCAAGTCAGAGGTGAATTGAAACTTCACATAAATCTAAACGCACTTCAAAAATCAGTCGAAATGATCTCCGATCGACAAACGGACTCGTCATTCGCGTTGAAATATTGAAATTGATGAAAATCTCTTGCATAATTCGTCGGCCGACCGAGGAGGGTCGTCGTCGCGGCGACAACGTATATGGCGAAGCGCGGCGTTCAAACGGCTTCGAAATTGATATCTTTTAGCATCGAACGCTCAAAATCTATGACTATTATTCTCAATTGACGGTATGTGTGTGAATATCGAGCAATCAGATATAACAAAACTCAAATCGAAGATGAAATACACTCGATGACACTGAAAATCAGTCGAAATGACTTCCGATCGATGAAGACATCGTCGCGTTTAACGTCGAAATTGATCAAAATAGGCATCTGCGTAATTCGACTGGCCGATCAAGGAGGGTAGATGCACTAACACGCGATATCGGTTGAAGCCAATGTTGCCCAAATGATCTCCGCTCAGAAATTAATCGCCGTTGGCTCGAACGCCAAAACTTATCAAATGAGATTATTCTTATTCACGCGGTATCGCGATATCGAAGCGGTAAAGCAACGACGCAAAAATTTAAATTTAAATTGATCCCGTTGATCTTGACCAAATGGCGCCGATCGTAAACGACGTATCATTCGTCAGAATATCGAGTAATAATCGACATAAATATTGTTTATGGGACGATGTCGGCGTGAAAATTCAAATTAGGGCAAATTAAATAATAAAAAAATGCAAATCATATAAATACCCTTCCTAAAATCCTAAACCCAAATTTTTCCTCTTCCCCTCCTCCCGCAATCGAATCTCGCGTCTCCCATACGATCCCGTTCTCACGGTCTCTCCCTATCTCCCTTCCTCCCTCTCTCCCTCTCTCTCTCTCTCTTCCTCGTTTTGCTCTTCCTGTCTTACAATGCACAGCGAGTTTTCCACACGACGGTAGACAAATATTGTAGCTCAGCGATCTTGTTAAGATCCGATCTGCTATTCGCACTCATGGGCGTGCAGTGCCGCCACCAGATCGCTAACACTTGCGTGCCTCTCAGCGCCCGTGAGTGCTCATGCGTCCCCGCGCTTCGTGTTCGTCGGCTTTTTGACCATAAAATCTTATCGTCTTTTCTTGGCGGAACTTTACTATGCTGTACTATCTAGTCTACGCGCTTTCTTGGCGTGGAAATCTATTTCAGCATCTTAGAACCATACATGCATTTCTTGCGTAAAGGAAGACGATTTAGTAATTTCACCATCTGCGTTTTTCTTGGCGTGGTGGGCAACCCACATACCGGTAATCCTTATCTGGACGCCCGATCTTTGTCGAAATCTTTGTCAATGTTATCAAACTTCGACAAGGGGCGCATAGTTTGATAGTAAAACTAAATATGATATCTATTATTTGAACTAACATGCAGTGTATAAGTCATACGCGCTTTCTTGGCGTGGCGAAACCTGTTGCCAGTCCCTATCATACAATTTCTTGGCGTAGTGAAGGCGCGATTCGTAGTTTACCTCATACACGCTTTCTTGGCGTGGTGGGCACAATATCCATAAGCCTATCGGGGACGATGCTGGGATGTTGTTGAAATGCTGCTAAATTTTTACACTGACATGATTAAGAAACTGCTTAATGAAAATTCAACAATAAAGTTAAAATTAATGTTTTAATTTGACATTGCAAATATATAAGTACCTTTACACGCCTTTCTTGGCATGACAGAGAAATATACGCTTCATACTTGAGACTCATCTCTTTCGATATGGTGGGATGATTAGCTGATGTTTACATATACATGTCTTTTTTTGGCATGATGTGACGATCCATTATAGCTATGTAGGATGATGTTGGGAGGTTGTCAAAATTTTATCTAAAAATTTATACTTGCAATAAAACTCAATTAAAATAAGTAATATTATACAAATCTCTTAAATTTAAATTAATGAGAATTAAATATCCTAACATTATGTTGAATGCTTAAACGTGTTTGAGGATCTTTGTGGGTTGATTCTTGGTTGGAGTCTTGGGGTATTAGTTAACAAAACCAAAAATCTCAATGATGTTATTATAATATATTTAACCTAATAAAATATAAAGTAATTACATTGACAGATCTTATCTATTATTAAATTAAATTGTGAGGATGAAATAGCAAAATAATATATCTATCCTGATGATGGTTATATTAAATGATAATTTTAACCAGAGGGATACTTCAATCAAAATATGATTATAATTGCAAATCAAATTAACTTATAGATTGAACATCAATCTAAATGCAGGATTTAAAATATCTTTGAGCTATAAATGTCTAAGTGAAATTCAATATTAAAACTTAAAAGTCAAAATTCAACTGCGCTTGATTGTTTTGTGAAGGTGATTAAGAAAATTCTAATGAAAATTTAAAAAGTCAATCACATAATATGTTTTACTCTAACAATCTCATGCCAGAAACGTGACCGTGTCCCGATTGCGTGATGATGGGCTCCTGATCGATTCGTTGAGTCCCACGGTGGTTGCCAATGATCCTATATCACTCGTGGCGATGCCTGCCCTTTGAGTCAATAGAATCATATCGGATTGGGCAAAAGTTCTACTATGGTGACTTAAGTCTTAGCAATCTGTCAATAAGAATTTTTAGATGGCGTGCCGTGTGTCGATAAGGATCCTTATGGGGTTGGATCACTCCTCTAATAAGTGGTACCATGACGACGATGACGAACCATGGGATCTAGAGGCGTCATTGTTCCCAACCATCCACTTTAAGTTATAATGAATTTCATAAATCTAAATTCCAAAATTTCACATATTCTATTATCTTGCATTAAGAGACCAATATAGCCTTAATCAAAGTTCTCTGAGAGGTAATTAACTATAAAATGCCTATAGAAACTTTAATCAGATCAAAGTCACAAAATGAGGGCGAAATCTCTGGGTAGTGTCTTATCTACTATTCATCTGCCTTTTGAAAATTATACTGATATTTTAAATCACTCTCTTCATCGAGAGATCGGTGGTGAATTTTCGGAGCCCACACCTATTAAAGATTGAAGTTGTTACAAAACTAATCTACTTGTCTTGCTCAGAAAAGACCAGATTTTATAAGCCAACTCAAGGAAGTTGGATTAGACTTAATGGAACTGAATCAGACTAGTTTTCCAGCTTTTCTAGTCTCGTTTTTATTTATGCCAATTTTTTTTAGTTTTTATTTTATTATTTTAATAGGTTACGTTATTTTCTTTTAGATATTAAGTTTGAATTTGACACTTGCTGTGGACTTCTTACCTTCCTGAAACGTTTAAATACTTCTCACCTTAATTCCTATAATGTGCTTAAACAAATCTCTGTATCACCACCTCTCTGAAACGTTCAACTGAGTCTACCTATAATTTACTTCAGAGTAACCACACTTGGCTTGCCATACTGGCTGCCTACATAGCAGGCCATAAAATAAGGATTCTTGTTTATCTTTGGATGCATGAAGGTATAATTAAATGGTATAATGCATCCAATGTGGTAAAATTTCTCTACAACTATGAACCAAACAATCATATCAGTCAGTTATTATGCACAAATCTCTCTTTAATTTGACTTACTCTTCCTACTCATAAAATATCTTTTTAATTTTGTTCCCTCAATTTCTGTTGAAGCACAGACATCATATTGTCTAGTGACGGACTGATGATGGGCTGCCTTACAGTTCCTCTATACTGCGCCGTCGTTCTTGTACAGAAGAGTTCGATTGGGTAAATATGTAGCCTGCTATCTCATATAACTAATACTTTTCGATTTCTTCTTTAGTATCATAGTCTCAATTTCAGAATATTAGTCTTTGTAGTCTAAGCTGCTCTACTACTGAAATTTTTTCTTTTTTTTTTGGGTATGAATGAAAGGGCCTTTACAAATAAAAGAGTAGATGTTTATTGCTAATTATCTGATGCTTTTTCATCATCTCCAAATGCGTCTGTTTGAATGAACTGATATTGTATGGAAGCATTCCAGATTTATTTATTTATTTATTTTCATTGCTTTACAGTAGAGTGAAATTTTAGCGACTTATTGTTTGTATTTATTTAGATAAATGTGTTTTATAATTTTTAGTTATTTGATTTGATGTAAAATAAATTTAATAAAATTATTTTTTTGTATGTTTGGATACATTATATATACAATAAAATTATTGTGTTAATTTGGCTTAAAATGTATTTTTTTTTTATAAGAAAAATATCGACTGTAAAGTTTGGATATAATTTTTATATCTGAATTTTAATAATATAGTATTTTCTGACTCTTATTAATATATAATAATTATATATTAATTATAAATTATTATGTATAATTAGTATTATATTAATATATAGTTATATATAAATTGAGCATTAATAATTTTTCTTTTTTATTTATAGAAGAATTCTATGCATACTATATAATTCTTACATGTTTATATATCACGTCTAAAATTTTATATTTATATTTATAACCGTCAAAATTTTAATTACTTCAAAAAGATTACTATTGTTATTTTTTATGTATAGAATAATATTAGATAAATAATTATTAGATTTTAGGTGTTAGACATAAATAAATAAATTGTGTATTTATTTAATTTTTCTTTTTTTTTTTAATGCAAGATAGCTAAATATTGCATCTATTTCCAGGAATTTGTTTAAGAGTGAAAGGATCGGTAATTAATTGCTAGGACAAGAATATTGTTTTTTAAAAGATCATGAAATTAACTCAAATATGATTCATTATTTTTTTAAAAAAAAATGCTTATCATTTAGATTTCTGTTCTGATTATTCATGTACAAGATAGAACCTTTGCCAACGATTTGAAAATTAAAGCAAAATGTGATCATTTCATCGTTATTTTTGCATATACATAAATGAATATTTATAGCTATTAATTAGTTCCGTTAAAATGGACCTTAAAGTTATTATCAAGAATAAAATTTCATCTCATGAATTTTGTGGGAAAAAAGGACGTTCATTGATATTTATTTCATTTCAATGATAAAATGTCATTTTGAATGCGACTTAAAAGACTGTACTGCACACTCATATAAGCACGACGCAGTCCATAACTCACTTATCCCTTTCAAACAACAAACAATGCAAAAAATACACATAAAAACTGCATCTTTTGCATAGATCCAAAGACTAAGCAGGAAACCTTTACTGGTCATCTCAGTCTTTTACGTATCTTCCTTAAAACTACAGAACTATGACTTAATTCTCCATATCGCCAATCCCAACGTCCCATTTAACACAAGTTTAACTCAATTCCACCAACCTCCCTTCCCCTCCCCTTCCTCCTCTCCCTCTCACCATGCCCAACTCCAATTCCCTTCTGACAGCATTAACCCTCCTCTCCACTCTGGCGGCCGGCGAGATCACCAGCGATCGCCACGAATGCGCGCAGGAATTAGCCCTTCTGTCGCCGTGCCTCGAATACGTGCTGGGCGGCGCGCCGGCGCCGTCGCCTGACTGCTGCGCGGGGCTCGAGAAAGTAAAGGCCGCGAAGCCCAAGTGCCTTTGCGTGCTCATCAGGGATCGTGATGGCCCCGATCTCGGCGTCAAAATTAACGCCACTCTCGCAATCTCACTCCCCCTCCTCTGCGACACTAAGATGAATGTCTCACACTGTCCGAGTTCAGTATTCTCTTCATATACATTACATGCATTCGCAGCTTCGTAATATTGCGAAATCTTCAGATTTATGTCTGTGGCCTGTGGGTGTTTGCAGAGCTTCTGAACCTGCCGCCGGATTCGAAGGATGCTGAGATCTTCAAGCAGGCTGGCGTGACTGCTGCTAAAGGGAAGGGGAGTAGCTCGAATTCTTCTGCTGCTACTGGAGCTACTGGTGGCGTTCTTGGTAATATATTTGCGTGAGAAAATGCTTACACAATTCTTAAATATTTATCTGTTTAACACCTAAATTTTAATATATATTACATAAAAATAGGATTTTTATTACATTTTGAAAGTGTAAATGCACCATAAAAATATAGAAAATTGATTTATTTCTAAATATTAAATTTTATATTTTAGTTAAAATTTGAGTGTTTAGATAAAATTTATTTTAAGAGAGATTAAATGATTAATTTGTTCAGCTCTTATATAAAAAAAAAATCTCAAATATATGAGATTTCGCCACTATATATATAATCTCTGTTTTTATTATTATAATGTATGTTCTTAATTTAATTATATTGTCTAAAAAATATAATTATATAATATAATAATTATAATTGTTTACAATTTTTATTAAATTTTATAATAATTTAAATGTATTGCAAAATAATATATGATGCATAAAATCAAAACTTCAATAATGTAGCAAAATTAATCCCAATCATTTAATCTTATATTAGTATAAATTAAACCTCATTAGTGCACTAACAACAAAAGCCAAAGCTTGGATTTTGAGTTGAGAAAGATTACACATTAATGCTTTGTAAGCAATAAGAACACATATAAGAATTATGTGATGTTTATGTTAATTACCAGGGAAATTTAAGTACATAACACATCATTTTATGCATTTATATATCTAATTCTTAAACTTTGATTTTTATAAATATAATATCTTTTATGTTTGAAAGGATGTATTTCATTTCAAAAAAATTAGTATTAGTGCTATTATGTAAATATGAAAATTTATATGCTAGATTTGTAAATAGATAAAACTTATGTATATAATATTTGGTAGAGCAGTTAATATATATATATAGGTGAATAAATGAATCTCAGCCAAAAAAATAAAAATAAAAACTATTACAACACTGAAAAATTAATATATTTTTAAAAATTTATACATTGCATATCCAAAGTATATTATTAGGCATTTAATTTTTTTATTTCTATTTATAAAAAATATGTCTGTTTATAATTTTTTTTGTAGTTACTTTCTATTTTCAAAGATAAATTAGGATATTTTCAAAAATAGTTAAATTAAAATTTAGATATTTAAAGTATTTTTAAAATAATAATTATCATTTATTATTGCCATATACAGAAACCATCATCGCTAGTAACCACTACTACTAAGATATAAATTATTTAATTTAACATTTAATAAAAATAAAATACTTTTATAATAAAGTTCTATCTTACAAACTTAAGTGTTAAAATAACTTACCAATGAAGAAATAATATGTCCTTTCTCAATTGGCCAGTTCTAAGCTTAAATTTAAAATTTGTGTAGATTTATTAATTTTTTTTTGCAATTATTTGATTATTAATTTGTATTATTGTTGCAGGGAATTCTATTGGAGTTAGGGTTGAGAAGGTTGGTGGGATATGGCTTATTTACTCAGCTATAAGTCTTCTTTTGATCTTTGTAGATTTCTGATTGTTGAGAAATAGAACCAAATGTGTGGTTTTTATTATTAGAAAAGGTGGGTGGGTTTTGGGTGTACCAACTATTCTCTCTTTTATATGATGTTTGAATTTTAGTTTAATGTTATATTTATTGTGGAAAAATAATTATTTAATTTGGTTGAATTTAAGTATTGTTGCTAAAATCAATGGTAGAGTGAAAGTTTACGCCTTAGCTTGTTGAAATCCAACAATAAGTATTTAAAGAACAAACTAAAACTCAGAATTTATTATTTTTTTTTTTGTGTGTTTGTTCTTATTTTTGGGAGATTTTAGTGGATTGGGTGATAGAAAAATGTGAAGTTATGTTTGGTGAAATATGATCTATATTTTGGTATAAGATTTAAAATTTTTTTATTAATGAGTAATAATTACATTAATTTAGAGGCTATTTAGGATTAAATTTATTTTATATTTAGATTTTAATATTATTTTTAAAATATATTTGTTTGTTGTATTTTGTTTAAAATATATTTATTTTATAAGAGTTTAGAACAATCCAATGTTATATTTATAAATAAACACAATATATCATTTTGAAGCTATTGAAATCATAAATCTAATAGAGCTAATAAATCATAAATTTGATGGTTATATTTATAAAATGATTTATAATCATATTTAAAGCTACTAAATATATTGATGATAGACCATTATTTTTATCAAAACATTTTATCGTTTAGAACAATCCAATGTTATAGATCAAAAGTCAATAGAATGTAGAAATTATATCATGCTCTAGAAGTCTAAATTAATGTGCAAAAATTGTATGAAATCAAATAAAAATTAGGATAATTTTACATTATCACGGCATCATTCTTGATAAAGAAAAATGAAAGAAAGAGTTTAAAGCATGTCTTAGGTTGGATCCTAACGCAGGTTGTCCGTTTGGCCCAAGGAGCGAAAGGAATTGCAAAGAAAATAAGAAACTCGAAACTATTTTAATTTAGCGCTCCATTATTAGCCTATCCTAGTATGTATATAGGTGTTTCTTAGCATTTTAGTCCTCTCTAATTAGGGGTGTAAATGAGTCGAGCTGAAATAACGAACTCAGATTTGTGTTACCATTTGAAATTTGTTTTGTTTCGTGTTACTGCTTATATATCGAGCTGAAATGTCGTTCGTGTTACCGCTTAACTAAACCAACGAATGAACACGAATTCATAACAACAAACTTTTGAGAGAGGAGGATTCAAACTTCGCCTTTCGATAACAAAAAATTTAACCACTAAGACATACTTGCATTTGTGATATTTAAATGTGTTTGTATGTATATATAATAATAATAATAGTAATAAATAATAATAATAAATAAAAATAATAGTAATAAAAAAAAATAATAATAATATAATATAATATAATTTATTTATTTCGAAATCGAAATGAATCGATGATAACAAACGATTGTCATGCTCACTCGTTATATATCGCTTGAAATATTGCTGCTCAATTCGTTAGTTTAACGAAATAACACAGCTACATAACGAACACGAAATGTTTCAAACAACGAATTTTTTGATAGCCCTATCTCTAATCATGATATTATGATATTCATTTAATTTAGCGCTCCATTATTCGCCTATCCTCCTTTCACCAAACTCCCATCATGCCACTATATACCTTATAAAATATGGGTCAACTATTTATAGTGTTTTTGTGGAATATCTTATTGACTATTGATTCCAATCATTCATTCCACCATTTTTGATGGGGAAATAAATGCTATCTTGATTGTCTTTTAAGTTATTAAATGCTCCTCATCATTATATACATCAACATCTTTGAATTCTTCCCTCCACCATAAAAGGAAAACTTTTTTATATATATATATATAAAATTTAAATTTTTATACTAACCTTTTACTACTTTATTTTGGCTTGCAATCGAAATATTGCATGAAGAAATATAGTAATTGAATAAATATTTGCATTACAAGAATAATAATGTCATATGTACAAATAAAGTAATTTTTTTGTGTGGGTAAATGACTAATTTGATACTTTATATAAGAGAAATTATGAAATCTTTATAAAGATAAATAAATTATTATGTAAATATATACATCGTATGTATAGTACATAATTCTTATATATTTTTATATCTAACACCTAAAATTTTGATATTTACAAATAAAGTAATTTTCCTATGGGGGCAAATGACTAATTTGATACTTTATATAAGAGAAATTATGAAATCTTTATAAAGGTAAATAAATTATTATGTAAATATATATATCATATGTATATCAGAGAATTCTTATGTATTTTTATATCTAACACATAAAATTTTGATATTTACAAATAAAGTAATTTTTCTGTGGGGGCAAATGACTAATTTGATACTTTATATAAGAGAAATTATGAAATCTTTATAAAGGTAAATAAATTATTATGTAAATATATATATCATATGTATAGCACATAATTCTTATGTATTTTTATATCAAACACCTAAAATTTTGATATTTACAAATAAAGTACTTTTCATGTGGGGGCAAATTACTAATTTGCAAATGGATAAGTTTGAAATTAAATTCGCTAAAAAATTTTTAAGAATACTTTAAAAAGTTAATGAATGTGATATTTTTGATATAATATTAAAATTTTAGGTGTCATTGATTTAAATATTAAAATTTAGATATTAAAAATGTAGATATATAAAAAATATATGTTATGTATGCAAATGGCTTTTATTTATTTAAAATGAATAAAAATTAATATAAATTAATATTGAATAATTAATATGTCTGCATTATAGGCTTAGTGGGAATCAAATGGTCGTTTATAAAGAGCATTTGTCAGTTGACTTAAGACAATATTAATATAATTAATCAAAATTAAGTAGGGATGAGAAAAAAATTTATAGGGAATCTTTAATCAAATATTGCAAAGGCATATTATTATTTATTTTAAATTATTACTTATAATTTTATATCAAAGTGTTAAAAAAATTTATTATAAAAGAAAAGCCATTAAGCGAGATGAGTCTTGCTATGTGTATGAAATTTTTGTGTAATATTAAGACATCAAATTCTCTTATTTTATGGACTCGAATTTTCCTGCACGCAATAGTTTAAAATTTGTAGCGGCAGCAAATCTTAATCTAGCCACCGCTCATATGACTCAAGCTCATTAAGAATGAGGTGCTAATAATTGATTTAACATAATGATTTGATTCAAATTCGATAATAAGTTTCAATTTTAATTTGAAGTAATTTTCTCTCGTCACAAATTCAATTTTATGAATATGATTCATTTAATTTTTTAAGATAGGTTGTTCTTGACAATCTAAAATTTATCTAATAATTTAAAATTGATCAATATTGACTCATAAATTTGAATTTCGCTAGATTTTAAATATAATTTATAATATCATATAAATGTTAATGAATTTCTTGAATAATTTTTAATAAATTACTCGAGTTATATTTGAGTCAACAGATTGAAGTTAGATAAGATTTGTTTCAAAATTTTTTGAAAAATTTAAAAAATTGAATCAAATTTAGATAAATTTTGAATTTGATAATATTATGCAAGTCATGTTAACCTAATTATTAAGAGTTTATGATTTCAATTAATAAGTTTTAAATTAAATAAATATATATATATATATATATTTATATATATATATATTATGTATATAAATTTATCATTAAATTAATTTAAATATAAAAAAAATTGAAGACGTTCGTCCAATTGGCCAAAATCTAGCACATGGGTGACATATCGGAACGCACTTTTTACGCTGGTGGTTTTTTCAAAATTACATCTTTAGCCCATCTCTCTCTCTCTCTCTCTCTCGAGGAAGAAGGGACGGGATCTTCACCCCACGACGAAACCAGCAAAAAAGAAAGAATTTTGGTAGCCGATTTAGGGAGGAATCTCAACAATGGCTGGTGAACTTTCTTTTTGAATCCTTAGTCTCGTTTACGAAGCGATCCGACTCCCGTCGGTGCCTTGATTTCTTCTTCCAAATCGAACTCTCCCAGGTCAAAAAGTCGGCTCAACATCCTATAATTGCATCGTTGAGGAGTCTGTCGTGGTGTTCGTGTTGTATTAGCTTCGCTTCTTCTCTTGCCGATGGCTTCGGCGAAGTCTTCTCGATCTAGGGCTTTGGGGCCCCCCGGCCTGGCGTCCTCGGGAATCCAGCATCTTGGAGGATCGATTCCTGGATCCCAAGAGAGTGGCGTGCAGCTTTCCGATAAGCTAAAGATATTCAAGACCGATAATTTTGATCCCGATGCCTACATGCAGTCCAAGTGCCAGAGCATGAATGAGAAGGTAAGTCCCCTTCCTCTGGCAATTATGATTAGTTTGAATTGATTGAATTTTAATCGGGGGATTGCGCGAGCTTTGTGTGGAATGATTTATTAGGAATGCAAAATGTATAAATTGTGGACGAGCTGAATGCACTTACTTTGATAATCAAGTAGAATTTTCTCTCAGTTAACCCTTTTGATCTCCTGTTGATGTTTTGTAGCTTGTGATGTATGCTTTTATAGTGCATACCTTCTGTGCAGTTAGTCACATTGAATTACTGGAAACAATTATTCCACTAATAACTTATGAACTGTGCCAGATTTACTGCGTGCCTAAGGTTTAAATGCTTCCCCTACGGTGACTGGAGAATGTTTAGATGACCAAGTCTGGATTTTGGGATCTCATTGAACCAGTGATAATTTGATTTTGATTTCGATATTGGGCACGTTGGAAAGGGAAACGATTGCTTTAGGAAAGGCTGTGTGGCTGGAATGTTGAGTTGTCCAATTTTTCATGTTTTAACATCTTTTAACCATGAAGTAGGAACTATTTTTATGTAGGTTGTTAAGTTTTTGATTAATTGATTTTGGTGCCTACACGTTTAAGCTCAGGCAGTGTCACTTGCATGTGCAAGGAGAGGATTGCCCTTAATTTTGTACCTCTTCTTCTTTATATTTTAGGAATGATAAGAACCCTTGATGTTGTATGAATTTGTGCATTCTTTATTTCTTTCTTTCGTTTTTTTTTTTTTGGTCTTTTGTCATAAAAAAAGGTTTTTCTTCGTTTACATAAATTTCATAATTTTCATGAGGTGTGCTAATTTTTAGGCATGACACTTGAGTGAAGGAGAAAAGTTTGCCTTTAATGCTTAGTTAAAGGGGTTCTCTTCCTTATAATTGCCTATCTTTTTAGAGCTTTAATAATGTTCCATTTGAACCACCCTCTCCAAGTAAATTATATGAAATGATGGTAGTGCAGGTGAAGCATTCATGAGGTTGTGAATGCTTTCAAGAACAAAATGGAGAATGTGAATTTCAAAATGCTTGGTGTTACTGTAACAGAAAACTAAAACTGGCTTATCTTATGGAGTATATGTGCGGAGAAAGAAGATGAAAAGTTTCAGGCTAAAACCATCAACACATGGAAATAATAACCACCAATAAATCCACCTCACAACTCGGCACATTTTCATTGCAGATTGCTCTGACACCTAACTGAGGGGATCCACACATAAGCTGTTGCAATAACCTTTTGTGAAAACATGTTATTGAATTTGGAGGAAGAACCTAAAGCGATGAGTAGAAGCATAGAAACAATGGGTTGTCGAAGAAGGTGAACAAGCCTAATGGATTTTTTTTGGTGTACTGGAAAGGTTCACTCCCCACTGTGCTCACTGGCAAAGCTAGATTGCATTTACATGTACTGTAGTAAGTAAAGTTTGGAGGAAAGTTCTACTGAGAGGGTGTATTGTTAATTAAAGCTGGAGGGAACAATTGAATGATAGGAGCCTACTTTTGGGTGTTGAATTAAGGAAACTCATGACCAAATCTGTTATATGATGAATATTGATCATGCACCTCTGATGTATATGGTGCAGCACGATTGAAGGGATTTGGCAGGTCATCCTCTCTGAAAAAAATGATTTACTGAACGTGCTTTTAAATTTTTGATGCAATGACTAATGCAGTATTGAAACAACAAAATTGTTTGGTATGAATTAAATCTATTTAAGCTCATTAGTTGCTCCTGTAATTTACTCATGGAATTCATATCCTATTGCCTAAATGGGTTACTGCCACTTGTTTCTTGGAGGGTAACAGTGTTTCTATTTTCACAATTGTTCTCTTTCATTTGATACTCTCTCCAAAGGTATGCTCTATAGGAATTTATTCGATATGGTTAGCGGAACTGAAGAATCTTGAGATTTGCTTGGCTTGTTTGGTTGCTTCAAGATTATTTTGATTATAGAGAACGTAATATGCTGCAAACTGTGCTTTTTTTATTTTAAAATTTTTATTTTCACATTCTGCTACTTAGCAAATCCAAGCATCATGGCGAGATTGCTCTGCATATCAATTCTATTTATTTATCAAACTCTTTTTGTGCTAATTTATCAAAAATTTATATGGCGTGCAAGAAATAATTATTTATTTTATCTTTTTAAAATTTTGTAACTTGTCACAATTGTCATGTCATTCACCGCTGACATTATACTTTTCTTTCTTTTGTGACAACTTTTGATTCTAAGCAGCTTTTGGATTACTGTCCTTGCAGGAAATAAGAAACATGTGTGCCTATTTGCAAGATCTAAAGAAGGCTTCTGCAGAAGAAATGCGTAAAAGTGTTTATGCTAACTATGCAGCATTCATTAAGTATGTAATCTAATCATTAAAGTTTTTTATGATGATTTAGCATGCCAATGGAACCTATTTTCCATTCACTTGTTTGATCTTTTGTATATTTTTTGATTGTTTGTTGTGAAATCTACCACTTCAGCTTGTCTTGCTTTTTATCACACAACTGTCAGGCTTTTTGTTTGAAAAGTACTGCTATGTGTAAACCGTATATGGGGGGGCATCAGGTGTTTTTTTTTTTTGGTATGACCACAGAATTTGTTCTTTCAGAATATATGACATTGAATTAGTTTTTCATTTTCATCTTGTATATTTGATCTGTATACTTTCTACTTATATACCATGTTTTGGTTTCCATCCATTTGATACATAATTTTCTCTTACAGATGCCATGTGCTGTGTTTTCACTTTTGGTTCGTTATTTGCAAATTTACATAACTACAATGCCATTACAGGACATCAAAGGAAATATCAGATCTAGAAGGTGAACTTCTTTCCATTAGAAATCTGTTATCCTCTCAAGCTGCTTTAATTCATAATTTAGCTGAAGGGGTTCATGTTGAGTCTTTATCTGAGGATTCTGAATATTCTACGGAGGATAACATAACAAAAATTGATGATCGAGAGCCTTCAGGGTTAGAAAAATGGTTGAGAGAGTTTCCTGATATGCTTGACGTTTTGCTTGCTGAAAGAAGAGTAGAGGAAGCTTTGGATGCCTTGGATGAAGCCGAACGGGTAGCCTCAGATGCAAAGGAGAACCATACACTCAATTCAACTCAGCTTTTGTCACTAGAGAATACTATTATTGAACATCGTCAGAAGTTATCAGATCAACTTGCTGAAGCAGCTTGCCAATCATCTACTCGTGGAGTGGAGCTTCGAGCAGCTGCCTCGGCTCTTAAAAGGCTTGGGGATGGACACCGCGCTCACAGTTTATTGCTAAATGCTCATTACCGTAGACTTCAGTATAACATGCAAACCATTCATCCGACGAGCACTTCATATGGTGGCGCATATACTGCTGCACTATCGCAGCAAGTTTTCTCTGCCATTGCTCAAACTGTGAATGATTCTTTGGAAGTTTTTGGTGATGATTCAGCATATACATCAGAACTCGTGACATGGGCTGCTAAGCAAACTGAGGATTTTGCACGGCTTGTAAAGAGGCATGCATTAGCCTCATCTGCAGCTGCTGGAGGTCTAAGAGCTGCTGCAGAATGTGTCCAGATAGCCATTGGACATTGTTCTTTACTGGAAGCTCGTGGGCTTTCTCTTTCTTCTGTTCTTATGAAACTTTTCAGGCCCAGTGTTGAACAAGCATTGGAAGCTAATCTAAAGAGAATTGAAGAAAGCACGGCAGCACTGGCAGCTGCGGATGATTGGGTTCTCACACAACCTCCGTCCGGGACACGTGCGCCAGGTAGATCGACTAATACATTAGCTATAGTTCAGCCCAAGCTTTCAAGCAGTGCACACCGTTTTAATTCAATGGTTCAGGTAAGAGATATGCTTGCTCTCAGCTGACAGTTAATATAACATGCGCTTTTCTAAGAAGGCTGCTTAGTGTATTTCCATCTATTTTCTTATAAGAATATATGCACCTGAAGAATTAGAAGCAGCCGATGATGTCCACACAGATAATATCTAGAAGTGTATATATTCTTAGATCTATCTCTACTTATTGACAATTATCCTGAATATGCTCTAGAATGATAACTAGACTAATAACGCATAAAATTCAAAGCTTTTTTTTTCTTGAACATTTTTTAGAAGAGCAACTCCATTTTATGTAAAACAAGCCGTTTTGAGTTACCCATTTTGAGTGACTAAGGTAATATTTTTTCTTTTCTATTAACTCTAGAATGGATGGAAATGATGCATTAGCTAACATTCTGAGAGGATGACCAGCTCATCTAAACCCACTTATTGAATATATACTGGAGTTTTTCTTCTAACTTCCTTTCTGGTGTACTATCTTCTGGAAAATGTAAATAAAGGGGTTCTAGCAAATAGAATTTTTAAATGCTTAAAGCCAACTGGAAATGGCTAGGATATTTTTTTTTGTCTGTTACTGAGCAGTACATGTGTTATCTTCACTAAATCTTTTTGGCTAGAAATTGTGCAAATTGTTTCATGTGACATGTTGTGAAACTCTTATAAAACTTGGATTAGACAGAAGGATTCGCAATATGGGAATAAGGCTTGGTGATGATGATTGATGAAGTAATGGTAGTTTCTTTTGAGATGAGAAGCCTTTTGAGGATGTTCACTTCAAAAAAATCTGTCACAAATGTTAAGATATGCACAACATATCCTTATTCTAGATAATGTGCAATTATATAATTTCCTTTTTAGAGATTGGAATCATCCATTTTTTTACCAGATATGCTTTGGCATTGAAATTGCACAAGACTGAAGTTTTTTTGATATTCTGGTAATCAAACAACTGATATATGTTACTAACTTTTTGATGGTTAAATTTTACATTTCCAATTTCATGTTTATGAAAAAAAACATGATTCTGTTTCACATAAGATATTATTTTGTTTATTGTCTCAAATGCACGTACTTTGGTTTTACCGCAAAATTTGGTCTTTCTTTCTCACACAATATTGCTATCGTATCTTTGTCTTCAATCACTATCAGTTTTATTGTTCTCATTTTTCAACTGCATCCACTATTTTTCTTGATATTTATTTACCATTTAAATTTATCTTATCTTCCACTTTACCTTTTTTTTTCTTTTACTTTCCATAGATAAAAATTCCATCCTTGTGAATTTTATAATCCTTTTGATTTCCATCTTATATAACTTTGTCACTTGCATAAAAAATTACATTTTTACATAATTTTGCATATCTATTATGCTCACCGAGTTTTTTTTTATCGAAAAGCCGGAGATCTCTTCTCCAAAAAAAAAAAAAAAAAGAGATAAAAGAAGAGTTATATGATAAATGTTAAGCAGAAAAATAACATCTAGATAAATGAAAGTTAAGAATTGCTCTAAAAATTTCTAGAGGCTTGTCTAGGAAATTTAAAGCACTTGTTTCTTTAGATTTGTTATATTTTGTTTTCATGACTTTTATCTATCCAGTAGAAAGTTTGAGATAAAACTATTGATAGTATTTGAAAAACATATGCCTTTATTGCATTCTAGTTGTTCAAACGAGCCAACAATAGGATGATGGCTTTGACAACTTTAGTATTGTCTTAAATAAAAAGATCTATATGTGAAAAAAAAGGTAGAGTTAAGGGGAACAACAGTATTTGTAATTGAAAAAGAGAATGAAGACAGTTTCAAATTCGAATGAGTATCTACATTTAAAAACTAGTTGAGAATCATTTCCATGGAGGGAATTGCATAAGAAATGATTAATAGAAATCCTGAAACCTATATGTGATAGAAAAGATTTGGTAGGAATCTTCCCAAGATAATTACCCACTCAAAATAGCTACCTTCAAAGGAATAAGGCCTTCCAAATCTAAGAATAAGGCTTGAGAATATTATCATGCACTAAGATAAGTTATAAAGATTTGACTAAAGAAAGGCTTTTAGGGGTGAACAACCACTTAGGAGAATCAATATTTGAATTCAACTTAATCCAGTTAAATTCTTGATAAGGATATGTAATATCATTAACCAAATGAAAAGGAGTGATACCTTTTTAGTGAAGATGCTGACTAGAAGATGGGGAGAAAAGAGATTTTACCACCACCAACAACAATAATATACCTTTTTCCCACTGCGTATGGTCGGCTATATGAATCTTTTTTCTCCACTGTCCTATTAAGGTTATTTTTATATTTTCAAACCAAGTCTTTTTAGGTCTGTCTATACCTTTTTTAACATAGGTCGAATCTAATATATCTATTCTCCTTACGGGGTCATTGGACGATTGGAGTTTTATATGACCAAATCATCTAAGGTTGCTCTCTCTATTCTTATCTGCCACTAGAGCTACTCCAACCTTATCATGTATATATTCATTTTTCATATTGTCTCTAATTGTAAAGCCACTCATCCACTTGAGAATCCTCATCTTACAACACTTAACTTAATTTTATGCTTCTCTTTTATTGGTTAACATTTTGTATCATAAAGCATTACAGGTCTCATCATCATCTTATAAAAATTTCCCTCGAGTCTAAGCGGTACTTTCTTGTCACACAATTAGCCCGATGCATTCCTCCACTTCGACCATCCAACCTGAATTCTACTAATAACATCATTGTCTATATCACCATCACTATGAACAATATCTAAACCGCTCACTCTTTTTAATGACTTAATCTTTCATTGTCACCACTTCGTCATTAGGTCTTCTACAATTAAAATTACATTCCATGTATTCGGTTTTCGATCTACTCAAATGAAAGCCTTTAGACCTCTAAGATTAACCTCCATAATTCACGTTTTTCTTGTACTCGCTCTCAAGTCTTATCAATAAGAAGAATATCATTAGCAAAAAGCATACACCAAGGTACGTCCTCCTATGAAATTTTAGTATGAACATCCATAATTGAAGCAAAAAGATATGGGCTGAAAATTGATCCTTGATGTAATCCAATGAAAATAGGAAAATACTTGGTCAATCCTACTTGTGTTTGAACACAACTGACAACTCCAATATACATATCCTTAATGACCTAAATATAAGCAATAGTAATTCCTTTTTTTTCCGAGCTCTCCAAAACTTCTCTTGAAACTTTAT
The DNA here is from genome assembly GCA_021442155.1 of Cymbidium sinense. Taxonomy (NCBI): domain Eukaryota; kingdom Viridiplantae; phylum Streptophyta; class Magnoliopsida; order Asparagales; family Orchidaceae; genus Cymbidium; species Cymbidium sinense. The sequence continues at coordinate 60,592,457 of CM038222.1, forward strand.
CATATGCTTTCTTTAAATCAACAAATAACATCTGTATATCATGCTCACTCTCTCTATACTTCTCCATCAAATCTCTCAATAAATATATAGCGTATCTAGTAGACCTGCTCGGCAAAAATCTAAACTAGTTTGAGAAATTTTTGTATCACATCATAATCTATGTTCAATTACTTTCTCCAGTAATTTTAATGTATGATACCTTAACTTAATTTCTCTAAATTTTGTACACTCTTGTGCATCACTTTTCTTAAAAATAGAAACCAACAAACTATATCTTTACTCATTTAACGTTTTTTTAGTCTTTAAAATAATATTAAAAAGATCTATAAGCCAATAAATTTTTTGATCTCTTAAGCATTTTCACACTTCTATTAGAATATTATCAGGTCTCATTGCTTTTCAACACTTCATTTTCTTTAAGGCCTCTATAATTTCAGTTTTACTAATACAATAATAAAAATAAAAATCTTATTTTTTATTTAGGGTATTAAGATCGTTAAGGTAATCATTTTCTCACAACCTTCATTGAAAAGTCTGTCAAAATATCTCATCCATCTATGTTGAATATTCTCTTTTAAGAAAAGTACTTCATAATCTTCATCTTTAATGCATTTCATTTGAACTAAAATTTTACTTTTTCTATCTTTTTATTTGTCTAATTTATACATGCATTTTTTGCCCTCTTTAATTTCTAATCTATTATATAAATTACTAAATGCTGAATTCTTTGTATTGTATATTGCTTTCTTAGAATCCATACAAGCTATTCCATATCTTTCTCAATCTTTTTAGCTTTTACAGCTAAATGAATTTTAATAAGATTTTTTATTTTATTTTTGATATTTTCTTCCACATTTTAACTCCATTAATTATTTTTATTAATATGAGCTCTTACTTGTAATTTTCTAAGCATATTTTTAGCAATTTGCATAATCTTACTTGTTATTTTTTCACAGAATATTAACTTTCTTATGAACATCCAAAATCATAAGATCTTGTAACTTTTAATAATATTTTTTTTAGTTTCTCACAATCAGTTTAGTTTCATGTCAGGTAGATCTACTATGCATGCTATACATTTGTTAGGAGGTTTGATGGAGAAGTATAGAGAAAGTAAGGAGGATCTACATATGATATTTATTGATTTAGAGAAAATTTATGATAAAGTTTCAAGAGATGTTCTTTGGAGAGTTTTAGAATAGAAATGAGTTAATATTTATTATATTCAAGTCATTAAGGATATGTATACTAAAGCTGTTACTTGTGTCCAAACACAAGGAGGATTGACAAAATATTTTTCTATTTCAGTTGGATTACATCAAGGATTAGCTTTAAGCCCTTATCTTTTTGCTTTAATTATGGATGTTCTTACTAGGCATTTACAGGAAGATGTACCTTGGTGTATGCTTTTGTCGATGGCATTCTTCTTGTTGATAAGACTAGAGAGAGTCTAAGAGAAACTTGAATTATAGAGGTCAACATTAGAGTCTAAAGGTTTTGGTTTAAGTAGATCTAAACCGAATATATGGAGTGTAATTTTAGTTGTAGAAGTTCTATGTTGTGTTGTGTGAACAAGTCATTAATAAGAGTTCTGATATTTAGGCTATATTGTTCAAAATGATGGTGAAATAGATGGAGATGTTATTAGTAAAATTCAAGTTGGATGATTGAAGTGGAGGAATGCATCCTACCCACAAGTGATAAAAGTTCCACTTAAACTTGGGAAAATTTTATAAGATGGTGGTAAGACCGCAATGACTTAATGCAGAATAATAAAAGAGAAGCAAGACTAAGTTAAGTGTACAGAGATGAGGATGCTCGTGATGAGTGGCTTTACTCTTAGAGATAAAATGCTAAATGAGTATGTTCGAAAAAGTTGGAGCTCAGGAAGATAAGATTAGAGAGCCTTAGATGGTTTGGCCACATAAGTGTTGACCGTCCAGATGACTTAGAGAGTAGATGCATTAGATTTGCCTTTACGCAAGAAAGGTAGAGATAGACTACTTTAAGATGTATAAAAATGACCTTAGTATACTTGAATTAAATGAGAATTTGACACATAATAGGACACAATGGAGACGAAAGATTCATGTAGCCAACCCCACTTAGTGGGATAAAGGCTTGTTGTTGTGTTGTATTAAATACCCCCATCTAATCTTAAGACAATACTTCAATTTATTTTTTATCTTTCAATCATTTATCTTAAAATTCAAAACTTGTAGTTGATGATGGGTGCTTAAATTTTCAGCCGAAATGACTTTACAATTTTATAATATATACAATCTATTTTTTAATAAGAAAATAATCAATCTGTATTTTACTAGATCCATTCTTATAAGAAGTAATATACTCGTATTTTTTCTTAAATAAAATATTATCAATAACAAAATCATAAGTTAAAGTAAAAGCTAACATAGCCCTACTTCATTAGTTACTTCATACTCATGGCCACCATGATTGCTTTTAGAATTTTCTATCATTTAAATCTTTTTTAATAAATATTTTTTCTTCAAGAGGTATCCTTTGCGCTAATTCTTCTACGTCATTTCAAAATTTTCTTTTGAGCATATATCCAAACCTACTTGAAGGGCATAAGCACTTATAACATTAATAATTTTAACGACAATAATAATTTTTAGAGCTATAATTATATCTCAAATTTTATTAATTTTCATAATATTATCATTCAAATTTTTATCAATAATTACACCTACATCATTTCTAATATGATTACCATTATAATACTAAAATTTAAAACATAAATTATCTTCTTTGTCTTCTCCTCAACCCATTTAGTTTCTTGATTATATAATATTTATCTTTTTATTAATCATAATATTTATTAATTCTATAAATTTACTTATAACAATACCTATATTTCAAGTTCTAATTCTAACTCTTGTTTATTTAACACTATACTCGGGCACCGGTGCAGTGACCTTGCACAACTTTTATTGTATTCAAACTATACACAGTGTCGTTTCCCAGGATTGCCTGAACACAACACTACAGTTGCCGGGTTACATTGTCATTGTTGGGTCCCAAGTGCCGGATAAGAACAATGGAACATTGCATTAGGTAGTCGATAGCCAGTGTATAACTTGTCAAAAAATCATGATATGAGAGAAGAGACTTCACCAAATCCAAGTTATCTTAACAAATATTGGGATGAAGCTTTGCTAAATGCAAATCATGGATCCAACCATCTAAGAGATGAGATGAAAGATAGAATCAGAACTTTTTTTTGACATCCTTTATAAAATGAGAAACATGAGGCCTTTACTTATATAAAAGTCAGTAAGAGTAGTCATATGCAAATGTTTATTTTGATGATGTTTTTTATTAAGGTATTAGGGTCCACATGAATAGATTTTTAAATCCATTTTGAAAGAAGAAAAATAGTCATTGTACGGAAATTTTTAATGCAAGCTCATCAAATTATTTAGGTCTACATATTTTCTTTTACTTGGCGAGCAGGAAATCTCTTCTTTCATTATTTCATTTCCAGAAGAAACTTCTTTTGATATCATTGCTTTTGGTGATGATCTTATTTGGAATCCAAATGAAAGAGTTGTACAAATGATTGTAAGATAACACGCAGTTAATGAGAACAATCCTTACACATACGAATAGAAATATAACTTTTTGGGATGCAAGGTTTCTCTGAATTTTGTCAGTAATAGGAGTCCAAAAGTCTTTTTGCATCACTTTAGTTCACGAAGAAATGCTTCAAGCTTTGGAAGATAGTCTTTCAAGATAACAACACAAAGCATAAGTGATAGAAAGTTTTTTTATCATGACAACCACCTAGGTAAATTAAAGATGATTTATGAAAATTAATTTTGAGATTTAGGAGAAAAATATATTTAAGAGCCAAAATTTGAGCATAGTCAGCTCTATAAAGGAATGCATAATCAGTTTCTTCTTAATGGTGGAATGGATGATCTCGTGTGTGACAACAACGCAATCAATAATACTTGAACATTCAATTAAAGCAATCAATACTACTTCAACATGCAAATTGAGAATGATTAATCAGGCAGTGAAGATATGAAGTCTATCATCATAACTTTGATGCATATTTTGAAGATCCTGTCGAGGAGGCTAATAGGTTTGAATTTTTTAGGACTTTTGTAAACATTTTTTTAGGAATATTGTATAACACAAAAACTGAAGTTTGCCAGAAAACTTTTACCCAAGAATTTTTTTATAAGATAATTTTTAATAGTCTTCCACATCCCCTGAAAGAACTTTTCGGGAAAAAAAAAAAATCCTACCGAGTGATTTATTAGCATCCAAATCAATTGTGGCAGCTCTAATCGTATTCCAAGAAAAGGAGAATACCAAAACTTCATGATAATCATTAAAGAAATAAAGCTTAAAATAATCAATTTAAGAATTTTTTGATGAGTTACTGACAAATTGATTTTTGAAATGCAAGCTAGTCCTTTTGATAAAAAATAGATTCCTCATTAGCCTGAATCTGATGAATAAGATTTTTTTTCTGTTCCGGCATTTTGGTGGAAAAAGAAGTGCTTATATCCCCTTTAAGAAGTCAATTGACTTTGGATTTTCCACTCCACTAAATTCATTCTTCATTGGATTTTGTTGTAGATCCATTTTCTACTATTTTTATAACCTTTAAGATCTTAGGAAGATGCTAAACCAGATTCAACTTTGATTTCAATATCATTAAGATTCTTTATCATTAAAACTTTCTCTTTTAATTTGATAATTTGTTGATTTTTTTCAATCATTAAGATGCCTACTTGTTTGTCTAAATTTTATGACAAAGCTCTTAAACCCATTTCTATGAGAAGAATAATTATTCCATCACCTAGTGATTATTTACTTAAATCTATCCAAGCTAAATCAATATTTTCCAAATTTGAATAAGTGACCTTTGGGAATTGGAGTGAACTTAGAAATAAAAAAAATAACCGGGTAATAATCTATTTGGGAAAAGGAACATCACAATAAGGGGACAAAAGGAAACGATCCAATTTTGCAAATACTTATTTATCTATTACTAGACCATGAGAAGGATCTCCAAGATATAATCTATTTGATAAGATTAAACAAGTTGGTAAAGTCCATAAAGAAGTTTGAAGGTTGTTTGGAACTAGTAAATCGTTTGTGCAAGGATATAATATCATTAATATCATCACGCAACATACCCTTAGAAAATCATTTGGATATAATATTGAAAGTTTGCTCAAAAAATGAATGTCATTCTTTTTAGATGGGTCATACATTTTATTAAGAACAAAATCAAATTTTCGGGATTTTCAGAGAATGCGCACTAGTAATAGAAAATGTATTTATCATGGAATGGAACACAGAGAGCAAGATTTCTATTCACAATGGATGCCACCAAAATTTTCACATTTTTTAAGAGAAGCCCAATTATTAATTAAATTTTTTCCAATAAATCTAAGAACATAGGGAGAGCACTGTTCAAGTTTTAATACACATAATTTCCTAAAATTCTAGAAAAATCTCTTCTTCAACAATAATCCTTTTGATCTTAGATGCTAAGTCATGAACATTTCGAATTGCAATATTCATAAAAATAATTTGAGCTCAAGAAAACTGAACTAGAGAATTTCAAATTAAGCTACCAATTAAGAAAAAAGAATCATCTGATTTTATTATACCATAAGAATTTACTAAATGTTTGAGGAAGTCAATCGAAGGAGGATCTAAAAATCTGTCAACATGATTTGATGGTAAAATGGTAAATTTGTGCTCAATATTTTTTTTCTATTATTCCCACACATTGAGTGAATGTTAATCTTTTCTTCAAGGAGGATATGAAAAGGGCTCTTAAAGTAAAGAAATCATCATGGGCCACATTACTTTAATTGTATCCTGAGAATTTTTTCTGAAGAATTTTGTGTTACTGGATTTCAAAATTGATAAGTTGAAGAACCATATGGATATTAGAATTTTCAGAAGTAAGGTTCAAACTTTGAACATATTATCAACATTAAAATAGGGGTCTTAGCATTGAAAGAACTCCAAGTTCAACATAATGAAAATCACCATGAAGTGTAGGGGACCCATTTGGCGATAAGGTGGCTTTTGCAAGCATTGAATCCACAAACTTGGAGGGACTAGAGACCAAATCAGAAAAGCATAGCTGCACTAAATTAACGTTTAGTAGAACCAAATTGGAATCATGAAAATGACTGCCCTTCCTGATTCATTTGATAATCAAGGTATTCAAGTTGGGAAGATGCTTTGAAATGATTGAAGTATTAAAATCATTGGTAATATTAACTAGTGCGGATTTGATATTTTAATTTCAAACTGAGAGGCCATTTAAGGAAGTCGTTATGACTGGGTTAAAGCCCATCACTTGTGGAGATCTAAATGACATCTTTAATCTCAAATTGTTTGAGTAATGTTTTTGTCTGTTAGGTCATTCAGTAACTACTCTACAAAGAAGCACTTTGGAAAGGTTTATTTGTTCAATTTTGTTGTCGGTGACAAAAAAATTCACCTGGTTGCAAATTTTTTTGTCTTCCTCTAGAACATGAGAAAAGACATGGATTGAGACCTTATCTTTTGTTGGAGTTGAACAGGATTTATAAGTAAGACCCAACTTATTGCATCTATTACAAATGATGTGTTTTCACAATCTCTAGCAAGGTGATATTTTCTAGACATTTGAAGTAGATATGTGAATAATGCTTACCTTAGTACTGTTGAGGAGTATGAGGCACTCAATATTCGCTTTTCAACGATGGGTTTTCTATTTTCTCACCATGTTAGTTTAGTCCTTTAACAGTTTCCTTGTCCTACAAACTTGGCCCGTTATGATGAACTAATGAACTCATGGTTGCTTGGCAGAATGAACTCAACATTTCCCTTACTCTTTTCTCTGAGATGCATCCCATTCTAACTTACTCTGCACAATATTCTCTTTTACGTTAACGTTAATAGATGAATGTTTCTGTTGCCGGTTTTAAGAATAAGGTCTTACTATTGTTTTCATTGCTTTCACTTATTCTAAAAGCAATTATTTGATTCAATTTAAACATCCTTATCTTTGATACAGTTAATTTGTCTGAAAAAATAATCACATTGTCATTTAGGATTTTTTTTTAAATTGTTATTTATAGCCAAACATGTCTCTGTTTCTGATAAAATTTTAAGCATAGCATATGCCAAACAAAAACTAAAAAGATGGCATACACAAGTTGTGTCAAACACTCCTAATTCTTATGGTTTTTTGGTTAATCCTTTTTTTTTTTTGAATTGGAGTTTTAATCAATGCCATCCACATCTGGTTTCTCTCTTCTTCATGGTTTTTTTCCTTAAAATCTTATCATGCTTTGCTTGTGATTTTGGATTGTAGGATTTTTTTGAAGATGTAGGCCCACTCCTGAGCATGCAGTTGGGCAGCTCCACATTGGATGGCCTTCACAAAGTTTTCAATTCCTACGTAAATTTACTAATCAATGCCTTACCAGGGTCAATGGAAGATGTGGAAAATCTGGAAGGTTCTGGAAATAAAATTGTTAGATTAGCAGAGACTGAAGCTCAACAACTAGCTTTGTTGGCTAATGCATCTCTTTTAGCTGAAGAATCGCTCCCTCGGGCGGCCACAAAGCTCATTTCATTGTACCAGTCGGGCGGAGCTGATGATTCTCGCAAAAAAACCAGCGATAGGCATAATCGTTTGCCAGAACAAAGGGAATGGAAAAGAAAACTGCAGCGATGTGTTGACCGACTAAGAGATTCATTTTGCAGGCAGCATGCTTTAGATCTTATTTTCACAGAGGATGGTGATACACATCTTAGTGCAGAAATGTACCTTAGTATGGACGATAGTCCTGATGAACCAGAGTGGTCTCCCTCTCTAATCTTTCAGGTAATTATTATTCTAGAGCAGAAGTAATCTTGTCTTTAACACTGCAAGCTTTTCATTAAATATTCATTGAAAAACTTGGTGAGCGAAATCCGAAATTTATAGCCATTGGATATGCAAATCACACATCTTGCTATTATAGCTATTTTTTATTTTTTATTTTATTTTGCTGTAATCATGATCATAATGTTAGTGCATTTCAGAATAGGTTGTATTATCTAGTTTTTGATTACTTTATAAAGTTTTGTTGACTGGTACAAGTGAATTTATTTAACTAGCATCAAGTACAATTTAGATTCCAACCTTTTCTTTTGCCGTGGTGTAGGACGGTTGGCTTCTAGGGATATTAATTCATAATTTTAGCTAAAATATTATATTAAGGACAACAAGCATGGTTTATTAATTCTTTAAGATATTTCAACAATCGGTCAAATATGAAATTTCACAAGAAAACATCGGCAAATATATAAATTTGGCAACTAATAAAGTTCATGATTTAAAAGAAAACCCATAATGTATCTTGATAAAATTTTAATCACCATAGAAAACCACTGACTAATCATTTTGAAAGAGAAGAATAATGGTAAAAATCATCTCAATGGAAAGAACAAGGCTCACATTGGTTTTAAGGTGTCTCCTCTTAGAATGCATGAGAGAAAAATTGAAATTGTATTTCAACATTCACTATTCATTTATTTTTTTATATGCCTTTAGAGTCTTATATATAACCTTCTAATGATCCACAAAGTAATAAAATATATAAAATGTGTTGCATCTACTCTAAATAATAACATTTCATGCATCCAACATGAACACTCATAAAATCTAATCCTAAAAATGCTTAATGAACCTATAAACAAGGGATGGCGGAAAGGCATAGTGCGGGATGTAGTGTGGGAATTAGGAGGCATAAGATGACATAATGATTAGTGGGCATGTAGCATGGGAATTAGGAGTCATAAGGTGACATTTTATTGTTGCACGAGCATAGATAAGAATAAATTTCCCTAAGAATAAGGGGATTTACATACATACCACAATTTCTTATGTATTTACATATTTCACACCCAAACTTTAATTTTTACTTAAATAACACTTAAATCTTTATTATTACATCAAAAATACCACTCTTGTTACTTTTTCTAAGTGAAATGCACCTTTTTATGCATAGGAAAAGTGCTATTGTAAATATTAAAGAAATAATAAATGTATGCAGTATGTATGTAATTTCCCTAAGAATAATTATAATCATAGATAATAAAGTTGATAATTATAGAGTTATAGATAAGAATAGGTAGTGGGAATCCATAGAGTGCTAAATTAAAAGGTAATAATAGTGAAAACGGCGAGCTCACCGAGGACGTTGTTGATTAGGGCAGCTTATTCACAAGATGTGAGATTCAACATATCAACTTCGAGAAATGATCGTCTTCGTGCCCGATAATCTTAATGGCGAATATGAGCAAAAGTATATATATATGATGTAGGATTATTTTTGAACTTTATGCTATATAATGGAGGATTTTTTAGCGTGTAAGTTTTTAAATACATATCTATGATGAGATGCACAAAATCATGCACCAAAATCAACGTTTAGATTGTCATCTTGTTTGTCTCAGTACACATATCCTGCATTTCGGATCAATACAAACCTTTGAAATTTGCATCATTGGGTTTCCGATTGGTTGATCTTCCATCACTACTCACATGGTTGTAATTGTATTTGTAAATTTTTTTTTTCAAGAATGCAAGTGTAAAAATGACAATTCCTACCAAATCATTTAAGATTTCTGCATCTACCATTGCCACTGACAAGGTTTTATGGATTGCATTTCTGAAAAAGAATGGTTTTATGAACATAATTGCGCTCATGAGTCTGGCAATGGTAGATAAATAAATCTGCAATAATCCAATACATAAAATGAAAGTAACATGTCACTCAACCATAATGAATGAAGGTTGAGGATTTATAATACTGCTCCACCCAAATAATGAAGATAAGAATAACGACAATGGAAATTATTGATTTGTTTTATCATTAGAAAATTTAAATCAATCTGCCTTATTAGTAAATTGCCATTGTTGGCGCTTATCTTCTGAGCTTTTGCCCCTCTGATGCGTTCGATTGTTAATTGACTTACATTTTATTTTTATTCAAATTTCTATTTTTTTTTTTGTATCCAGGAATTATATGCGAAGTTGAACAGGATGTCTGCCATAACTGCAGAAATGTTTATTGGAAGGGAAAGATTTTCTACATTATTAATGATGAGGCTTACAGAAACAGTCATATTATGGCTTTCTGAAGATCAGAACTTTTGGGAAGATATTGAAGAAGGGCCAAGACCCCTTGGACCTCTAGGTCTTCAGCAGGTAAATTCTGTTCTATCTTTCTTATAAGACTACTGATCATGGAATCGCCATTAACAGGTTTTCCTCCCTTGTTTTGTATAGTTTTATCTGGACATGCAGTTTGTTATTCTTTTCGGGCAAGGTCGATACTTATCCAGGCATGTTCATCAAGTTATTGTAGAGATCATGGATAGAGCTATGGCTGCTTTCTCAGCAACTGGAGTGGATCCAGACAGGTAAGTTCTTTAGTCAAGGAGAAGGAGATAATATGAATGTTTAGATTCATTTTATAGTCTTTTTGTAGTTTGAATTAAGTATGTTTTATGAAATATCAGATTTTAACATGTTTAAGATATAAATTGTCATTTCGATAGCTTCTTCTCGAGAAATTAATTGAAGTAATCTGAACATTCTTTTCAAAAGAATTCTAAATTATAGTACATTGAAAATAATGCGTCTATAGTACCCTGCCCAATAGAAAAGCTTACTCGCGACTCCATAACTGTAGTTATGAAAATGCATAATGACCAAATATCAAGGTAAGTAACTACATAGAAGATTAATTAAGCCAATGTGCAATGTAATGTACAAATGATTTTCTCTTATTTTGAGATCATGGCACATGTAATTTAACTTAGTTTTGGATTGGGAAAGTTTGGTTTAAAGTCTTCTGAAAAGTATTTATTTTTGGCTTTTAAAAGTAAAGGAGCTTTCGAGAACAAAAACTGGTTCAAAAGACACTATTCAAATAAAATTAAAAAAAAATAAAAACAAAACGACTAAAAAAAGCTCTCTCTCTCTCTCTCTCTCTCTATATATATATATATATATATATAGAGAGAGAGAGAGAGAGAGAGAGAGAGAGAGAGAGAGCTGTTATAAGGCAAGCTGAGAATCAAATTTATCTTAGGAAAAATGCTAATTTTGAGTGTTCTTTCTAGTAAAAAGACCAATTTAACTTCTCTAATGATTGGCAAAACAGTTTTATCTTATAGCATTTACATTCTAAATCTTCTTAAAGTTGTATCTCAATCCTCAAATGCAGTGTGCTTCCTAGTGATGATTGGTTTATTGATATTGCTCAAGAAAATATAAGCAAGATAAGTGGAAAGTCAAGAATGGGCAATGGAGACAGAGACCTCAACAGCCCAACAGCTTCAGTTTCTGCAATGTCTATGTCCTCTGTGAGATCACATGGAAGCTCCTGATCTGCAATTTTCTCTTTGCACACAGATCACTGTATAATAATTTGTTTCATTCAATTTCTTCAACTGTTGTGCTGCATTTTTAACATTAGGTTCTGATTTAATTTTGATTTAGCAGATATGCTGAATTTTTTTGAGTCTGTATATGGTAAATTTTTCTGCATGCATTCTGAACTCCATACTGTATAATTCTTTGAATTGAGGACATGAAGATTGGTTTCCTGCTCCTGCAGAATGATTTATGATGCGGGGGCTTGGAAGGAAGGTTTTATTTGTGAATTTGAAGTTTTGTAGGGGGTTATAAGGTAATATAATTAAGAATTAGCGTATCACAGAGGTCTTATGTATTTTATGTCTAACATTTTAAATATTATATTTATTTATCTAGTTTTTTATGCATGATATGATATAAAATATTTATTTATTAAATATGTAAATATTAAACTTTAAGTATTAAATGTATAAATATATAAAAAGTGTGTGCTATGTATGCAATATATATTATGGGAAGATCTATTGGGAATTAGGTTCTAAAATTGGGTCTCTTGTTTATTGAAACACGCAATTTAAATAATATATATAAAAAAAAAAGACTCCAAGCCGCGTTTGAAGAGCACATTCTAGAAGAATTTCTATTAGGAATTTAATATTTGGTTATAATAAGCCTTTAGAATTAAATATATCACTTTAAAAATTTATTAATACATATATTTAATTTTATAAAAATATATTAAATTTTAATTTTATAAATTTATAATTATATTGAAGAATGAGTTCCTTAATATCAAGAATAAGTCAATTTGAATCTAATTGAGCTCTTCAGAAGTATAATTAAAAAAGTTAAGATATTAATTAAATAATTAAATAATCTCAAAATATGTCACTCTTATAATTTAATCGAGTAATTTCATTAAAGAAATTTAATGAACTCAAAATTATCAATAAATTTTATACAATTATGTGAATTAATATTGATCATTTGATTGAATATTTTAAGATTTTGATTATAATTATTAAAATGTGTGTTGAAAAGATATTTTTATTTAATAAATTTAGTATATTAAGTGAAAGTCAAATTTATTTGTGATTTTGATAATGAAACTCTCGCTTAAATTTGGTATATTAAGTGAAAGTCAAATGTGTTTATGATGATTTATTTATTTTTTTGAAAAAAAAAATTATTATTTAATAAATTTGGTATGTTAAGTGAAAGTAAAATATGTTTGTGATTTTGACAGTGAAACTTTCGCTTAATAAATTTGGTATGTTAAGTGAAAGTCAAATGTGATTATAATGATTTTTTTTTTTTTTTTGATTTTTTTGAAAAAGAAATTATTATTTAACAAATTTAGTATGTTAAGTGAAAATTAAATGTGTTTTATGATTTGTGAAAATGAAATTCTCACTTAACAAATCTGATATGTTAAGTGAAAGTTCAATGTATTTATGATTTTTGAAATTTATAAATAATACTTCATTTTTATCATGAGATGGGAGATTAAGCTGTCGAAGCTAATTGCCTTCGACATTAATCGTCGGCTATCATTAAAAATTATTATCATCATTTTATTTTCTTTAATTTATAATCTCATTTTAAATTAAGTTAAACTTCAATAAATTTAATTTTTTTATCAAATTTTTTATCACAATTGACTATAAATTTTTTATTTTATAAATGTTAATTAGTTTAATTGATAAAAATCTAAAATTAAATTGTCTTTATTAACATCACAGGCAATTGCAAGAAGCATCCGTCATTTTCTTTGAGACAAGAGAATACGGCCATTATTTACTTCGGACAGAGCAGTCCTGCGGAAGGATTTGAATTTCAAAGAATAAGGAAGAGCTGAATTATATATTAAATTAAATTATAAAATTATACTATTCTTCAATAATTGCTTTCAAATAAAATATTAAATAAATTAAATTTGATATATTATTTCAATAGAATTATTGGAGAATTGTATTTAACATTTTATGAATGTTAAAGTTTGATAATAAAAAAATTTAGGGGCGGTCTGAAAATCAGTTTTATTTTATATTATATATTATATATTTTTATTATATTTTATTTATTTAAAATAAATATATTTAGTAGCGATGATTATTCTTAAAAATACTTAAAACATTTAAATTTTATTTTAATTATTTTTAAAAATAATATTATTTATTTTAAAAATAAAATTATTTAAAATATTTAATAAATATTTTAAAAAAATGTATTATAAAAAAATACAAAACAAAATTCATCCCATACTCATTGTTTCTTAGTGAGCCATGCGTATTTTTTTAAATATATTTGAGTGAATTTAATAATGTATATATATATATATATATATATATATATATATATATATATATATATGAATTTAAGATTTTTAATTAAAAGATTAAAATTTTAATTGTTAGATTAAGATGACTTGCATTATGCGTGCTTCTCGCATAGTCAGATGTAGGCGTGGGGAAATTTCCTTGGGACCCACACAGCATCAATAATTTTGAAGAAAATAGTGAATATCTAAATTCCAACAGCCGCACCAAACGATTTTATTGCCGATCGCATGGAAAACGTGATATGAGAAGCGACCAGAATTTTATTTTGGCTCTCTCGGCTGCAAATTTTAAAATATATTAAAAAAACTGAGTTAATCAATTATAAATATACACTCTCAAAATTATTTTAATCACATTGAGCTTTTTTATTATCAAACTTTGTTCAAATATATATATATATATATATATATATATATATATATATATATATATATATATATATATATATATATATATATATATATATATATATATATATTATTTAGGGACTGTTTGATTAAAAATTAAAATAAAGTAAAGTAAATGAAAATTGAAATTTTAAAATGATGTAATCCATTTGAAATTTATCAAAAATTTAAAATTCAGGTTTCAATTCAATCTGAATTTCAAACACGTAATAAAGACATGGCCGCCAATTATCATCAAATATCACCGCCATGTTGCCATCATCAACCAGTTTCATCATATTTTGCCGCTATATAGCCGTAATGCCACTCAAAATCTTTAAAATATTTTATATTATATTTATTTTAACAAAAAAAAAAATAAACTTATATATTTTTAAAATTTTTAACCAAATAATTTAAATTAATCTAAATACACTATTCTTTTAAGACAACCAAATAGCCCTCAAATTGATACCTAAGATATTTGTATGTAATTTATAAGATAGAATCGGATAGAATTGATTTGATTTATTTTTTAAATATTAATTTAATTATTGATAATAATTTTAAATTTTTAAAATTTTCTTTTTCATATTAAATTAATAAAACTCATAGATTATAAACAAAGGCTGGTAAAAAGATTAACGTAAGTATTATTCACCATATATCAAAAGCATAAGATTTTTTTAAAAGAATTATTTGATATTAGTTTTAATGATATTATTTAAGGTAAAACAATTATAATTATTATTAAAATAAATTATATTTCAATTCGTCCAAAATGGATTGGAGTTAATAAATCAAAATTTTCGTTTGGTTTAATTTAATTTCAAACAGTTTGATTTTTTTTAAAATTTATAAATTATATTTGTTTTTTTTATCAGCTGCTCATTAAAAAAAATAATATTATGATTTTCAGTTCAACTGAATATAATTTTCATTAAAAAAAATACAGCTATAATAATTTTATAATATGAAATGACTTACCCGAACCAACCTGATATGATCCCAAATACACAGAATGACATCGAAGACAAGATGAAAAAATCCTAAATCGGTGAGGTTTTTACCAAGAAAATAGAAAATTACAAGTCAGTAGTCACGATAAGCAAATAAAAGAAAGAACTGAAAAGATACAAGACTATTATGACTGCTCAAATCAAAAACTAATTAACAAGGGTAGAACTACATGAAGACTAATATGACATTACAGAATAATTTTCAACAAATTTAACAACACAACATTACAGATTGCTAGAATAACAAGAGAAATTGCATTTCCAGAGCAGATACTGCAACAATATCCATAGACAGAGGCTATTCAGATTGTAACCACTTCTGTAAAAGAAACTTCTCCTTCTCGGCTCCTCTCTTTTTCTCCTTTTTCCTCTAGTATTTTCCTTGGTTTCCTCGCCGGAACCACCTTCTTCTCCAGCAGAGAAACCCTAGGGTTTCCTCCTCTCTCCTAGAGCTTTTCCCTCCCTCTCAGCGCCTTTCCAAGGAGTTTCGGCCGCTCGAAGAGCCGTTTACCCCCTTATCAGATCCAGGCTTCGAGAAGACGCGTTTCTTCCTCGACAAGCTTCATCAGACGGTGCACAGCCAGACGCGAGGCAATTCAGCAACGGACGAGATTTAATCCCGCGGTAAGAGTCCCAGGCAGATCCAACGGCCCAAATTAACGGGTCATATCATTGTTTGCCTCTCAAACATCAATGGCGAAGGCACCATACAACAAAAATATTGGAAGAATGTGAAGACTAAACAAGAATGATGAACAAATAACTTCCATTACTATCGCATTAAATGAAGTAAAGAAGACTAATCAAGACAAACTGACAAATCTCAAGAACAAGAATCACGTTATGTAATTCAACTCCTAGAATTTACTCCTCAAATAGAAAGCAAACACACAAAACACAAGACCGCTTAAAGTAGACATGACTAATGGAAAACCCAGAAATGGCTATTCAAGACGCTTTTCAATATTACAATATTTTAAAATCAAAAGTTTATAATAGCATCAGTATATATGGATGAACCTGCTTTAAGCTGGTTCCAATGGATGCATCTAAATAAACAATTGTATTCATGACAATAATTTAAAGATCGTCATGTGAGGTTTGGACCCTCACTATACGTAGATTTAAGAGGAATTAGCCAAACTACAAAAAAATAATTATACAGAGTTCTACAATGAGTTTGAAGAATCAACTAGATGTGAATTCCCCAATTCTTACAAAGTTTTGAATCAGGTTAAGACAAGACATTAAGAGAGAAGTTAGAGCTTTACAAATCAAATTCATTGCAATAGCCTTCCAAGCTAAACTAATGGAAGACAGTGATAAGGTGTTTATGACAAGAACCTCAAGATTCGATCAAATACCAGCAATAAAACATCAATAACCATATCAACAATCTCTACTTCCTACTCCAACAATGCCAATTCACAACAACAATATTAACAAAAAGCCAAACATACCAATTCAAAGACTGACAACCATACAGTTAGAAGAAAGAAAGAAAAAAGGACTATGCTTCAATTGTGATGAAAAGTATCATAAATGACACACCTGTAAATCCAAGTTATTTGCCCTCATTGTGATCAATGATGACCAAGATTATAACCTGTAGCAGAAAACTCAGCCAGACAATCAGTTATTACAAGAAAAAATTACAGAAATAAGCTTCAATGCCTTCACAGGACAATCAAATCTCAGGACACTAAGATTATAAAGGGAGGATTGACAATAAAACAGTACAGGTATTGATTGGCAGTGGGTCAACCCACAACTTCATTTAATCTAAATTAGCTAAATTCATAGATCACACAGTCACACCTGCATCAATTTTTCAAGTATTAGTTGGAAATGGTGAAACATTGAAATATTCAGAAATCTGTTCCAACTTACCAATCAAACTCCAAGGATATACATTTATAACTGATTGCTATATGTTGCTAATGCAAGGAGCAAATGTAGTATTATGAGTACAATGGTTGGAGCAATTGGAAGAATGTACAACATACTACAAAAGTCGACTATGAAATTCAAATACAATGACACATCGTAACCGCAAGGGGACACAACATCAAATGTGAAAAGTATTACCTTGCATCAGTTCATAAAACTCCAAAGCAAGGATGAGATAGCCTCTTACCTGCAGATTACAGAAGTTTCAAGCTCTACAGAGGCCACAATAAATGAATTCCAAAGCTTACCTGCCAATATTCAACAAATCTTACATCAATACCAGGAAATATTTCAAGCTCCAACTGACTTACCTCCAAAAAGGGACATAGATCATCACATCAACTTGGCACCTGAAACTCAACCAATAAGAGTTAAAAACTACAGATACCCACATTTCTAGAAAATAGAAATTGAAAAATTAATCAAGAAAATGTTGGATAGAGGGATAATATGAGAAAACACTAGCCATTTCTCTTCTCCAACACTCTTAATAAAGAAAAAAGATGAAACTTGAAGATTCTGTGTGGATTACAAGGCATTAAACAAAATTACTATCCCTGATAGATTTCCAATTCTAACTCCAAAAGAGTTAATGGATGAATTACATGGAGCAACCATTTTTTTCAAAACTAGATTTGCGTTCAGGATATCATCAAATAAGAATGGCAGAAGAAGATATATATAAAACAGCCTTCAGAACACATAAGAACATTATGAGTTTATAGCTATGCCATTTGGATTAACCAATGCACCCTCCACATTCCAAGCCATGATGAATACAGTTCTCAAACTCTTCCTAAGAAAATTTGTATTGGTATTCTTTGATGATATACTAATATATACACCATTGTAGAAAAAGCGGTTTGTTTTATAAAACCCTCAAATGTTCCTTTATCCAAGAAAGGATAAAATATTTAGGCCATATTTTATCGAAAGGCATGAAGTGGATCAAAGAAAAATTGAACAGTCATGACCAATTCCAATTTCAATTAAGAGGATTCTAGGAACTTAGCTACTACTGAAGTTTGTTAAGCAATATGCAGTAATTGTAGCACCATTGACATCAATATTAGCTAAACAGCAATTCCAATGGACTGAAGAGTCTCAAAAAGCATTTATATAGATGAAATAAGTAATGATATCTTTACCTGTACTAGCATATCTCAACTTTTCTCAACCTTTTATCATAGAAACAGATGCATCAGAAACTGCAATAGGAGCAGTCTTAATACAAAATAGTCATCCTATTGCTTACTTCAGCAAGAAATTATCTCCAACATTACAGAAATCATCTATTTATGTAAGAGAATTTTATGCCATAACGATGGAGATGAAGACAATATCCATTGAGCAACAAGTTCACCATCACGATCAAGAGCATTAGAGAACTAATACAACAAACAATTTAGACTCCTGAACAACAAAGATTTTTTATTAAACTCCTTGGTTTTGATTATACCATAGAATATAAATCAGGGATCACAAATAAAATAAAGCGATGCCTTTATACAGAAAAATTATAATACAAAAGAGCAATCTACAACAGAAAGCTCAACATAATAAAGTTTATATGCTTACACTCAATAATTCACCTCTTTAGTACATCAGATCAGAGAGGAAACACAATCCAGTCCAGAATTACAACAACTTTATAAGCAAATAACAGAAAACTCTGGTTTGTTTCCAAAGCATAAAATTTCCAATGGATTAGTGTATTATAAAGGCAAAATTGTCATAAATAAAGACTCAGAAGTAAGAAAGATCATTATGAGAGAACTACATTCAACTTCAGTAGGAGGCTACTGTGGAATTAAAAGGACATTAGCCAGAATTACTCAATAGTTTTACTGGAAAAAGATGAAGCAAAACATACAACACTTTATCTCAACATGCCCTATATGTCAACAAGTTAAATATGATAAGCTGCAGTTTACTACAATCTTTACCCATAACAGCAGCCATTTGGGAGAAAATTTCAATGGATTTTATCACAGGATTACCCAAGTCTCACAACAAAATTACTATATTATTGGTGGTAGACAGACTATCCAAGTATGCACATTTCTCAGCCCTTCAAACTAAATTTATAGCTACCTCTATTGCTTAGATCTTTATTTCAGACATATGTAAATTACATGGCATACCACAAGGCATAATTTCAGATAGAGATCCTATATTTATGAGTAATTTTTGGTAGGAACTATTCAAGTTAAGTGGAACAACACTTAGCCACAGCAGTGCTTATCATCCCCAAACATATGGCCAAACAGAGGTCACAAATAGGACATTAGAACAATATCTAAGGAGTTTTGTGCTAGAGACACCAAGAAATTAGTTACAGTTTTTACCATGGGCAGAATTCTCCTATAACACATCCATCAATACTTTCACCAAAATGACTCCTTTTCAAATAGTATATGACAGACTACCACCTAAAATTTTACCTTACAATGATAACACAATCACAAATACAGAGGTAGATACATTATTATAACAGAGGGATAATATTCTGCATCAGCTTAAAGAAAACTTACAGGAAGCTCAAAACAGAATGCAGCAAATGGCTAACAAACACAAAAAGGAGCTCCAACTCCAGAAAAATGACTTAGTATTAGTTAAATTAAAATCCTACAGACAAACTTCAGTTTTAATGCATCCTTATACAAAACTACAAAGGCAATACTATGACCCATTTAAAATCCTACAGAAAATAGGCATAATAGCATACAGAGTGGAGCTTCCAGAGATAGCAAAGATCCACAATGTCTTTCATATATCTAGACTTAAGCAATACATACATAATTCCAAGCTACATCCAACAATTTTACGAACTCAATGCATAGAAGGCCAGCCTTTGGTCAAACCTATCAAAATTCTAGAAGAAAGGATAAGAATGAAAGAAGATAAGCCTATTAAGGAAATTTTGGTCCAATGGGATGAGATGCTAACAAAAGATGTATCTTGGGTGTCAATTGAAGAATTCCAGAAGGTATTTTCTAATTTTGACCTTGAGGACAAGGTCATGTTTGGAAGGGGTAATGATGATCCTAAATACAATAAGACATCGAAGCACAAAGAGAAAAGCCCCAAATTGGTGAGGGATTTTACTCAAGAAATAGGAAATTACAAGACGAGTCACAAGCAAATAAAAGAAAGAACTAAAAGATACAAGGCTATTTGACTGCTGATCAATGAAACCACCGCATTAACAAAGACCGAGAACTAGATACAAGACTAATATGACATTCGTAACAACTTTCAACAAATTTAACAACACAACAGATTGTTAGAATAACAAGCAATTAT
Organism: Cymbidium sinense; assembly: GCA_021442155.1. Lineage (NCBI taxonomy): Eukaryota > Viridiplantae > Streptophyta > Magnoliopsida > Asparagales > Orchidaceae > Cymbidium > Cymbidium sinense. The sequence continues at coordinate 60,612,885 of CM038222.1, forward strand.
TTAAAGAATCGCAACAATATCCATAGGAGGCTATTCATTGTAACCACTTCAAAGAAAAGAAACTTCTCCTTCTCGGCTCCTCTCTTTCTTCTCCTTTTCCTCGGTATTTTCCTTGGTTTCCTCGTGAGCCACCTTCTTCTCGAGAGAAACCCTGGTTTCCTCCTCTCCCGAGCTTTTCCTCCCTCTCAGCCTTTCCGGAGTTTTGGCCGAAGAGCCGTTACCCCTTATCGATCCGCTTGAGAAGGCGATTTCTTCCTCGAAAGCTTCATGACGCAGCCTGACGCGGGCAATTCAAGAACTGACGAGATTTAACCTCAGAAGAGTCCCGTGCATCCAACCACCCAAATTAAATCCGAGTCGTATCACAACTTCCCTTTCTTTTGAATTGATCATATATAAACGTGGTAGAAAGTTTAGATTTATGCTTACAAATTACATGATAATGAGTATGATCTAACAAGATTGAAAATCATGATGAATTTACCCTAACAAGGAGAGGTTAGAGGGGTAATGTTGTGGATCATGATAGGAGGTTACCGATGATGGTGGTGAACTTTGAACCTAATGTCACATATGCAAACTAAACCAATGAGCGAAAGCATGTATATGTTCAAATTTGAGCTTGTTTAATATTATCGAGTTCGAGCTCGATTCGAGCTTTTAAGAATAGTGTTCAAGCATGAGCTTGTTTATCATTATCGAGCTCGAGCTCAATTCGAGTTTGTTCATGAGCTCAGCTCAAATTGGATTATCAAGCTTGTTAACGAGCAGCTCGTTTAGTAAAATAAACAAACTTTAATCTAGCCTTAATCGAGCTTGTTCACGAGCAGCTTGTTGAGAAATACACATGAGCTGTATCAAATAAAGCTTATTAAGCCTAAAAAATAATAATTTGAATAATACTATGCACAAACAAGCCTTAATCAAGTCAGAATCTCTTTAGCGTTCACAACTTTAAATGATAATATTCATGAACATAAATGAACCGAATTTGTGTTAATTTAGCAATCGAGTATTTTGTGTTTTGGATTGCTTTGATTAGTTAATCAAACCTTTGAAAGAGTTTAATCGATGATAATATGTTAACACTTTTCATTTTACTTTAGTCACATATAAGAAGAAATAGGAGAATACTCATATAAACTTTCCATTAAGATATATATATATATATATATATATATATATATATATATTTTTTTATTTCAATTCATCTCAGTCAAATAATTATTTTGATTTTAAGTATACAAAAATTAAAATTTATATAATTTTGAAATTAAGTGAATATGATAATATTTATGGAATCATATTATAACTTTTATCTATTAAAAATGATATATGCTTAGGTGAGGTTTATTATTGAAGGAGATATTCTCATAATTTTCACATCAAGTTAATTTTATAAGATAAAGTATTTCTTAAGTAAATGTCAATTAAAATATGTTAAAAGGGTATTATTTTATATTCATAAAAATCGGAAAAAAAATCCACGGGAACTGCGGAACTTTCAAAGATGGAATAGATTTTAAACAGCACAATGTCTTAAAACCTGAGCTTTCATAAGCCTCCCTTCTTCCTCTCGCTCGCTCGCTTTCTCTCTCTCTCGCTCTCTCAGTTCTCAAGCCATGCTTCTCACTTCTTTAAATCTCTTTTTCTTTGTCCTCCTCGCCGCCGGCGATGCCGCTTCGGCTGCGGATCCGCCGCCATCTCCTCCATCAAACGGCACGACAGTATACGAACTTCTCGCAAAATTCGGTCTCCCTCCCGGCCTCCTCCCCAGCACCGTCACCTCCTTCTCCGTCGCCAGTAATGGCGAATTTGAAGTAACCCTTGCTGGAGAGTGCTACGTCAACTTCGAATACCTGGTCTATTACGAACCAAAGATCTCTGGCGTCATCCGCTACGGTGAGATTGACGATCTCAAGGGCATCCAAGTCCGCCGCTTCTTCATCTGGTTCGATGTAGACGGAATCAAGGTTGATCTACCTCCCACCAATTATATCTACTTCGATGTTGGTTTGATTACGAAGAAGCTTAGCGTCGAACAGTTTAAGGACGTTCATTCATGTCAGAAGGGGTTGTCGGAGGACTTGATGGAACGTGGCGTGGGGTTGTATCAGGTAAGGGTTATTCTTTTAATTTTATTTAGCTTGTTGTTGATTCTGGCATGTGACTGTGATTTGTGTTCTGAAATCTGTTTGATTTTGCATCTATTTGAGGGAAAGCCTGCGATGGTTTCAATTTGACCATTTCTTGTGCCGTAAGCATCCGGAATGGATGGTTTTTTCTGATTTGGACGGGGTGGAACATGAGTTAAATTTGGCGAAAGCTTTTTAGGGCTATTTAGGTGAACAAATAACTCTAAAAAGTTTGATTGATTAAAAAATGAAAACTGATTTACTGTCCCAGTTAAACTGTCTCTTGTACTTTTAGCCAACCGTACGGGAGTTTTTAGGTCTGCGAGCACCATTACTCAAGAAAAAAACAAAGTAATGATTACAAGGACGGACAAGAACATCGAATGGTCTCCAGTTACCAGATACCATGGTAAGGTGCCTTCATTCTCACAAACCCGTTTGGGTGGCTAGGATTAAATTATTCAAAATTCGAGTAATTTTGTGTTGTAAAAAAAATACTGATTTAACTTTGGGCTGATGGAATCGAATTCATCAAAATCTAAGAGATTTTGAATATAATGTGTGGATTCAATCCCAAGTTTGCATGGCTGAGATGAAGGTAACACTACCATGATCACTTTAGAGGATTAGCACCTAACGACAGACATTGAAACTGGCACGCCTGAAGTGGGATGAAGATTTAGGCTGTTCTCTTCGACTCCATATGGAAGATAACTGATTTCGCTTTTTAAACTAATAAAACATTGATATATTGTTTTAATTGCCAAGATTCAAGTGGTTTTAGGAAATGAGTAAAGCTTGGGCTGACTTGTTTTATTGATGATGCTTGGGATTACTTATAATATGGCTGAAAATTGCTTTTTTTATTGATCTAGTAGGCATAGATGGGTGGTTTTTTTTTTAAGGAGAATGGTTTCATAAGAACTGAAAAAGTTGGAGTAGCTCCAGTGGTAGATAAGATTAGGGAGAGTCGCCTTAGATGGTTTGGCCACATAAAGCGTCGGCCGTATAATGATTGTGTAGATGCATTAGATTTACCTTATGTTAAGAAAGGTAGAGGTAGACCTAAAAAAGACTCGATGTATAAAAAATGATCTTAATATACTTGAATTAAATGAGATGACACACAGAAATGGATTTAAGATTCATGTGACCCCACTAGTGGGATTAACTTTGTTGTTGTTGTGGTTTCATAAAAACTCCTTGGGAAAAAAAAACCCATCGAAACCAATGCTTATGAGGCATCTTTAACATCCTTTTAATGTATTATGACTTGATAAAGAAGAGCAATAATTCAAAAGCTTGCCATGCAAGCATAGGATATAGTGGGTTTTGATTAAGTTGGTCTTTTGAAGTATTTCTCTTTATTAATAGCACTGGGTGGTCATGTGGATGTGATTGTTATTTTATTGTTTTGCCTAGTGATGACTTCTAGGTGCTTTTTTTTTCAAAACTTCTACATTTTTTCTGATTTTTGTGGCTATTAATGCATTGGATAGCTGCAATATAGCTTTGGCATCAATATGACTATGGGGTAAACAAGGGGGTGTTAAACCCTGTTATATGCACAAGGTGCTATTCTCTAGATTTCATTTCACAAGTGAAAGTCAAAAACTTGACATGATGAAATAACATGCCTATAGTAAAGCTTGTTTTACATCATGATCCTTTATAACGGTAATTATTTTTTTAAATTTCTCATTGCACATGTTTCTATCATTTTACTATGTTATTGTGTCTTTATGGTTATATGCTTGATAGTATTGGTGCATTGGATGAGTTTAAAAATCATTTTTTTATCTAGAGATTAAAGGTTGGAAGATAATATATGTCAACATTTTTTCATACCATTTTTAAAAGTTAACAGGTGGATCAAACAAAGTGATTAACATTCCAATCTTCAATTACAGATTAATATTAGCTAAATAGTACATAAACCTTGTTACACTCCCCAGCACACAGACCCAGCATCTGTTCTATACAAACAATAATCAGGATTCAAATTCTACTGTAGTTGTTTGATTATGTATTCTCCTCCAAGCTCTTTTTAGAATATTGTCACCCACCTATACTATACTTGCTGCATAAAGCAGCGCATTTGGTTTTCTTATGAATTTTCAATAATATTTGTTCAATTTTAGATATGCTTGTGCCATAAATCTCTAATTTCAGATCAAACTATTTTATTTTTGTCATTGATTTATATTGTGCTTGATCCTGTCATACAGAAGGCTTGAACCAATGACAATTCTTTTTCTCCTGACAGAAATGCCGGAGTTTTTACTGAATGTTTGTGGTTCCTTGCATATAATCTCTGTCAAAACACCAGGATTGTTCTGTTTTCCACTTTTATTTTCCTTCTTTCGAACAATTATTTGTGCCTTTCAGATCCCTTATGCTTTGCTGCTTCTGCTTTCCCAACTTTTGATCTTTTATATAATTTACTCTCCAAATTCTGATCAAGCCATCAAATTCTATGCCATGATCAGCTGGACTAATGTTGACAAAGTTACTATTTTGTTGAAATATGCAGCTCTAAGAAGATGCACTGGCATGATAATGACCGAATTAGCAGAAAATAGTTCAAAAGAAACACTTATTTTGATCTTCCAGTGCTTTTGTAAAATGTCTTTGAATGTAATTTGCAAATCTCAGCCACTGCTCTTGTGCAATTATTTAGTCCCATTGGGTTCATAGTGAGAAAGTACTTCACTAGTTCTGTTAGTCTCAGATAATCACTAATGGTTTATACATTCATTAGTGTGATGAATCTATCTATATTCACTCTACAATATTGAGTAGTTATGTTTTGCTGTATTAATGGAGGTTCCTTATGATGTAGTTATTGGATATTTGTGTGCTTTGTATGCTTATGATATATCACAACAGGTAAAATGATTGAGTTCAGTGGTTAAATGAATGGCAAAAGTCAGTTTTTAACAACCATTTAATGATATTATTGTACCATTTTTTAAACATTTGATCATTATTGATATTTGATGAAAAGTAGATGGCTGTAAGAAGTATTCAGTTTTTATGACATTCTTAATAGGTTGTTATATTTCCTCTCATGTTTCTGAGTATCGTGCTCATTAACTAAAGAGATAACATCTCATAATAAGATAAACGAAGCAAGTTAAACAATCATTTGTTCGATGCTCGATTTCTCAAAATAAAAAATTATATTATATTATATTATTATTATTATTATTATTTATTATTATTATTATTATTATTGTATTAATATTATTTTATTTATTACTATTATTATTATTATTATTATTTTATTACTATTATTTTTATTTATTATTATTATTTATTATTATTATTATTATTATTATTATTATTGAATATGAACATTTACATATTTCAAATGTAAATGCTTCTAAAACTAGATGCAGATTAGCTCAATTCCTCAAATTCATTGTCAGATCAGCTCTTCTACATTTTAGTTAAATGAACAAACGACATTTCAAGTCGATATATAAAGCGAACACCTAACAAATAAATTTTAAACAAGCCAAACACCTAGTATGTCTCACTGCTGCTTATCTATCAATGTCATAAAAAAAGTGCTTTTTATATGAAGCTTATTTAACCTAGATGAAAGGTAGATCATTATAACTTCTAAATCTGCATAGTGAGATTATTACAATAATGTTACACTAAAATATTCATATCAACGAGTTTTGAATTTTATTTAATAATAAAAAGATAAATTTATCTTCAGTCATTGTGAATATTTTAGCACAAAATAATATTATTAGTTCAAATATCTATAAAAATAAAGAGACATTCAATATAATTCTATTGGGAGTCAACTAGTTTGATTGGTGAGGGTCATGAAAATTATAATCAAGATCTTAAGTCTGAGGGGGTGTTTAGGCAACGAAGAAAAACGAGATGAAATGAACGTAACTTGTTCACCGTTTGAAAAACATTTTGTTTATGTTCGGCTCGTGTTTTAAATACAAATTTTACTGCTCATTCATGCTTGAAATCGTTTTGTGTTAAAGTTAAATGTCAAATGCAATAATAAAATCAGAGAAAAGGATGATTAATAAATCTTGCATAACAAAAGTTTAACCACCAAGTATCGCTTTGATGATAAATAATTGTGTCAGATGTATAATAATAATAATAATAATAATAATAATAATAATAATAATAATAATAATAATAATAATAATAATAATAATAATAATAATAATAATAATAATAATAGTAATAAATAATAATAATAATAATAATATAAGATAATTTTTATTTTGCAAATCGAAAGGTAACAATCAAACAAACGATGTTCATATATTCTACCGCTTATATATCGAAATAATTTCTGTCTATGCTTAGTTAACGAACGAACATAGCCACATAATAAGCAAACACGATTCAAACAACGAATTTTTTTTGATTCTATGTATGCCTAAAAAAGTTGTGATGAAGTTATTACAGAAGAAGCCGATGCCTAAAATACTACAATCTATATTATAATTTTTTTTTATTTCAAGTTAAAAAACACAGTTTCCCAACGCATTACATCGTAAAATGTACCAGCACCGTATTTTCGCAAATGATAATTGCAGTATAGTGTGAAAATGCGTCACATCACACTCTTGTTTTAAACACACTTTGAATCTTGATTACATCATAATAAAGGCTCCACCTTAAGGATTTATGTGGGCAAAAAAAATTCTCATTAAATCACATAAATTCTCTTCAATATGTTAAAATTTTTATTTTTTTTCAACCTTTTGATCATCATTATATTCGAGCATATATTTTCCCCAACATTGTCTACTAATACGAAATTTATTGAGATTTCACAAATAATAAAATTTAACCATAGATTAAATTAATCAATCAAACTAATAGAACTAAGTCTATTACTATTCAATTACAATTAATCAACCTAGCAAAATCCTTTCATATAAATTCAACTAATAATTTTTTTTAATTTTTTTTTTATAGTGATCTGTCGCAATATGTGCTCATGTATTTTAATCGAAAATCACATTTTTTTTATCTAAACCTTTAAAAATACTCTTAAAAATCAGATGATTTGCTAAATTTTAATTTTTTAGAGACATGGTTCAGTTTTAAAATAATTCTTTTTGTGTATATTATATATATATATGCATAATGCATAATCTCGCGCATTTCTTTTGTAATTTATAAGCATACAGAATATATTATCGTTTTCCCAAAAAAAAAAAAATTGAAGAAATTTTGTAAAATTATAAAATAACATTAAAATATTAATAATTTTCTCAAAAAATACATTATCGAGTGATGTGACGTATGAACAATATTTTAAATCTTAGAAATAATCTCAACATTTTCAGAATATCTCAAAAAAACATTTGGCTAACGGATGATTGCGCTAACATATTGGGCCTTCACCGAAGGCCTAATGCACGGTCGGAAAATGGCCGACAGGCCGCATTTATGGGCCTTCGGTGCGGGCTGTGTCGTATCAGGTCTAGCCAGTGGAGATCTTAGGTGGCCGGAGTTATGTACCTCTGCGTCGATTGTGGCGGAGGTGGTGGCTGTGGCGGAGACGGTGGTGTGGTTGCTTGTGACGGCGATGTGTTCCTTCGAATCTATTGAACGGATGGGATCGTTCCAGATTCGGCCGGAAGAACCTTGCCGGCGGAAGGAGACGGAAGACCTCTGCAATTTCGACATAGTTTTTAATGGAATTTGATTTCTGAATCTTATTTATTGCTCCAAAGCTTAGATTTTTCTTTTTTGTTGGGGAAGGAGAGTTTGTTTTTACACTTTAGGGTTTCTATTGCTTGTTAAATTATGTCCGATGATTCATTTACTTGTTTTAGTTGTGTAATTGGGGATCTTACTCACTTTTCTATAAATAGGTTAAAGATGTTTTAGCTCAAATTAGATTAATGATAAGTAAAAAAGCTTAATAAATTAAATATGAATTTGAATTTTTTTATTGACTTTGATATCATCAAATTTTTATTTTCAATAAACTTATATTTGAAACAAATATTTTAATAAGATAAATCTAATGAATATTTGGTAGTGATTTCTTGATTATTATCATCTTCTACCAAATTAAATCAACAGAAATTATCACTAATAAGATGATGTGTATATTGTTACGCCATCATTGATACTCGTTCTTGCCAACAAAGCTAACACATGTCGCTAATATTGAAGTAGATACATGCTATTTAGAAATAGATAGAATATTTTGTTATCACTAATAATCTGTAATATTGATGCTATTGACATTAATTACATTGATGATGCTGCCATCAAAGCAAGCTATTATCAGAACGATCGTCGCACATTATCAGCACTAATATGATACTATTTTGTTCGAGATGGAAAAAATAGTATTTGTTGCGTGCTAAAAAATTAGTTCCGCTAAAATAAAAGTTTACGTCTTAGCTTTGTTGTGAAATCCAGTACACATACAGATATTGGAAGAATGAACAAAAAAATGCACTTTAAAAAAAAAAATCAGATATAATAAAATCATTAGCTAAAAATCTTCCATAATATATTTGAGTATAAAGTAGCAATGATTACGAATTATATATAAGAAGGGTTGACAATGGCAATCGACAATAATAACTACGCACGGTTAAGTTGTAAATGCTATGGATAATACGGTGCGGAGGGTCGCGGACCGACGGATCTACCATGCGATGACTTAAATGATCGACGAGGTGGCGCGGTGACCGATGATGGTGGTGGCGGTAATGACCGCTGACGGCATGGATTTGGCCAAGACGCCGACGCGGTTGGCGTGATTAGGGTCATCGAATTGCCGAGTGAGATTAGACATGCTTGAAGATTTTTCAAACTCTAGAGCTCTCTCTCAAGATTGTGAAAACCAGAACATAACCAAAAAATAGATGCTCAAGATTTAAAAGATCGAAGGTAAACCGGATGATATAATAAATATTAAAATTATCTAAATGAGATTTAAATGATCAAATAATTATACAATGTGTAATTTGAGAGAAACAAATTATAAAATACAAATCATATGCAAAAAAAATCTCCTGCAATTTGTTGGATTCATTATAAAATAAAGTGCATTAGTTGGATTCACTATCACTTTTAACTGGAAAATGGACACACACTTACAAAAAATTTAGTATAAGCTTTGCTTATATAAATACACAAGTGGCATAAAAAGATCATCATCTTTAAATGATTAATAACTATACAACTTCTAACATTGTTGTGATCCGTGAAAAAGAAGCTCTTCTGCTTTCAATCTCCCAATTCTCAATACAATTGTGATCCGTGAAAAAGAAGCTCTTCTGCTTTCAATCTCCCAATTCTCAATACAATTGTGATCCGTGAAAAAGAAGCTCTTCTGCTTTCAATCTCCCAATTCTCAATACAAGACATTCTAAGTTCTATGGACTCTATTTTCTACATATCAGCCTAATGAAAAAAATTTATTCGAATAAGAAAATAAGAATGCTTATTGGCTCTGCAACAATTAAAAAGGACTGTCATCTTTATAAGAGTCTTAGCGGGCGTCACAGCCGAGAGAGAGAAGAAGAAGAATAGGTAATAAAATAAAAACTTATATTTTCTATGTAAATGAGAGAGAGAGAGAGAGAGAGAGAGAGAGAAAGAATAGAATAAATAATTTAAAGAAAAAAAAACTTCTTTGCTCTCGATAACCTACTGATAGAGAGAGCGTGGGCTGGCTGTGTCGGAATGCTTAGGTTTGTCAGTTTGGATGAGGTCGTCGGTGAGGCTCATCGAGAAAGAGAGGGATCTTGGGTTGTGCCCGTGATACTTGCGAAAGAGAACGTTGTCGAAGACACCGGTGTCGAAACCGCCGATCGGTTCGTTCTGGTCGAATTGCGGTTCTCTCTCCCACGTTCTCCTCGAGCCGTTTTGAACATCTCGGATTAGCACAGGTGATTCATCATCGAACCAACCAAAATTCAGCTTATAATAGTCATGCTCTCTTTCTTTTTTGAAGTTCCTCTCATGTGAAGAATGATTATTTATGATTAGGGAGGACGCTACGTGAATACATACAAAGTCCAAATCACTCATCTATTAACTTAAAATGATTCCCTGATAATCATGTATTTTAAATATTTAAATGCTCAAACAAAAATCGAATCAAGAGATCTTGCTTGTTTAGATCCGTTCAGAAGATGTTCGATTCGATCATAAACACAATTTAAACCATTTAGGAATTTAATTGATATCCCAAAATTTTCAATAATATTTTAAGTGTTTGATCTGGATTAATTTAAGATCGATTGCTGACATAAAGATTTCTGCTTGATTATTAGATTTAGTGTTATATCAATATTAACTATAAATTAGTGAAATAATTTCAACTAAGTCATAAATTATGGCTATATTAATTCAAGCAGTATATATATATTTATTAAAATAATTATTATAATCAAATAAGACTATACAAAATCATATAATGTAATTTAATAATTAGGTGAATCAATTAAAATTTTCACACTCTTCTCATTTTAATTAAATTAACCGAGAAATAATAACTCCAAATAATTTTATATGAATTTATTCGAATTGTAGAAATACTCTTTATAGTAATCTAATAATTATGGGTGTAAGTGAGTCAAGCAAGCTTGTGAGATGACTCGAGCTCGTGAGCCAAGCTTATCAAGACATGTGCTCAAGCTTGAGTTCGAGCTTGGTTTGACTCTACTCGGTAACTTATAGAGCCGGCTCGTTTACATAACGACAAATTATAATTATTATATATAATGTTATCGATTCAATAATTTAATGAACTTTTTAAACGAGCTCGAGCTTTTGAAATGAGCTCGAGCATTTCAGTCTAGCTCGAGCTTGATTTTCTTTAAATCGAGTTGAGCTCGAGCCTGATAATTGAGCTCATATCGAGCTCAAGCTTAACAGGATTTAAATAAGTTTAGCTCGATTAAATTAAAACTCTTGACTCATTTACACTACTAACAATAATATACAAATTATAACAAAAAATCTACATTAAAAATTAATGAAATTCATTTTTTATAGATGAATCAATTAAAATTGGTAGCGTGTTATCATTTTTATTTATAAAAAATATAAATCAATTTAATCAAATATGTATGTGATATAAAAAATATACTGTAAAATATAATAAATTAACAAGGTATCAATAATTGGTCAAATACAACTCAATATGGGCTCAATCTGAAATAATATGGGCTCTAATTTTAAAAAATCTAAGTTTTTTAATGCGTTACTTCTCTTAATTAATATTAATACATCGATCGAGATATTTTATTTTTATAATATTTCTCTCGTACAGTCTGGAACGTGGTGGGTCCCACTCGCTCTGCTCATCTTCCCCACTCCCTCTATAATATACTTCTTGTAGTCGGGTAGTAAGATTTAGAATGAAGATAAGGATGGCGATCTCGAAGCCCTCCTCGTCGTCGCCTCTCTTCTCCTTGCCGCCACCTCCGCTACCGCTTCCACCGTCCACGAAGAGCTCTCCAAGTACGGCCTTCCGCCGGGTCTCCTCCCCGATTCCGTGGTAAGCTACTCACTCGGCGGCAACGGAGACTTCGAGGTGGAACTTTCTTCTCCGTGCTACGTTAAGTTCACCGATCTCGTCTATTACAAAGACAAGATAAAGGGAAAGCTTTCCTATGGTGTGATCTCCGATCTTGAGGGGATCGAGGTCAAGAAGTTGTTCGCCTGGTTTCAGATCACTAGAATCATCGCAGTTCCCGATGGGAAAGCGCTCGAGTTCCAGGTCGGGTTCTTGTCCGAGAAGCTCCCGGTTTCGTTATTCGCGAATATTCCGCATTGCATAGCGCCGAAGGGATCGTATCAAGGGTTAGACGGGTTGATTGCTGAGGATGCCGTCGTAGCTGTCTCTGAGGTATTTTTTTTTAACTGATCCCTTTTGTCTAATAATTGTGGGTTCTGAAAACATTAGATTGGTTTGAGGAGACTGATTAGGTTTTCGGGATCGTGCTGTTGAGCTAGAGTGGTTTTTTTTCTTAGGCTTTGGGAGGGATAGCGCTTCATTATTATTATTTTTTCTTCTTCATTGTTTTTCTCCACACGGTGGGATGTGAAAGATCTAATCTAGAACAAAGGCATCTTCCTTTTGTTGGTTTTATTACTGTTATGAAATTAAAAAAATCCGAGAAGTTAATTAAATGGATCATCTCTATGTTATAAGACGAAAAATTGCGATATATATTTTTTATCTGGCGATCTTTGAACTCTGCGGAGAAGAAATACAGTTCTTTCTTAGTTTTGAGGTTGAATTTACTACTTTTGAAATTTGGAAGTATCAAATCTCTTGGATATGAGCTGAGACAGTGGCTTGAAATTAAGCGTTTCATCCTCATGCATTTCTTTGTGCTTGGCATATCTATATCACACATTGTATGAATCATGAGCTGATTTTCTTATAGATTTTTTGTATTGCTAAGTAGGGGCATTGGGTGTTGAATGGCTTTTACATGCCCAATTAAATTGATGGTAAAGCTAACTCAATTTTTTAGTCGAATCAAAAGCAACTCTAACTTGTTTATTACCACCAACACTGGCCCCTACTCAACCTATTAAGGAAACTCTAACTTGTTTATTTCCTATTAGACACTATTAGATGCTTTCTAAACAAATGTTAGAAGCCCCATACACTAAACCCGTCCTTCAGCCCCATACACTATTAGATTAGAAATTATGGAAATGTACACCATACACCATACACTATTAGTTGCTTTAGGCATAAATCCACCACCATTACAATTAGGAAATAAAAATGAAATAAAACCAAGTAGGCCCATTACCCACAGTATTTTAGGAACTATAAAAATGATCTTAGGCACTATATTACTCGCTTAGGAATCCTTGAGTAAATTATTCTGAATTAAGACAATAAACATGGGTTTAGAATTATCAGAACATTTCCAAAATACAAATCAAAATAGTAATATAGAAGAAGTAAAAGTACTATATGAGCAATTAATCCAGGAAATGGAAAATATAAAATTGCTACCTATTACTATTAGTAACTTTAATACTGAAGAAAAAATAAAAACACTGTACGAACATATTCTTCAGGAATTATAAATAAATACAGAGAAATTAAGAGAATTAGCAACTAGATATCCTCATGTTCCTAACACGGAATATCAAAAAGCCATTTTACACATATAATTGTAGAAATGGAAGGATTACATGAGCCTGTAGTAATAGAAGCATTACAAACTCAATAGTCAGCATTATGATGGAAGAAATTGATTTTAGTCAAATCAATACATATGAAGAATTACAAGATTATGTATTTAGTATGAAAACAAAGATATTCTAATTACAAAATCGCTACATGATTTTGAATTAGCATATGAGAATAAATCAAATCAAGACTTGATTGGAAGATGATAGATTCTCAATATCGAAAGAAGAAATTAAAATGAATCAACAAGCTATGGATTTAGAAGTAGAGAACTTCAAGAGATGAAAACGCCCCAGTTTGATCTCGTACACCATCGAAGATGGAGAACCAAGAAGACCATATAGACCTGCATATCTCGTGACCGACATGAAAAAAATAATTACAAGTACAAAGCGAATAAATAACCCGAATTATCAATCTAATGCCAAAGACATGAATGCATAATCTTAACCATAAATCAAAAATCCTCAAATGTGGGAATCGCAATTCCACATGGGAATTTGACGCAAGACGCGGGCAAATAGTGATAAGAGAGTGGAATAGAGATATGTTTGATTCTTAAACATTATTGGAGAAACCGAAATATATTCAATAAGCAAAAGTAAAGAAAAGGAAATAGAATCCTTACGCCAATTAGAGATAATCCTTATAATTTTACTAAGTTCATTAGAACATTAATCTTGGATTTGATCCGCAGACAAAATACAAATATTCAAGATCATGCTTATAAACTTAACAACTTAGTTTATAGACGGTCACAAATAGAATTTCAAATTATATGACATATGCTAAGAGAGCAGGAAGATATTTTGATGAAGAAATATCCAATAGATTTTTAATCAAATTACCTGGAGAATTAGGTAAGGAAATTAATGAGAAATGGAAAACTACTTATACTCCAGAAACTACTAGAAATATTGGAATAGGACTAAGGATTGTTTTTACTTTTAATATCTTACAAGAAAAATGTAGGGAATATAAAATCCAAAAACAAGTAAAGAAATAGTCTTATAAATTCTGTCGTAATATCTATACTACTCAAAATTTTCCTGAAAAATCTTATAGAAAAAGAAAAATTTTAAGAAAATCAAAAAGAACAATATATAGGAAAGATAGAAATGTCAAAAGACCCAGTACTAGAAAATGCCATCATTATATCTATGGATCCCCGATCATTTAGCAAATCAACGTAATAAACGCAGCTATAATAAAAAATAAGTTTATTAATCCAAGGTTTAAGACGATGAAGTTAAGATATCCTCAAATGAATCAAAAGATACAATATATAGTATAACAGATGAGGAATCAGATATTGAATCACAAACATCTAATGATGCTATGAATGGATTAATCAACGCTGTAGAAAGATGGAAAGTACAACAAGAATGAATAATGCAACATCTCTCGAAGCAGTGAAAAGTAGTAGACTAAAGAATGTATCCATTGTACTATTACCCGTGATAAACATCATGATAGATGTCAATTACGCCTTATAAATACGCCATTTATGCTTACAAAACATCATAATCATCGCGATTATATTAAACCTAAGGAGACCATACATAAAGAAATAAAAAAATCAATTTGGAAATGGAAAAATCCACTTGAATGGATAAGATACTCTTCGACAAGTTAGAAGAAAGTGGATAAAATCCAAGCTCAACATGCGAATTCATGAAAAAATATAAAAGGATAAAGATAAGATCAAATCAACCAAAAGTTAAAGAAATATAAAAGGAAAACACTTCAAGGATCGAATCATCTAAGGCTCTAATACTATGAATGATACTATTAAGAATCCCGAGAAGATATTAAATCAAGATTCAAATCAAAATAATGATATTAAAATCAAGATAACGAAATCAAACTGAGATCCTCAAGATATTATAAATCAATAAAATTGATTTAGAAATTCAATCAAATAATGAAGAAAAACATATCCAACCTCATTATTACCGTAATGAATGACAAAAATTACTTTCGGCGATGATCCAAATCATCGCTCGCTAATCGATAGAAGTACAAACTCAAGAATAACTGTGAATCTATTACCACCACTATTCATGATTTTCACCCTACAAATATTACCACAATCTTCAGAAGCGCCATACATTATATCGTTTGATAAATGTCTGAATAGTCAAATCCAATTTTTTAATTTATGACCATGAATCTTCTTGAAAATATATATTACACAAATTCACTCATTAGAAAAAATTTATATTAGGATTAAATTTTATGCTTAGCATGGATGGCCAAATCACACTAAGTAAAATTATTTAGTCATTAGTAAGCGTCCATCGGACAAGGAATAGGAGTTACTGTGAAGCGTGGTGGGTTGAAAACACTACTACCACACTGAACTTATTTCGTCGTCAGGTCTTATGGCCTGTTAGCCCTTTTATAAGCGAGGAACCATTCTATCATTCCAAACCTTTATTAGAGGAAATTGAGATAATAGGAGGAAGCGTCTTTAAAACATTGGGATAAAATCGAGGAATTTAATATCTATCGATAAAGGCTTGTCGTTAAAAAAGAGTTGGAATATCTCTCTTGATAAAGAAGAATTTAAGGTCAGATAGCGAACTCAAAACTCAGGCTTAATCAACTCAAAATGCGAACATGGGTTTGCATTTATCGTCTGAGGACATGCGAAATAGTTGAGGTAGCGCGTATGGTGATTAATTACGAGATTAAATGTGATCTTGAAGAAGATGGGTATAAAATGACAAAGATATGTTAATTAATCTAAATGAATAGGAAATCTTTAGTAAATTGATTGTAAATGATTGATTAAGTTAGATAAGGAATCGATAAAATACAGCGGATTCACAAACTGGGTATGAGTGATTAATCATGCTGGATTAAAAAAATGCACTTAGTATTTTAGGAAAAAATGGATAAAATATTTGGACATTATGTCTTAGTATATATAGATGATATTATATTAGCGTCCATAATTCTGAGGACATCGTGTTGAGAGCATATTACAATTATCATCCGACATGGCGTCATTCTTTAAAAAAAAATAGAAATTGTTAAAGAATACATAAACTTTCGGGATTGGTAAAGGAGAAATAAATTCTGAGAGCCAGCATGTGAAAGTATTAGAATTTAGGATAAATTAGAAGATCTTAAGAATTACTGAAGTGCTTGGGATTATTAAATTATGGGGCATATTAAGGATTTAGGAAAAAGCTATAAAATCACTATAAGAAACCTCTATGCAATTGAAATATTTGATATAGAAGATGTAAAATTATCAGTAAAAGAAGCGAAGTTAAACATCTTCCAAAATTGTCCATTAGAAGCGATTCTGAAGTAATAGTTGATCTCCCAGATGGATGGGAGGCGAAATTAAAAGTAATATAAGAAGCATTTCAAAATCTGAAAAATTATCGAGATATCTTGTAATTCAGCAACTTAGCGTCAGTAGATTCGTTAGATTATGAAATATTAGATCGTGTCATTGCATGCATTTAAATTATTCTAAGAACTTTCTGATTCATACGCAGTTGTGAAGATATAGTCACTTTATAAAAATAAAAATGAAAAGAAAGTATATAGTAGAGATGGGTAAATTTTATAACTACTTATTGAAAGCTATTTCTGATATTACATTCGAGCGTATAAAGGGAAAAATAATTTTCTTCTTGATTTTTATCGGCGATGAAATAAAAGAAAGATTTAAAATCTAGTTTTAAAACCATAAGTAGATGATTAGCAAATTATCACAGAAATTAGGGATTAGGAATATAGGTTCTACGGATAATTCAGTAGAAAAATATTTAATTTTATTATGCTTGTTGTTTGTTTTTGCTCAATCTCGTGGATCAGAATCCATGAGCCAGTCCTCATATATAAAACCCCCCTCTATCTGAGAAACTTCTTGCTCCCTTATACACTTTGGATCTTTCCTCCTACCAAATCAACCTATATATCATCCTATCACTACCAACCAGCCAAATGAAACTTCACGGTATCTTGGTTCGGACAGGTTCATGACCGTACGCTTATTCCAGCCGTGTTTCTCTCGATAAAGCGAATCAAAATTGAAAGATTAGAAAAGAGTTAGAAATGAGCAAAAAAAAAAATAAGCGTGCCGAAGAGAGAAGAATTAGTTAAAATAATTTTAGGCATTCTGAAAAATAATTTGGAAAAGCGGTTAGGTATGTACATCTACATATCACTATAGAAATAAAAGTAAACTTTTTTTGCGTGAAAATACAAAGCAAGGATATGATAGAATGTCGAGAAAAAGAGCGGTATATTGAAAATAAACTTACAGGGGTTTCATATTCTATCAACCAGATCTTGATAATCCTTGTGTACGTTTACGTTGTCAGCGTGATAGTTCTCTTTCTCTCCATTTAGCATCGTAAAATCATTTAAATATTATCAAAATCTTCTTTGGATTATGGTTTTATCTCAAAATAATTATCGTGAGACTCGTCTCGGATTTTATTCTTCGCAGGCTACAGCGGATATATGTTCTTTATTTGAAGATCGCGGCGTATCATCACTTATTCAATCGTAGAACCATATTTTTTTGATTTGATGGATCACGACAAAACGTCATAGAGATTATCTGAGACTCAGGAGATTTTATGCAAGGATGTTGGCGTGCTTATGAATCTTGAAAAAGTCTTATCATCGATTATCTGGATTTCAAATTAGGTATGGATTCTTTAAGCGAATGGCGTATTCATTTTGTCTATCGGGACAAAATATGATGATATATCTCTCGGAGGAAAACTGATTTCAATTCTTATCATTGGCGTACGTCTCTTTTCACGTATTGAGTTTAACTTGGCATTCTTATCTGATCGAGATGCTATTTTCGTTTTCATTTTAAAAGAAATCCATCAATTGAAGATAATAATTGGTTTGAAGGATGATGAAGAATTACATGAAATCTTTAGAACAAATCTACGGAATGGGTATAGGCAAGTATCTTTTCTACAAAGTTTGTATTAGGGATACTTCTTCCTTGAAAAGCGAGTAGAGGAATAAAGAAATCCACTACAGTGGACATTTATTCCTCACTTTGAAGAAGGCATAAGAAGAAGGTGGGCCCACCACCTTTATAAATATGTGGGACCCGGACCATAAAGCAAAATTTAGCCAGAAGGAATCATATTCATTTTGATGTTTTTGTCTATGAAATTAAGTGTAGCTAACTTTTCTTTATTTTATTCCTACAGTCGGTGTGTTTTGGTTATAAATAGGTATCGTCTGTAAATATATATCTAAAATATAGAAAATGACATATGAAAAACATCAACCTTTTCTTTAGTGTTAATGAGTGAGCAGGATTTACGTAAGTTTTTATTTTCACAATAAAATGTTTGTTTGTTTGTTATCTTAGATGTGAGTAGTTATATTTGTTCTCCACGGGAAGATATGATTAATTACCGTGGGGAATTAATGTTGTCTACTGAATATAAGGTATATCTTGATCTCTATAAAGTTTATATCTTGGCGGTTATCGTGAATTAATAACCTTATGTTGGATTGCATCTTTGACTTAAAATGATGAAGGTATCTTTGTAAGTCACTTTTCTGCGCGATGCGTGTGTGTCATCAATAGGAAGTATGATTGTCCGGTGTATGTTATTACGAATTTAATCGTATTCTTGTTGATGTATAAATGAATTAAGTTCTGAGGATGATCTTTATATTCTGGGATAGACTGCGACGTGATGAATTTATTGATCGTATCTACGAAAGGCGAGCAATTCATCTCAAATCCATTATATCGCATATATCTATCGTATTAGGAATATATCTGAAATATGTTATATTAGCGCGTTAAAATATTTTGCATATATTAGAGATACTTTTACTTTTTTTAAATGCGTGGCAGTATAAACTCTGTTATATAGGATAGATTTGCAATTTCGAAAATTCACCACCACTTAGAAATAATATATTTCATAAGCATGCATGAAGGGTTTTGGTATATTTGCAATTTAGGAATTGTAGTAATATCATGCTGTAAATTTTCATTAAAATATAATATAATAAATTTTTAGTAACAGTTACGATGAATATTAAAATGGATAGAAACAGTGTTAAGTAATATTAAAATGGGTAATAAACAGTAATAGTTAATATTAAATTCTTGGAGGGATTAGGATCATCATGAAAATAATAAATGAAATAACAGCGTATCTGTTAGGAATAGTAACAGTAATAGTTAAAATAAATTACAAATGTTACGATCGCTCGCATTAGGTAAAATAATCACAGAATATTAGCTATCTTTCATAATCTCCTCACGTAATAGGCGAGAGAATTAAGCATGAGTTTAATTTAGCAGCTCTCATGTTAGGGTAAAAGTAAAATTTACCATAGTAAAAGTAAAATTAAATCTACCACGGTAAAAATAAAATATTTACCTCAGCAGAAGTAGGTCCCAGTAAACATAGATATGAGTAGAGGTAATAATAAAACTTACCTAGGTAGAAGTAAAAGTTACCACGGTAACAATAAAAATAAAAATTACCGTAGTAAAATAAAGAAGCTAATTAGGTCACGTAGGCGTCATAGGAGTTAGGGAAAAGAAACACATGGCCTATCGGTAGGGTTGTTAGCGACCTGAAACACGCACCTCCACTTGGGTATCAGAGCCTTGGTATGAAAACAAATCTGGCACCTGTAGGAATCCCTATAAATAGGAATTACGATTCACACTCTGATACCCCCTAAATTGGTATTAGAGCAATAGGTTGAACAACCACCTACACCGGTTTGGACACACTCCATTCAGCGTGAGTTTCCACTTGAGCGTGGTGGCTGCATCTGTTTATTAGACACTATTAGATGCTTTCTAAACAAATGTTAGAGCTATCGAGTGTGAATAATTCATTTAGGATTCCTACAGTGCGATTTGTTTTCATTCAAATCTGTTTCATTATACGGTGGCGATGTGGGGTGGGGTCTTGTACTAATACTTGATGTGTGTTTTTTTTTTAAACTGGCTGTAGATTTAAATTTCTTTTCTTTGGTAATTTTTTATTTTTTGCCATGGTACTTTTACTGGTAAAATTTTATTACCTGCTATCATTTTAATACTTTTAATATTTTATTTTAAAATGTGATGATAAGTACTTTATAACGATATTTATTAATACTTTACTAAAATGTGAATCTTTGGAACTGTCAGTAATGTTTGTTTTAAATTTGTTTCTCTTATTAATATTCATTATTTTGTCTATGTGCTTAGCATTTAAATTTAATATTAAATACTTAAAATTTATTATATTTTAATATTCTTGACGTTTTTATATTTAAAACATTCATATAACATTTATTTAAAAATTATATATATTTAATGGAAAGCGGTGTTTACTATTTGTATTAAATATATGATGTTGTATTATAAATATGAGATGAATTTTAGATATATTATCGTCGTCGGTGACCTAATGTAAAATATTTTTTATGCTTAAACGTTGTAAATGCTCGTACATCTTCTGTTTACGCGCGGCACAATCCCTATGCGTAAAATAATTCAAATTCGATAACAGAGATGAAATATCGCTCATCTATATTATAAGAATGTACAAGTAAAAATATTACTCCTAATGAAATCATTATTTTTTAGACTGGCGTTATGAAAATAAAGCGGCGAAAATAATATATTTTCGGCAGAAACATTTGCGGATCATTTAAGATGGCGATTTGATATTATCAAAAATATTTTATCTCTTTGAGAAAAATAATAATAAAAGATGCTTTTGTGATAAAATTCTATGTTCTTTCTAAATGTAATTTTAAAATAAACAAATTTATGCAAATATTCTGTGTTAGTTTAACGAATGGAGGATAGCGGTGAAAATATGCGATATCTGTTTAAAGCGAGTTAATGCTTATTAGAAAGACACGTATCATAAGGCCAATGAAAACTATACGATTAGAATATTCAAATCGTTATCTTAAACGTAATCTTGGCTTGTCTTGGTAAATATGTGATGAGAATATTTTAGATCGCTGGCGATTTCTTCATCTTTAAAACGAGAGTCTGTCTGATTTGTGCGTCATGATAAAAATATGATTGCGCATTTAATAGAGAAGATATATGTCTTCAGTAATGTATAATAATAATTGTATTGAATCTTTAAATGATAATCAGGGAATCAGCGATAATTTTAAATAATCGTGTCAGGTAGATTTTTTTGATAAATGATATATTGTTCACGTATCTAAATGGAAAGAAAACTTGAAAAAAATGAAAAAAAAAATTAAGTTATACGAATCTGAGTTTTGATAAATCACAGAATTTTATTTTAGATAAAAATTTTCTCTTGACATTCATCTCTTACATTTTATTTTTTCATGAAAGTTCTTTTTATATAATAAAAAAATTTGGGCTACTTTGAAATATAATATACTCTGATAAATTTATTTTTTGCTTGCTGTTTTATCTTTTTTTTTTCTAATTTTTGATTTTTTTGATGCTTGCATTGATTTAGGCGGTTTGGTTTTCATGGTGTGAATTTAATGCCTATCTGATCTTCAGGGTTTCGAGGAATAATTAGTATTTTTGAAAGCTATGATGAATCAATAGTGATGAAGTATTGTATATATTTTTATAAAGATAGTAAATGAGGAGAAGGGTTTTTTTATATGAGGAGGATGGTTTTAACATTGACAAGATTCAGCTGCACATTAATATATACTTTATAAAGATTAATTCTGTATTTTACAGGTGATAAGCTATCATCAGTTTTGGTTTAAATATTTTAAAAATTATTCTCATTTCGAGATAAATGATAAATATTTTATATTTCTATATTGTTTCTTTTGATTATAAAACTCTTCTTTTTTTTTTTTATTTTTTATAAAAGATTGCGATAAAGATCGTAAAATATCTTTTTTAGATTAAATAAAATGTCCATTGATGGTTCGTATATTTAAGTAATCAGTACTGAGAAGAATCTCTAAATTTTTTTGAATTTGAAATCTTATATGGTTTTTCTTTAATTACTTTTTTTGTGGTCAATATTATATCTTGTCTGAATTATGGAAGATGTTTCTTTGAATAATTTCGTCTTATATTAGTATTCGACACGTTTGAAATGTTTTTATATATTTATAATTTTTTAAATCATAATATATGCAGCATATTTAATAATCTGAAATCATTCTAGTATCTTAATTTATCTAAGAATTAATCTTAACTTTTCATGATTCAGGTTTGATAGGTGTGAATAGGTTCTTGACATAGCATGTAATTTAGGTTGTTAGGCTGGATTGGATGCTAGGTTTTGTGGTGTGGTAGTAGGTGTGGTAGTAGGTGTGGTAGTAGGTGTTTTCAAATTAGCTTATATTATCTATAAGGGTCAAAGTGTGCGAATATTACAATATAGCATGAGACCTTATCCAGGAACATGTATAGCTTGAAAACCACTTTGAATTATTTTTAAGTTTTCGAGGGTTTAACGAATGTTGAGTTAAGCCATCTAAACATTGATAATATTTATATATATTAGACATATAATTGTCTATTAATAAGAGTTTAGTTATGTTGATAAGAGGTTAGAGCCCTTATGGGCTCAAATCATATCCTCAATATTATTTTAATTTTAATTTTAAGTTTACATTGTGGTGGAGATAATATTGGATGATAAATTGGCTCTTGCCCATTAGGATTAACTCATTTTAGCTCATACCCATTAAGTTTTTGGTTGATGATGCAAGCCAGGGCAGAAAGTGAGTTAGGCACTAAGAGGGAAATCTAAGGGAGGATGAGAAGGAAAAATTGGGATCCATTGTGGGCAAGAAGGCTATGAATAGGGTCCATCGAACTTTGTGGTGCCTTCAATGAAGCACTGAAAGCACAACCATGGGATGTAGGATGTGGGATACAAAATTGTGTTGCAACAGCGATGAGGAATACAAATTGTTGGGCTAATGATGTAATTAGAAGCGATTCGAGAACTAGTGCATGATATGAGCTTGATGAAGCACCTAGGTGAGCAAATCAATGAAACTTACGAGCAAAGATTGTCAGTATTATGAGAGAAACTTGATGGATGGAGAAGGAAATTGAAATCTACAAGAGCAAAGAGAGAAGAAAGACCAGGAGAGAGATTCATTTCTTTTCATTCGTAACAGTCTTAGGTCACCATTATATATGACCTTGTTCTCAGTATGTATTAGAAATTTTGTCAAACTAATATAACAAGTGATAATGCATTATTATGGCATTATCTAACTGGCCGGGTGCAACATAGAGTTTATCTAAAGAAGCCTTGAGAGATAGCAAATAGCTCATTCTGGCTTTTCCAAAAAGGAGATCACATTCGCAGAAAGAAGGTGAGAAATATCACAATTGCTAGAGTTAATGCCTTCAAATGAGTTAGGTCTAGATTTATCCTCAAGAAGTCATGAGAAGGTATTAATGACAATGTAAAATAAGTAGAGGGACAAAGGGCACTCTAATCTAATGCAATTATAAGTGCCAAAAAAAAAAAAAAAAAAACCCTCAAGAGAACCATTAAGACAAATAAATGAACATCTTCAATGTAAGCTTGTATCCATTTAACAAAAAGCTCAGGAAATCCTTTAGTAATCAATCTATGAAGAATAGAGTTTTTGTAGATAGAATCAAAAGCCTTTTAATTATCTAGCTTTTCACAGCACACCTTACGCATCCGAGAATGAGCAAACTCATTAAGAATATCATTAATCAAAATAGTATTTTGTCTATGAAAACCCTGTTATGAATGAAGCAAAAGCTTGGCTGGGATGAATAATAAAAGGAATAACATTCTTAATCCTACTAGCCAAAGTTTTTGTAATGATTTTATAAAAAAAGTTTTGCATAAGGAGATTGACGTAAAATTAGAAGTATAATTAGAATGAATTTTTTAGGAATTAAGACAATTCTGGTGCCCTTAACCATCCTAGGGAGACTGCAAACAGAAAAGTAGTGTTTGATGGCTCTACAAAGTGAGCTTCCATTGATGCTCCTCCATTTTACTCTCTTCTTTCAAAGTACTGCAAAGTTCAGATATTATCTTTGAAGTTTATAAAAAAAATCTATTTGACCTGTTTTTTTCATCAGGAAATTCTTTTTACTTTCTTCTTCTATATTATATAAACTGAACTTTGTAAGGATTCTATTCATGACAAGCATAATTTGAAATAGAGAGAACATTTACTAGTGATTTCAACACTAAACGGTCATTTATTTAGTTAATATTCCATCATCATTTTGAACATATTGATAAAATTGTACTTCTTATGGTGCTTACAGGTTTGAGGTTTTGAAATTGTGCCTTCATCAGTTCATTGATCGGAAAGGGAATAAGTCTATTTGAGTTTTATATAATAAATGTTGTAAACTGTCTTTATGAGTTTTCATTTATTGTCGTCTGTGTGATCTTCAGCTTCCTGTGGTGCTGGCTCTATTATGGCCAATGTCAGAGTTAAGTTTTAAGAAAGTCGGCTTCAAATTAAAATAATAAGAAATTTAAAAAAATTTGTCCTCTAATGTATGGTTTATTTTCATGTCATTTGGTAATAATTTATTTGTTTAATATAGATTTCAAAGAATTACTATAATTTTAAAATAGTGTTTACAAAAAGAATCACAACTATTAAATATATTTATCTTTAAATAAAATAAATTAAAATGATCTCTCAAATTAACTCTAATAATTTTTTTTTGAACGTGCCGATGTCCGCTTTATATTTTAAAAAAAGTGCACAAAATTGTAATGATATGTGATCAATGATTATAAAATAACACTTAGTAGCAATGCTAAACAAAATTCTTTAAGTAAAACTAATTCAGACAACATTTAAAATTAATAATCAGATTTTGTTTGCTTTCAGTACTCAAATCGAAATTTCAACAAAAACATAGCAAACGAAACAAATAATAAGTTTGACAAAACATATTTGAAGGCACTCCATATCAGCTCAGGAGCTCACTTTAATTATAGAACAAAACCACAAAAATCAATTGAGAGAGAGAGCTAGCTTAGGATTAGCAAACTGATCAATTGGTGAACACGTAAAGCATTATTCACGCATTATAACCGATTTTTAAATAACTAATAAATATTATGCCAGCAGCATCAAACCAAAATATTATAAAAGGCTGTAGATCTGAACGACTATAAATAATAAAAGAATTTATAAATTAATCATCTAATATATATATATATATATATATATATTATATATATAATTTAATCACTTTTTTTATTATCAAACTTCAATATTTATATGTATCACAATTAAATTATTAAAAATTTTACAACAATGAAAAATATGAGTTAATTCTTGTTATGAATTTTAATATTTTAATTTGAAAAATTATAATAAATATAAAAAAATAAGATGATTGTATATAAAAACTCTTAAATAAGATTAAAAATTCTGTAAAAAAATAAGGGCTTGTGAAAAATACATTTAAAACTTGCAACTAACACCAAAGAGGAAAAAAAATTCAGAATGTCTCGAGAAGAGCAAACGGATTTCTTGTCAGTAGCACTGAAACAAAATGCTTGAAGCGTTGTAACTCAGATAAACAATCAAAAAAAGAATGCGTATCAGCTAAATACTTCTATTGAACTCATAAAACGCTTCAAGACAAGTAGTAAACCCAAGCCATTATTACTTGCCCGCTCGCTCTACTGCTGACGTATTTCAACTTTCTTCTTCTGCCAGAGCCTATCAAAAGCACTGTCGGCATCTCCCTATCAAAAAAAAAAGAGAAATTTAATATGAATATCCACGAAATTAAATAATAATAATAAATAATAATAATAATAATAACTGTTGAGTGCTAGAAAATCAGTTTAGCGATGAAGTAAAAATTCTTGTTAATTTTGTTCAATCACACACATATTTAAAGAGTAAACAAAAAAATTCAGAAATTTTGTGTAAAAAACTCAAAAAAAAGGGAAAAATCACTTCTCTACTATGTATTTGTTTGAGTACAAAATTTTCCCGAATGGGATTACTGAAATTACGTATAAGAAAAGAACAAGTTATATAGTAGTTCAGTGGTAGCTAGTGGTAGCGGATGATAGAAAACAGCGAATCGCGACATGGATCAACGGTGGCGATCGGCGGTGATGGTTGACAACCATAGGCGGTCGACGATCGTCAGTGGTGGCTCGATTATGCTTGGAGGATCTTAGCTTTCTTCTCTCTCTTCTTGGCTCATATATGAGGAATGAAGTATTTATAGATTGGAGGAGTGGCGTCTATAAATCATACAAAATCCGAACCACTCTACTTCGTGACGGCTAATGATTCCTTTGATCATTTGATGTATTTTAAGTATTTGAATGCTCAAAGCAGTCGAATTATGAGATATTGGGCTTATTAGTTAGACACGATTGTTATAAACACTCCACTTAAGAACATTTATGAATTTAACTAATATCCCAAAATTTAAAGATATTTTAAAGTCAATCTTGGTAATTTCAAGTGAATCAACTTTTTAACGTGAAATTAAATGCTTTAGTAGAATTTTCAATATCATATCAATAATAAATCAAAGATATCTCCCTAAATTATCTTTTATTAATGAAGAAATCCACAATAGAAAACTGGAAGTAATACAAAGTAAGATAACGCTGATTTGTAAAGAGTTATGACTTGATTTAACAAATTAAAATAAAAAAAAAAATTGAAGAAAACTAAGAAAAGCTTCATAATCTATCAAGAACAACAATCCAAGCATCCAGTACCTTAAATAGTTAGAAACTTGATGTGTTGTTCGCAAATGAGAAGGCTTCTCAAAAATCAGAAGCAGTACTAGTGCTGTAATCTAGTATGAATTCAACTTTGAGAAAAAAAATTTTGGGGACATTTGAGTGAATTTTTAATTGAGAACTCACTCATATAATATATGTTCAAGAGTTTGAACTCAAGATCTCTTGATTTAAAATTTAAATTCTCAATCACTAGACTATAATGTTTTACACCGAGAGAAAAAAAATTAAATGCAAGAACAATAACATACACTATGCATGTGGTTGCACAAAGTCTCAAAGGAAACAACATAAAAAGAGAAGGATATAAGCGTGAGAGCAATGATTTTTCCTGCATCACAGGCTAGCAATCAGATACCCGGCAGGAAGAACTAGTTTCGGCCGTAGCATAAAACCATTCAGTTTTATGGAATTAGTGGAAATGTATATGCATTTGATCTCACAATTTCATTTTTGCACTTTAATTTCCAAGTAATTAATCTGAAATTAAAATCACTAATGGGCTGTTGGGATCAATTTTGTTTTCTGTTTTTATGTTATTTTTAAAAATATGTTTATTTAATATATTTATTTAAATATTTTTTTTGTTTTAAAAAAATAAATATTATTTTTAAAAATACTCAAGATAACATGTAGTAATTTTGAATACTTTTAAAAATAACATTTATCATCAAACATATTTTATTTTGAAACAAAGCAAAATAATAATACAAAAAAAAAAAAAAAACAAAAGTGATCGGATCCCTAAGAAAATATGAATAAATGTATTTTTCTATTGGCATTCCTTCTCATCTCAAAAGAAAAAAAAACCCAAAAAAAAAAAACAAACAAAAAAAAAACCTTTTTGGAGGGGAGATATTTAAGTGAATTTAATTATAAAATCACACATTGCATCTACAAATGCATGAACTTAAGACCTTTTAATTGAGGATGTAAGCTCCCAACCAGTAGATTAAAATGCCTTGAAGAAAACTAAAATAATGATTCAACCAAATCAGAAAGAAAAAAGGCATTAATTTCACTCAATTTCTTCTCAACAAATAAAGTACAACAACAACAAGCCTAGTGGGGTTAGTTACATGAATCCTTTGTCTCCATTGTGTCCAATTATGTGTCAAATTATTATTTAATTCAAATATACAAAGGTCATTTTTTATACATCTTAACTAAGTCTTTTTAAGTCTACCTCTACCTTTCTTAACATAAGATAAATCTAATATCTACTTCTAACCCCATCTGGACGATCGACGTTTTATGTACCAAATCATCTAAGGCGACTCTCTAATCTTATTCCACTGAGCTACTCCAACTTCTTCCCAACATATACTCATTTCACATTTTATCTCTAAGAGTAAAGCCACTCATCCACTGAGCATCCTCATCTCATAACACTTAACTTAGTCTTTACGCTTTATTGGCCAACATTCTGCATCATAAGTCATTACAGATCTTACTACCATCTTATAAAATTTTCTCTTAAGTTTCAATGAGAATTTTCTATCACACAACAGGTCAGATGCATTCCTCCACTTCAACCATCCAACTTGAATTGTACTAATAACATCTCCATCTATTTCACTATCATTTTAAAACAATAGAGCTTAAATATCAATCCACTCTTATTAATGATTTCATCTAATGTCACAACACTACCACTAGAATTTCTACAACTAAAATAACACTCCATATATTCAATTTTAGATCTACTTAAACGAAAACCTTTAGACTCTAATGTTGACCTCCATAATTCAAGTTTCTCTTGGACTCCCTCTCCAGTCTTATCAACAAGAAGAATGCCATCAACAAAAAACATACACTAAGGTACATCTTGTAAATGTCTAGTAAGAACATCGATAACTAAAGCAAAAAGATAAGGGCTTAAAGCTGATACTTGATGTAATCCAACTGATATAGAAAAATATTTTGTCCCATTTTCCTATTTGGCTCTCCCAAACGACATCATGCGAAACTTTCCGCATCTGTAAGTGAATCTTTAGGAAGCCAACAATATCGGTTGTCCTATAGGGTTGTGACCTTGTATTAATTTTATTGTTTGGATGTTAAATAAATCTGATAAAATTATCAATACACACACCAAAAAAAAAAAACATTTTATAAAAATCCATAATTGAAAATCACTTATGTACTATTATAAATATAATTTATTCCTATTAAATAAATTACAATATAATTTAAAATATGCCTCTATAATTTTCAGTATATTTTGATATACATATGTACAAATGCAATACAGATATGTATGTGCATACTTACTATATAAATATAAATATAAAATAACATTATAATTTATATTAATAGTATATTATAAATTATACTATTTATAGGTACGCATATTGTTTGTAGATGGATGTGAGTGTCAATATCACTTCAAAAAGTCATGATCTCATCTGTTTGGGACAAACTGTAGCGATATGAAAATATAGTGATTGAACTATTATAGAAGCTGCTATTAAAACTTCAACGACCGTATTACGATTTTCTTTCATTTAAAAAAATCAGAGCGTACCTTTTTAGCAGTCACTACACTCTACTAAGTCAGGTTGAAAAATATAACTTTTCAATCACAAATTCTTCGAAAAGCGGTTTCTAGTTTCCAAAAAAGCACTTACAGTGCAGTGCAGGAACACCGCACCGCCACCCCAAACACTAATGACTTCATAAGTGTGATTTCAAAGCACATAAGACTGAAGTACTTTGAGCTAGTATTCTACTAGCTACTTCAAGGGGAACAAAGTCAATTCGCACTTCAACCTTCAAATAAGTAGATGGAGTGGTCTGCTAACACGGGATTTCTACTTCACACTTGCTTTTGCATGTAAACAAACAAACCCCAAGTTCCTGGCCAAAGTTTTAAAACTTAATTATGGTTCAAGTTTCGGCCTCATAAAAAAATTTAACGTTAAAATGGTTTCAATGTTTTCGGTGATTTGTCCATTATAAAGTTTGTTTCAGAATTAAATTTAAATTACTTTTGCATAATGCAAAAAGATTAAATATAATTCTTCGATCCTTTTAAACTAAAACTGATTACTAGATATGAAAGTTAAAAATTGTGCAGAAATATTATGAATCATTCAATTTATTATTGTGCTTTCATTCAACACACTCATATTATAAATTATCCGGCATATTAATTGATGTTCTAATTATTCAGAATGTAGTATATAATTTGCAAAAATAATTACTTGTACTGTGTTAAGTTTGTCCATGTTAGTTGATGCACTATGCTTCCAGAACTAACCAATCTCTCCGAATATAACTTTATGAACTAGTCATCCAAATGTATATACAGTCGCCTTCTAAAAAGTTAAACAAGGAAGATAACCAACCTGAGCTCGGATGAATCCCGAGAGCGCGAAGGTGGTGAAAGCCCTATTATACACACCGTGCTCATCCAAATGACCGATGTTAAGCTGGACTGCTGCGTGATCCTTCGCGTTAATTAATCTGTTTGTGGCAGAGCTGCAAATGGATTTCCATTTCCACATATATAACCCACCAACGTACGATTAAATTAGAATTTAACAGCACGGGAATGCATAATCAGAGCAGAGATAAGGTACAGAAATTTGCAAAAAAAAAAAATACCATTTCCTGGGGATGTAGAGATCCACTAGTTGACCTTCTTCATTCTGCATTTTGAAGCAGGACTTGGTAGTCGATAGAACAGCAAAAAATAACTTTCACGGAAAAGCAGAAGATAAATATACGCCCCAAATGAGTAAAAAAAAAGGAAGGAAAGTTGGAGTCAAGTGAATACTGACAATAGAAAATTATCCACAAAGCACATAAATCAATTACGATGACGCTAATTGCAGCAAGCCCATTAACGGAAAATCAGGTTAATTAACATCAATAATTTCAAGTTTAAAAAAGAAAAACATTAAACTAATACATGACAGATCTCGTGTGCAAACCTTTTTACATTTGATGAAATTCAAATCCTAGAAATAGATCTACGATTTCGGAATAAAATAAAATGTCATTTACAAAGACAGTAACCGACTTCAAAAATTACAGCAAGAAACACAAAATATAACACACATAATATTAATTTTCAAGAATCAAGATCCAACACGAGTTTTATAAAAACAAAGATGAAAAAAAAAACGCAGATCGAACAGCAAATCTAAGATTGAATCAGCAATAGGTATATGCTTCAGCGAAATCAGAAAAAAGAGAAAAAACAAATCGTGTTTCGTAATGAGCAGAAACGAAAAGAGCGTTTACACCTAAGAAGAGGAACGCTCTATCACGCTGAAAACTTCAGGCGAAAAGACTTACAAGGTACTCGGAAAGAAACAGACACAAGAGCTCGAGTGCGGCTGCAGGGTAAGAAACCCTAGGTAGAACTGGTACGACAAGCGACTAGCTAGTGCCATCTTCCCTTTATTAAAATTCTTTTTCGTTATTATTTTGAGATTTTTACATACAAATCACGCTAATTTATTCATTTAACATATAAAATTTTAATAGTATTCATATACCACGCTAAACATTATCGTAACTCATTTTTACCATTCGGTAAGTATTCCATAAGCGTGAAGACGGAAACGTGGAGACAGATTCATTCCACAGGCATTTCGTTGCTCGTCGGCGTTCCCTCACTCATTCAGTGGAAGGGCGTGGAAGCGGAAGGAAGTGTTTCTGCTCCTCAGAACTAGCTTCAAAGCACCCACTCTAATTTCATATTTGAGAAAAAGTACACTGTTGCAAGTTGAATCCTTCTAGCCGGAGAAACCACTCGATTTCTCTTCCCTCTTTCGTTTCGTCTCCTCTTATTCCATAGATCTGGTGAGCATACTTCCCTCCAAACCAAGCACCCTTCGATTTATGCCTTGCTTCCCATTTCTTACCCTATTAGCCCCCTCCTCTCCTCTTCGGTCGAGCTCTGCATATAGTGCCTAGACCTTCATCGACAATAGTAGCTCCATTCAAATTTTTTCATGAGATCAGCGGAGGAGAAGAAGATTCGTGAATCACATGAGATCCCTCCTTCAGCTAGGTCTCCTTCACTGGTATCTTTAATATTACATTTTTTTTTTCCTCCTTCACGAATCTACTTTCATTTTTTCATACAATACCGGACATAAGAAGCAAGTTTCATGCATTAATCAACAAGAATGAAAAGCACATAATTTGTCAACATAACTATTATCTTGAAGTCGGCACAAGATTCATAACCATTTTCTAGTAATATCCTAC
Organism: Cymbidium sinense; assembly: GCA_021442155.1. Taxonomy (NCBI): domain Eukaryota; kingdom Viridiplantae; phylum Streptophyta; class Magnoliopsida; order Asparagales; family Orchidaceae; genus Cymbidium; species Cymbidium sinense. The sequence continues at coordinate 60,645,182 of CM038222.1, forward strand.
GCGTGATGAAAATTTTCTATTAAAAACTCATGCCCATAGTCGTTATTATACTTATCAAAACCTATGTACAGACTTGCAAGGAAGCACGGCAAGCAATTTGTGTCAATGATGCCTAACCTATAGGGCAACCCAATTTTAAATGCAGATGTATGCAAGTTTTTGTTTCAAAAAAATAAAAAAAAATCACAATTGAAATTAAATTTAAAAAGTACTAACCTGAACTGCAGCACCAAGGGCAACAACCTCATCATGGTTAACTGTTACATTAGGTTCCTTTGCTGTTATTTTTCTCTCAAGTTTTTTACGTACATGTCACGAATCTACAATTACCGCTTTTGTTGGAAAGAAACAATTCATTAGATTTATAAATATTCAATTAGGAGCTTGAGTGGTTCATGATATTCTGCACTTCCTTCTTATTAATGATATATATATATATATACATCCTTTGAATTATTACTGCAAAGATGGTTGTTAAATGACATTTAGTTTTAACAACTTCAATCATTTTGCTTACTTGATAGTTATATTCATGAGGAACTGTTGTTGATCTATTGCTGCAGATTTAAGCTTTATATCCGAAAATTTGCTAATAATCTTTCGCCAAACAAAGGCATGCCATCAATGAGCACAAATGAATCTTCACCGTCAAATGGCTTCGTTAAGGAATATCAAGTCAATTGTCAATATAACTTATAATGTGTCTTATACAAATCCCGTAAAGGTAGAAGTTTTAACAAGAAATTTTTAAGATACCCACAAAATCGAACAAATGAGGATTGCGGCTACTTCAAGTGGTTAAATGACGACGACAATATTTTTCTTCATCACTAAGTTAGTTTTGCAAGCGATGATGATGTACTAATTTGGTTTATTATAACTGTATCTTCTAATGTATTTTGAACACATCTTATTAAGGAATATTTTGTAATATTAAAGTTTATTGTGTTAAATGAGTAAATTAGATGGTTTGTCGTGGTATGTAAAACCCCTTTTTGTTCTTGTTCCTGATCTAGTGGGTGTCGTGAATTGTGATTTAATTTGCCGAGATTTTGTTGTAGATTTTAGTGGGCTTCTCTTCTTATTGTAGAAGGAATTGAAATACATATTCTTTTACCAATTCAAAAAATGAGGAATAAGATCACTCCTTAACATGGTGAATATTTTGGGTTTCATGCATACCAATCTTTACCTTTTTAGCTAAGAGAAGCCCATAATATACTCAAGAAGAGACTAATGTATGAGACATTTTAATACATTAACTACAATGGATGACATTGAATGCTTGAAATTGCTAATTTGTCTCTTAATGAATCAACTTTGAAAACTATGTTTTCTCTGATGAACCATCTAGAATTTCCACGATATGTCGGTTTCTTCTATTGGAATCCATTATAAAGGTGAGCGTCCCATAAATATGCTTGGAGTTTTAGGAAATGTAAACTCATACATGATGTGTTCCAGAAATGCTAAAATGATGAGCAGTGTGTTAAGTTTGATGCTTCACTAGATTACTTGTGTATCAGTAAATTATTGGCTCAACAGCCTACTTGCCTTACATGAAAATTCAGAACTAAACTATGACTATTACTTCATTATTTATCTTGTAGATCATTTGTTAATCAGGTTTTGTTTCCTATAAGAATGAAATGGACTCTTCTCTTACGGTTGACTAGCTCGTTCATTGCCATGCATTTTGCGTAATGGCTTTGTACAATACATTCTTGGGATATGTAGTTAGACACAATTGATTGTATTTGTGCTGGATTAGAATGCCGAAAAATTAATGCTCTGTTATTTTATCTTTATATTATAACAAGATTTCAATAATTTTATGTGCATTTCCACTTTCCTTTCTTGGTTATAATGATGATGGTTTATTTGTCAAACATCATTTTTTTATGGAGTAATTGATAAAGAAATAACTACATAGTCCGATTAGATGCAATGTTTACCCCCCACCCCTACACACACACACACCTTTTTTTTGTGTTTGCATGGGCATGAATGAGCAATTGGTGAATTAAGTAATGCTAGCCGTGGGTTGATCTTGACTTTCCACCACAGATAAGCAAAGAAACTTGAACCAGCCCTCGAAAAAGTGAGCTTTCTGCAGCATATACACAAAAAACAAAACTTTGCGGAAGAACAAACTTGCCACTATCATATCAACATCAATGAACACAAGGGAGTGGATAACTACGCATGAACATCAAAGCAGTTTACTAAATTGATTATTCAATAAAATAATTGATTTCATGATGGTTCTCTGTTTTCAAAGCATAGCACTTTACTAGTTATTCTACATGAGGGAAACTAGGCGTCACCAAATCAGGGCAAGATATTAAAGTGGTAGTTGTCAACTTGTCATGCTAGCAACATGCAACATAGAATGCTTGGTAATCCAATGTAGCATTTGCTTATGTATATTTTTCTTTGATGGAAGCCACAAGTCAATTGATGTGATTTCTTCGCACATCTTCAACTTCAATTTTGTGTATTGAGATTTTTCGGCAAATAGTCTTGTATCAACCACTTTATTAAACAAGAGAGTACAAGTCTTGCTCTTGTGTTCTCTGTCATTTATAAACAAAAAAATAGTGAAAACTTTTTAATCTTCGTTGCATAGGAACCACATTTACTTTTATAAAATATCTGAAATAAAAGCCAAAGGAGCAACCTCAGCTATAAATGACTCCTCCAAGTTGCATAGGAACCACTCCCAAGTCTTCTTTGATTCCGTCTCAACAATAGCAAAAGTAATTATGAAAGTCCATTGTTCCCATCAAGAGAGTTTGCAGAAAGTAAGACACCTAGATACTTGGATTTTAGGTGACATGCATCTAAGCCTAATAGAGGCCTACATCCTGCCAAAAATTCATCGATGCAAATCTTAAAATTTACATAGAATCTCATGAATGAATTGTCAACCATATCATATGTGTATGTGATATGTGAACACGGATTCTGAATGAGTTCGCTTTCAAGTGTCGATACCCACTTGTAGTTCTCATCAATCGAATCTTGCTCTCGTGCTAATTCCACAGAAATATAGCGCATATAAGGAGTGATAATCCATATGCACTTCTAGGCTATTATTGACTTAGGGGTATATCGGATTCTTTTTGACAATATCTTTTATTTGGAGAGCCACCCAACTAGAAGTTGCATGTTTATTTTCGACTCTATTGACTCCTGGGCATAAATGTGCACTTTCTAGCTTCCTCACTTGAAATGTGTGACCGTTAGCACACAAAGCTGCTCTTATCCTCCATGGGCACCCTCGATGTGCACAAATTGTTATAACTCGAGTTTTATCACTCGCTTTAATCTTCACTCCAAAAGTATTCATAATTGCTTCGGTGCGAAGTGCTTATTTGTAGCTCATAGCATCTTCAAAATATGAAACGATATATAAAGCATTGTTGTCTCTTCTTTCACTAATAAGTAATTCATCATTACATTCTTCAACTCTGAAATCATTTTTCTATTGGGTGTTTACTAAATACATAGGCCCATCAACTACAACTATATCATTTTGTATTGAAATGACAACTTCAACACGTTGATCTTCATTGGAATTTCGGAATAATTTTGCCAAATCAATATCAAAACTTATAAGTTTGTACTCCTTAGGTGACGTCCCATGAATATGAGAATGTAATTCGAATGCACGATCTTTCAACCAAGGAAAAATTAACATAATTTCTTCTCTAAGTACAAATAAGGTGATTAAATCTTTATCAAGCTTCAAAGTCTTCTGTTTCCCACCTTCATATTTTTTCCGGTCTTGATTTCTCACTTCAACCCAATAGCCACCAAACTTCAAAACAATGCAGCAATGATTCATGTTTAAAGCTTGACACCTACACATATAAATATTTGATATGAGCAAATATGGACTAACTCAGCTGAAATATATGAAAAAATTTATTTGTGTAAACCAAAATGAAACACACACTTTATATGATCAGGCTACTAGCACAGAAAAATCAAACTTAAATCCTTTAATAATTCCAATGGTAGAATTGTGAAATGTCCATTTCTTCATTAACAACTTATGAAGCTTCTCTAACATGTTTTTAACAGTCGAAGCATTGGATATATATGAAAGGCTAACATATAAATCTGTCTTGTTACTTATTGTAGAAAATATGCTTAGCGATTATAACTGTGGGGAATGACGACGGACATGGGCTGCCCTGAATGTGGACCAAGACAGTAGAAAATAAACTCTTATATATTTCAAAACAGAAAATTTAATACAGAAACTAGTGCCTCGTAAAAGAAGAAGAAAAGAAAAGGACCAATACCTATCATTCCCTTATATTCGTAAGTCAATAAGTATCGGAGCTTACCTCTTTGTGCCTAGAGGATCATAAATCAGAGGTATTGTGGTGGGAGAACAAGAGGCGAGAAACACAAGAGGTATTCAATTGGGCAGAGCAAGAGGAGCGAACGCTAGAGATTCTTCCTCTTCCGTTGTCATTATCTGAGGAGGCGAGAAATGCTCGAGGATCGAAATGCACGAAGCACGCAAGAGAGCAAAACATGAGGTGAGGAAGCGCTTCGACGAACATAAATGCCCTTGGAATGAGTCCGTCTCCACGCTTACGGAATGGTAAAAATGAATTAAGATGATATTTATCATGGTATATGGGTAATATTAAAGTTTTATGTGTTAAATGAGTAAATTAGATGATTTGTCATGGTATATATGTAAAAACCCTTATTATTCCTATTAAAAGAATAAGAGACTGATGATTTTTTTTTCAAAAATAAACTATATTATATTTCTAAAATTATAAGCATAAATTAAATCATTTAAACATCTAACAGAATGATTACATGTTTTATAGCAATTTTTTAAAAAGATTTTTTTTCCCAAAAAAATAAGAAATATTTCTTGATAAATTTAAGGACCGACAGCTGTCGCTCATAATTTTGAACAAACTCATGACCAAATAGAATTTTTTAGTTTATTCAAATAATTAATATGACAAAAATAATATTGTTGTGTGCTAGAAAACCTTCTAGAGTAAAAATTTTGCTTAACCGTCGTGAAATCCACAAGCGGTATAAAACATGTGAACAATAAAACTCTAGAATTTTTACATGTAAAACCTCAAAAAAGGAAAAAACGGCCTAGCCGATAAAAACTTCCACTATGTATGCATTTGAGTACAAGATCTTCCGTCTGGGATTACAATACATATGAAAGGGACAACGATTCTTAGTAATAGATGATGTTGGTGATGTTGGGCGATGTTGATGGCGATGTTGATGATGATGTTGGCGATGATGTTGGATGATGACCGGCGATAGTGGTGGTGATGATGACCAGCGATGGTCGGCAACGGTGAGATCGGTGGTGGCGACGGCGGCGGCCGGCGTGGTTGGCCGTCAGTGGCGGCACGTTGTCTTGGAGGATCTTTAGAGCTCTCTCTCTCTTTCTTGGCCCCTTTCTCTCCCCTCATATGAGGAATGAGGGCTATTTATAGATTGGAGTGGCGTCTCGTAAATTCATGCAAAACCCGTCTTACTCCACTTCGCCAGACGGTTCAAAATGATCCCTTGATCATATGATGTATTTTGTGCATTTGAATGCTCAAATGAAGTCAAGTAAGATCTTTAGCTTGTTGGCAGAACGCCGAGGCTCGATTTATTATAAAACTTCATATTTGAGAGCTATTTAGGGGTTTAAGCGATATCCAAGTTTTGATATTTTAAGCTTGATCTCAACCGGTTTCAACTTGGATCGACTTGCTTTTAACATCAAGATTAGGTCTAATAGTATTTTAAGTGTCATATCGGTTGCCCCTATTTTTGGATTACATTATCTCAATCATCAAAATATATGTCAAATACTTGAAAATAGCAAATTCTTGATGAAATTTGAAATTAACTTCACATTTTGAGAAAACAAATCTTCGTAGAGCACAATATTATGATTGAGATGTAGGGCAAAATCGTGTAGGTATCTTGAGCGAATTTGAGTTACGGACCCATCAGTCGGCCTTGTTACCCTTGACAGCGTGTGCGCCAGTAGCGTGGCCAGCGTGTATCATAGGCGCGGCGTCTTGTAGCCGATGGCGGCGGTTGCGGCAGACCGGACCTTGGCAGTCGCGAAACGGACCCAGTGTATCATGGTGAGCAGGCGGGATCACGAGTGATTCTGTCGCGGTAGAAATCGTCGTCTGAATGAGGGCAGTCGGTTGGTCAGGCGCCTTGAGTCAGTCTGTGGCGCGTGGCAGTCTGCGGGCAACCGCAGGCGGCAGTTGGCGCTATTCTTGAGCGATTACCACCGTGGGCAGCGGTTATGTATGGGACGTGAGCAAGCGAAGCGGTTCGCGATAGGCCGTCTGATTCGCGCCAATGTGGCGGTTATTCCGGAGCGTGAAAGGCCATTTGGAAGCGGTTCGACCGTGCGATTCGGAGAATAAGCGGCCGTGGGCGGCATTAAGCGCCATGGATCGCCTGGCGAGAGTGTGGCAGGGCGCCAGGCGAATAATGATTTTAAGATTTTGAAGGTTGGTTTTGGCGTTTTACCCTTTTGCCTCTATGTCTATAAAACCCCCCAAGGGAGGCACACTTCTTCAATGCCCTGCTTTCTCTTCTTGAGTGTGGTTCGTTTAGGTCGATCGAGGCGCGTACTTACGTCGTTGTTCGGTTTTCCCTCGAAGAAGTCAGGCTCGCCAGACCGTCCGGGTTTGGAGGCGATCAAGACTCACGGTACTTACGTCGTTGTTCCAGTTTTCCCTCGAAAGAGGCGTCAACCGGCCTCGTCGAACCGTCCGGGTTTGGAGGAGATCAAGTCTCGCGGTTCCAACTTTTTCTGTTAGGAAATTTGATTTCTCACGACTTTAATGGATAATTCAGCAGTTGATAACCGTCAAGATGGCAAGGGCGTTAGAGAACTATCGTTCAAGCGACTGAAAGTTTGGCGGTAATTTATGAGCATCATCGAGGGGAATATCTTCTCTCTCTTTTTTGTCTTTTTCTATGCATATGTATCCTTTTTTGGATCGTAGGCAAAATTTTTATCATATTAGTGGCGAGAGTCAAAAGGAGCGTTGGGGTGAGTGAGTTGCTTTTACAAAATTCTCGATTTTTCATTTCTCCCTCTTTATTTATTATGTATTTTCACGGGGTGATGGCGGAAGAAAACACATAGTGTGGCTACTGACGATATACCATCCTTGTCACATCGATAGTTTAATGGTGTTCAGAAAGTTTTTCTTCCCTAATGAGTTGGTGGCCATTGTTGCCAAAAGTCGTCGAGCGTTCACCTCAGAGTACTTTCTTGTTTACGAGATAATTCTTAGGAGGATTGCGATTCCCTTTGGCTCTGAGTTGATTGAGATATTCAAAATATGTGGTGTAGCTTTGTCACGATTTTTTATTTCAAGCTTTAATGGTCATCGTCGGTTTATTTGTCACTTGAGCGTGGTGTTACTTTGAACATCAAATACTTAATGTGCGGTTACATGTGATACCCAGGGGCGTGTTTCTTATCTATAAAGAATTGGATAGAATTTTTGACGATCAATCTAGAAATTGGTTTAATGGATTCTTTTTTGTGAAAAATGAGTGGGGCCTTTCTGAGAGATGGGAAAGATTGAATGAACTTCCAGATCCATTGCTGATGTCAGAGAATGAGATCCTGGCAACTCTCAATATCCCTGATGTAGAAAGCTTGCAACATGAGTTATGTCACATTAGAAAGTATATAGTTGAAGATAGAATGTTCAAGGTTGGCATTTCTATCCAGGTAGGGAGATCTCATTCTTTTCCATTAAAGAGATCAAGTAAAGGTGATGAAAGGTCTCCTCATATTCATAGGGTTCTTTCAAGAAGCGTCATGAAATCGGTGGTGGCAATATTTCTTCCCTAAATAAAAGAAGACATCTGAAGTGACTCGGATATCTGTGAAGAAGATGTTAGCCCCGATTGACCTCGAGAGTTTATTTAACTCATGATGGGGAGTTCGTTTCTCGAAGCACACATTCTTGAAGAGGTGTTAAATCACATATGTCTTGCGTCAGCGGCGGATGAATACGTTGTCTTCCTTCTTTCTTCTTCTTCTTCTTTCTTCTTCTTTTCTTTTGTGTAATATTTATGATGATTTTTTTTATAGGTAACTCAAATAGAGGGGATGACTCATTTGAGTGTAAACTTTAGATGAGTGGAATCTTGAATTTGTGAAGATAAAATATCTGCGAGTATGGCGAAAGATGAGTATTAAAGCCAAAGAAGTGGCGACTTTGGAGGATCGGTGAGTGCGGAGGCGAGCTAGCGAACATGTGACTTCTCTTTCTCTCAGGTGTCGGGAGGTGGGCACTCGTGATGGTGATTGAGGTGAGGACAGAGACTTCGTCGAAGAGAAAAGACTTAAGGCACTTGCGGGAGAAGAGCTCTCGAGCGGAAGAAAGCATTACGGGATCATCTTTGAGAAGGAGCATATAATGTCAAGCGAAAATAAATGAAATCTCCTTGAAGGCGGTGGAAGACTTTAAGAACTCACAGCTTATTCTGTACACTCGAAGACCATGTTGAAGCTCGTAATCATATACTTGATGTTGAAGTGAAGGACTTGGAGCACCAATGTTTAGGAGGGCTTCATCAGAGGGTTCTAAAGAATCCGCTTAGTATATCACAAGGAGCTAGTATTGAGGATCTGTCTCCCGATAAGTATCGAAGATTCCTCGTCCTTCGGAGATGAAGGAGTTGAGAGTGAGTCAGGAGTATCTCTAGTGGTGAGGACTTGATATCACCAACTGATATGATGTAGCATCACTTAAGGATGCATTTTTTTATATGTATTGTTATTAGTGTGTATCAGAATATTGATTCTTTCTTATATCATCATGTTAATGCTATCAAACAAAATTTTTTTTAGATGAGACACTCTTATTTTATTTTTACCTATCCGGGATAATTGGTCGGAATATTATTCGACGACGCTAACCTATACGGTTGAGGTTGAATTGAATCCACTCAGGATTTTTGACCTATCCGAGGTTGTTTATCAGAGTCTCCACTCGATGACGTTAACCTGTATGGAAGAGGTTGTGAGGAGTCCACCAAGGACCTTTTGACTTATCCTAGGTTATTTATTAGAGTCTTACGATGGCGTAAACTTGTATGGAAGAGGTGGTGAGTCCACCAAGGACCTTTTGACTATCTAGGTTGTTTGGAGTCTTATCGATGACATTAACACGTGTGGAAGAGGTCGTGGAAAGTCCCCTTAGGATTGATCATGCTCCGATTGAGATATAACGTGAGTTGTATATTTCTCAAGTGGGAGGATTAAATGAAGAAGAAACAAGTTTGTAAGAAGAAAGCTATAAATTCATTACTTTGATAAGTTCAGTGATACAATCATAAGATGATTTTAACATGGATATGAGTTTTAAGAGAAAATGACAACAATATAACAACAACAACAAGTCTTTATCCCACTAAGTTGGCTACGAAGAAAATGATAAGCGAGACAAAATAAAAGTTGATAATTATGTAGAATTGCGATAATATTTTGAGATTCTCGGTGTTCCAAGTTGAGGTAAGGTTTTTCCCTCAGAATCCTTGAGCTTGAAAGTTCAGGCTTCACCATAGCTATAACCACATATGGGCCATCCCAAAGAGGTGAGAGTTTATTGCGTTGAGGGCCTTTGCTGCGCGGCCGAGACTTAGGACCAAGTCACCGGAGATATGGGATGAGATTTTACTCTTACTTGAAGTGACGAGCTACCCTTTGGTGATAGGAAGCGGTCAGAAGAGGCCATGTCACGAGTTTGGGAGTAGGTCAGTCTTTGTCGGAGTTTTTTTTCTTCATTACCATCATGATTGAATAATTGAACTCTTGGACTTGGAACTCTATTTGGTATAATAGCTTTGCGAAACACAAGTTATATGGTGTCTCACCGGTCGGTCTTGTGATGTAGTGCGGTAAGCCAAAGAACATTAGAAAGCTCATCAATTTGCCCCGGCCTTTCGAGGCGTATTTTTAGTCCTTTGAGTATAGTCTGTTGGTAGGTCGTTAGTTTGAGGATGTCTTCTGACCGTATCACGGCAATGAATATGAAGATCTTTGCAAAAGGATGTAAATATTTTTCTAGTAAATTGGGTTCCGTTGTCAGTGATGATCTTTAGCAGAAGAGAATCGACATACTATATTTTTCTAAACAAATTATTTAGCATTTGCCTCGTAATTTTAGCGAGTGGTTCTTCCACCCATTTAGTGAAGTAGTCGGCTAAAATGATTAACTTTCGTTGTCACGATCTTGTCGGAAAAGGTCCCATGATATCAATCCCCGAGCAAAAGGCCATGGGCTTTGAAGAGATAAGAGCTCTGTATGCGCATGTGAGAGAGAGGTTAGAGTGCAACGACAACTTGCACATTTTTTGTGAACTCAAGGCGTCTTATTTCATGGCCAATAGAACCCTTGCCTTATAATTTTAAGGCTGGCGCCCTTCCTCTAGGTGTTCTCCATATCCTGGTGAACCTCTCTTGCGTGTCGGCCTCGAAGGTGAGAGGCATTTGAGGATCAGGAAAAAGCTTCGTTTGTATAGTTCACCTCCGATAATAGTAAAGTTTGAAGCTTGTCTTCGGAGATGAATTGCAGAAGTTGGGTCTTCAGGAAGAGTTCCTTCTTGTAGAAAAGGCAGGATGGGGTCCATCCATGAATGTTCCTTTATCTCATCAATTGCTTGAATTACCCATGACCCCTGGATACTCGAAAAATGTATTTCTTCAACATGTCTTCTCTTAAACAGATCCCTAGTAGTAGATGAAGCAAGATTAGAGAGAGCGTCAGCTCGAATATTCTTCTCTCGCAGTATGTGAATGATTTGATGTATCTTAAAATGGTAAAGAAGAGACTTCACCAAGTGGATGTATTGTGCCAACTGGGGATTATGAACATTAAAGTTTTCCTCAACTTGGGAGACAACAAGTTGAGAGTCAGTGTGTATCACTAAGTGTTGAGCTTCACAGTCAATGGCGAGTCTCAACCCCTGTATAAGCCTCATATTCACCATATTATTAGTTGGGAAATTTTAGGCGAAGTCCATACTGGGTATTCTGGGGAAAATAAGTAAGATTCACAGACCATTTCACGAAGCTCCATCAACATAGAGGGTCCATTGAGGAGGCAAAGGCATGTAAGATAGCTCCTCACAGGTTGCGGTGCATTCCACTATAAAGTCTCTGAGTACTTGAGACTTTATAGCGGGCGAGTAGAAAATTTATATCAAACTCTCCCAATTCCAACCACTTGATTAATCTCCCGGATGCTTCGGTTTTACAGGATGGCTAATGGTAAATGAGTGTAAAGCTTGGATAGTGTGAGCTTGGAAGTATGGGCCTTAATTTTGTGAGAAAACTAAAGCCAGAGCCACCTTATCGGCAAGTGGATAACGACTTTCTATATCAGAGAGAATTTTATTGACATAATAAATTGGTCGTTGTATCCCACTTTCTTCTTAAAAGCGAGCTTATCGTGAGAAGAGCGAGATATAAATATAACATCTCTCCTTGAATATGCTTGGATAGTAGGGTGGAGATGCTAAATACTCCTTAGTTGCTCAAAAGCGGTGACATTCATCAATCCATTGAAAATTATTATTTTAGCTCCTTTAATATTTTAAAGAATGACAAGTATCATCCCACGGGCTAGGAAGCGGGATAAGCCAATTAGTCCATTCAAATGTTGAACTTCCTTAATATTCTTGGAGGAGTCATATTTTTTGAGAGCTTTGATTTTCTGGGGTTGGCCTCTATCCCACGGTGAGTTACCATAAATCCAAGAAATTTTTCCGATGTAACCCCAAAAGTGCATTTGGTCGGGTTGAGTCACATGTTATAACGTCGAAGAAGGTTAAAGCATATTTCTAAGTCAGAAATATATTGTGATTCTTCCAAGCTTTTCACTAATATGTCATCCACATATACCTCCATTGTGCGGCCTAGTAGGTCTTTAAAGACCTTATTCATAAAGCGTTGATAGGTAGCACCGGCATTTTTTAATCAAGCATAACTTGGTAATAGTATAAACCTTTATATGTTTGAAATGTTGTAGCTTCTTCATCATTGGGTTCATTTTATTTGGTTGTATCAGTAAGCATCAAAAGCGAGCATTTGATGTAGCATCAAGCGATCAATTCGAGGAAGAGAAAACTATTTCGGAGCCTTGTTAAGATCGGTGTAATCAATACATATTCTCCATGTTCATTGTTTTCTTAACCATGACAACATTGCTAGCCATGTAGGGTAATGTACCTCGTATGAATCCGCTTCTAGAAGCTTGTTAACTTCTTGCTCAATAGCTTGGAAGCGTCAGTGCAAAACTTCTTGGGATGATCGGTTTGAATGTCGGATCGATCTTGAGTGCATGATCACATTGGGGTCGACTCACGGCATGTCCGTCTCCAAGCGAAGATGTCTTGATTTTTTGTGCAAGAAGTCTATATTTTCTCTTTGTTAGATCGAGCGGAGATCCAACTTACGCTTGTTGTAATGGTTGGTCATCGATAATGCAACAAAACAAGTCTTCTAGAAACTTTAGGGTACTTCTTCATCTCGAAAATTAAAATCTTGATCTTTGAAGGTCACGAGAGGGCATGGTTGAGCTTATGCGAGATAACATGATTGTCTTATCTGATTTTCACGACCACCACCCAACTAAGGTTGAAAATTTCATCTTAAGATGAGATCTTGAAATGATTGCATCAAAATTGATTGGAGGGGCCTTCCAAAGATGGTGTTATATCAATCGACTTGACCACCATGAATTGGATTAAATGAGTCACTTGTAGAAATTCACCAAGGACAGAAGGGTGATTGTCCCCTCTACTTTCATGGCGATTATCAAACGTATAATGGTCCTGCTGCGGGTTGGAGCTTTTCTAACAAGGCCCATGCCAAGAAATGTGGAGTAAAATAAGACATCAGAACTCCATTGTCAATCAAAATTCTCTTAACATTATAGTATGGGTCACCGATCCCTGCGCTGATGACAAGTGGATCTTGATGAGGAATATGGACTCCTTCTAAGTCTGAGTCATTAAAAGTGATGGAATGATCGGTACGAGACTTCTTTAACTCCGGCTCTTCAAAGATGGTAATGAGAACTTGATTAGATAGTATTGGTCCTCCTACAATTGTTTCAATTTCTCCAACTATTTGATGATTGTTTTGTTGTTTCTGTGATGATTTTCCTGGTTGCCCCCCCAGTTGGAGGTATGTTTGTTTGAGTCGATTGATTCTTCACAAATTGTAGATATCCTTTCTTTGAATGAGTCTCTCAATTTCTTCTTTGAGTTGTTTGCATTCCCGGTAGTATGTCCACTTGATGAAAGTGACAATATTGCTCTTGATTTCACGAATTTGGTTTGGTGGATGCGACCACTTGATATTTTCTTCATCTCGAATAGCCATTAGGAGGTTAACACGAGATGTGTTGGCGTGTATTGCTTTTTGTCGTGGTTCACGCGTCGTTGATATGGGGTGTGGAGGAGATCATTGCCTTGTTGCTTCTTTTGATAGGGTCGGTCCATTCATAGGGTGCTTTTACATTTTTGTAGATTGCTCAAATTATTTACGATGGGCGTGTAGCCTCATCATCGAGATTTGTGCTTCCACACGATGAACCAAGTCGGCATATGGCGGACCGTGTCATTAGTACGAGTAAAAGGCTGACGGAGTCCTCAAAACTCCCCTTAATAGTTCTGGGTCTACTCCAGGTATTTGGCGAGCTTCTAAGGAGAACCTCTGGAAGTATTCCTTAAGTGATTCACCCTCATTTTGATGGATGCCGGAAAGATGGGAGGAATCTTTGATGATCCTCCAGTTTGCAATGAAGCTGTACAAAATCTTGGCGAGTTAGGTCAAAGGTATGGATGGATTCCCTTGGAAGGGAGTAGAACCAAGTGCGAGCTTGTCCCGAGGTAGTGGAAAGACGACAAAGCATTGTGTGAGCTCGTTGGATATGCATGATAGTCTGTAATGGTCGATGTGTTCATGTGGGTGGTCGCCATCATGAATCAATGTTGGAAGCTTGAAACCCAGGGAATAGGATGTTGAAGAATAGCTTTAAAGGTGAGATTCCTCATAGCGGTGAGGGGAAGATGATTTCTGTCTTGAAGGTGAAATTCGTCTTGCATTAAGCGTCGTAATTCTGCACGTATAACATAATGAGTGGGGTCAACAGGACGAGAATGTGTCAAGCTACCAGCAATAATTGGTGGATTAGCAGTCGGTTGTATGCGTGATGGATGAGTAGAACGTGTCGAAGTTGACATCACGGTCTCTACGGAGGAACTTCATCAAGGAGATTAGCATTTTGACCTTCCCGGCTGTCGATCTTGGGGAGATGTGTTTTCAGCGGTAGTATTTGTTGTGTCCCTCAAAGTCGGATCATCTCATTTTGAGACTCTTCCATTCATACGATCTTCTAAAGAGATTCTGCGCCTTCGCAGTCCGCTATCGGAAGTGAGGCAGAAGGTTAGCGTCCTTGGTTCAAGGATTGGTTTTAGTGGCGGGAGTTGGAGGCGGGAGGCTCCGTTATTCACAGTGTTGCGCTTATATAACGAGGTGTTCAATTATGATTGAAGGGTTCTTTTCACGGTGTGCCAAACTGTTGTGTGCTAGAAAACTAGTTACGATAGAGTAAAAATTTTCGCCTTAGCTTCGTCGTGAAATCCAGCACACACACAGGTATAAAAAATGTGAACAATAAAACTCCAGAATTTTTACGTGAAAAACCTCAAAAGAGGGAAAAACCACGGGCCTTGATAAAAGCTTCCACTATGTATACATTTGAGTACAAGATCTTCGATAGGATTACAATTGCATATGAGAAAGGAATGACGATTCTTGTAATAGACGATGTTGGCAACGATGTTGGCAACGATGTTGATATGTTGGCTGATATTGGCGATGATGCGACAATGTTATGATGATGACAAAGCGATAGTGATGATGATGATGACACCGCGATGTGGACGGCGCGAGATCGTGAGGTGATGGCGGCGGTGGTTGGTTGGCCGTCAGTGGCGGCACATTTGTCTTGGAGGATCTTTAGAGCTCTCTCCTCTCTCTTATTCTTTCTCCTTGAGCCTCCCTCATATGAGGAATGAGGGAATTTATATTGGAGGAGTGGCGTCTATAAATACATGCAAAACCGTACCACTCTTCATCGGACGGCTCAAAATGATCGATCATATGATGTATTTTTGTGCATGTGAATACTCAAATGAAGTCGATTAAGATCTTTGGCTTGTTGGCAAATCATTCGAGGCGCTCGATTTGTATAAAACTTCATATTTGAGAGCTATTTAGGGTTTAACTGATATCCCAAAGTTTCAGATATTTTAAGAGCTTGATCTCTAGTTTCAACTTCAGATCAACTTGCTTTTAACATCAAGATTCGTGCTTCGACTAATAGTATTTTAAGTGTCATATCAAATATAAAACTAAAATAATAAAATTTACTTGATATAAAAAAAAGGAATTTACCTATATAACATTCAAAACATATCTATTTACATATCTCCCGCACATAATTCTCAATATTTATGGATATAACATATAAAACCTATCAATAAATACAAAAAATAGCACTCATTTAAATTCCCTCTTCTCCGCTTCATGCAAACATGAGCACATCTTTAACATTTTATTTCTTAACTTTTTTTGAGGTCGAGAATCTCTCTCAAAAGATGGGAAGTTCATGAATCTTCATCGTCGGAGCCTTTCCTCTTATCTTTGACGATTGTTCTATGACGGTCGGTATCAACCTTACTGCAGAAGCCACCAATGCCATTATCTTCATCTCCCAAATTGCACATCATTTTTGTGGGCGCATCAATGTTGATAGCGATCTTCATCCTTGCTCCACCTTAAGGATTTGGGACAACTTGATTCTCTATACTCTGCTTAGCCAATGCCACATAATATAGTTTATTTTTTTGCTTTGAAACTTACGTGCCCTAACCTAGTTCATCGATGGCACCCCTCTACATAATCCTTAAAGCTATATCACATCTTTACTACTTTTATGTGCTCGTTATTACAATCCATTGTATGTATAAAATCATTATTTATTATTAGATTTAAAGTTGAAAATTTTAAGGTTTATGTGAAGTTGAAATTTTAAGGTTTATGTATAAAATCGTTGGTAAAGATTAACTTAAAATTTATTGTGATTGCAACTTATAATGAGTTGGTAAAGATTAACTTAAATTTAAATTAAATAACCAACACTAAGCTAGCTAAACTTTTAAGCCCAATCAAATTCAATTAAATCTAATTAATTGATTTTTATTTATTTATTTTTAAGTTTATCTATTATTGGTGATGTAGGACACGTGCTTTTATGATATGATGTTTATTACATCGATAATTCTTAAATTCTCAAGTAATGATAAATGCACTACTATTAGCACATTCACAATATTATGAATTTAGTGAAGTTGAAAAGATCTTAGTTAAAGTTATGTCAACCACACTAGAGATCAATCTTATAAGTGCAAAGAAATCAAAAGTTATGAGCGATCTAACACTAGATTTAAAATAAGCGAGGGATAAGTTGAAGTCGATTCTACACAATCTATTGTGGAATCGCGTTCCTTCCTTGGGCGTCCTTCTGGGGTTGTGAACTCACACACTCAAGTAGTGGTCACTCAAGAGGAAAGCACACAAAGAATAGTAAAGAAATTTAACAAGATAACTTTCATTCCAAATTCAAGTACAAAGCATTACAAGAGTCTCCCATTTATAGGAATGAAAGAGAGTTAAGAATACTCAAACCTAACTCAAACTCAAAAACACCATCATAACTACACTACCACCATTATCAAACCTACCACATTCATGATACTTCTATGATGACTCTGGTATGACATAAGAATAATACATATAAACAAGACTATACAAAATATAAAAAATAATAATAATGACTCATGGGCCATGACATAAGAATAGCCCAATACATATAAACTCAAGACATATACAAAATATAAAAGCCCAATAATACATAACTTAAATTATAACAAAGGCCAAATCATTCATTTAAGCTTTATGATGATGGCGTCGGCGATGGTAACGATGATGCCACGCATCGGCCTCCCGACTTTAAAGGATTCTCCTACGGAGAATGAAAATCAAGTACTCTTGTAATAATTGTGAGTCAGTTGATGTAACTCATCAAATGTAAGCCATGAATCTTCAAGTGGAGAAAGACCTTTCCAGCTAGAAACCTTTGAGTGCCTCCATGGATGTGATGATAATGTCTTAAAATTTGATCGGGCGATGTGATCTTAGCGGCGAGATGGTATATGATGATGAAGTATGAACACATGCCTACTATTTAGAGGGAATAGTATCATCCATGGCTTTCCCATGGTACAACGTTAAATCTGATACATTAAATATTGGAGAAATTCCAGCATTCATTGGAAGATCTATTTCATAAGTATTATCATTTATCTTCCTTGCAACTTTATAAGGACAAGATCTCTTGAGAGTTAATTTCTTAAGAGTTCTGTTGAAATCTCTCATTCTAACTTTAACAAGAACCAAATCTCCCTCATTAAATTTTACATATCATATGTGCATCAACATTAGCTTTATATTTATCATAACTCGAGTAAGTTTTGTTGAATTTCACGATGTAAATCATGCATGCTTTTGAATGAAGATGCAAATGCACTGACCTATATATTCTACAATTCAACAAGATCAATTGGTTTTCTTGGATCATAACCCATTACAATATGAAAAGGACTCATCGGTTGACCTATTAATTGAGCTAAGCAAACTCTATAGGAAAGGTCCCAATGTAGTATGATGTCCTAGACACTAAGTAAATTTCTAAGCTTCTATTAACAACTTGGTTTGTCATCTGTTTGAGGTGGTAAAGCTGTAGAAAATAAGAGTTTTGTGCCAAGCTTTTTCCATAAAGTTTTCCAAAATAGCTCATAAACCTTACATCACGATCGGACACAATTGTCTTGGGTGTCCAGCGAACTATCTCACGAAAGAAAATTGTCGCTATATGTGAGGCATCGATGTCTTATAACATGGAATGAAGTGTGCCATTTTAGAATGATCAACAACTACTAGAATAGAGTCAAAAATGTTACAGTCGAGGTAATCCTAAGATGAAGTCCATACTAAGATCTTCCCAAGGTTTGTGGGGATTGAGTGGTGTGTATATAGACCATAATTTTGTTTTCCACTTTTGATACTTGGAATGCGACATTGGGCAATGATACGAGCAACATCTTTCTTAAGACTAGGCCAAAAGAACTATCCTCATAGCTATTGTCTTATCACAAAATGACCGGATACACCTCACAATGAATTTCCTCAACAAAAAATTTGAAGTGATGAATGGGGATACATAGTTATGTGCCACTAAAGAGATAGCCATCTCATATTCGATAATCAGGACAAATAATTGGAACATCAGATTTCAAATATTCAAAATTTGTTGAAAATCTTTACAATTAGGATAATCATCTTTAACCTTTTGAATCCGTAACCTTCACACTCATGGTATTTAATAATGTATATATTCTACTTAAGACATCACTTTGTTCTCGACAGATTTATGTTTAAGAACAAGTATATTCTTGAAGAAATTGAACCCATTTTGCATGACGAAACTAAGTTTCTTTTGGGTGTTTAGATATTTAAGCGCTTGTGATCGAATAAAGTATAAATTCTCGTGAAAGAAGAATAATGTCGCCAATAACGTAAAGTTTGGATGACGACATACTCATGGTCATATGTGGAATATGGTTGACGCGCTTCATTTAATTTTTCACTAAAGAAAGCAATAGGATGACCTTCTTGTTTAAGAACACCTCCAATACCAACTCTAGAAGCATCACATGATACCTCAAATACTTTGTTAAAATTTGGCATTTATAATATTGGTGGACTTGTTAAAAGTTCTTTAATTTTATAATGCATCGTATTTGCCTTTGTCCAAACAAAGTCTCCCTTTTAAGACATTGAGTTACAGGGGCCATAATAGTGCTAAATCCACGAATAAACCGATAAAATGTGGCTAACCCATGAAAACTATTACACCATGAATTGTGATTGGGGTAGGCCACTCATGAATAATAATTTTTTTGGGATCTAGAGATGCCATCAAGAAATAATGAATCTAAGAAGATTCGAGACGTCATAAATGAGCATTTTTTAAGTGAACATATAGTCTTTCTTCACGAAAGACTTGTATGTAAATGTTTCTCGCTGATCAGTTTGACTAAAAATTAAAATATCATCAAAGTACACAACTAAAATTTTCCAATGAATGGCGTAAGATATGAGTCATCACTCGCATAAATGTACTTGGAGCATTAGTCAATCCAAAAGGCATTACTAGCCATTCATACAAACCATCTTTTGTCTTGAATGCGTTTTCCATTCATCATTCAATTTGATGATATCCACTTCTAAGATCAATTTTAGAAAACTATTGATCCAATCATATCTAACATGTCATCAAGTCTAGGTATGGGAAACCTATACTTAATGATTTTATTTATATACGACTCACACATACCAACTACCATCTTTCTTTGGGGTAAGAGAAGAGCACATGAGATAAACTTTCCCTAATAAACCCTTTTGATAATAAATCATCAACTTGTTGTTTTAGCTCTGCATGTTCATTTTGGGTTCATATGATAATGTGGCAAATTTGGGAGTGATGATCCAGAATTAGCTCTATGGCATGTTGGATACTTCTTAATGGGGAAGCTCACTAGGAAGTTCTTGACAAATATCTTGATATTCCAATAAAAGTTCACGTACTTGAGATGAGAATGATTTAACAAGGTTGATTTTTGAGGTTAGGACAACTAATGCAAAATGATATTCCCATTAATCTCTTGTTGAAATTGGCGTTTATTAATAATATGTAGGGATTTCTTTTCATGGGTGGAGAAGAATTTTGGGGTTGAAGTGGAGTGACCTCTTTAGGCTTAATAGGTTTAGGACAATTCTCTTACCTTGAAAACTAAAAGCATATGTATTAGATGCCCATAATTTGTGACATCCATATCAAAAGCCAAGGTCTACCTAAAGTATATGAGCAACATCCATGGGAAGAACATCACACCAAATTTTATCACTATATTCTCCTAATTGAATGGGTACAAGACAACGTTGAGATATAGAGATAGAGGTCTTATCTACCCAAGACCTTATAAGGCTGTGGGTGGGTCTCAGGGTGAGCTTCATCCTAGCTAAGCGGTAGCAATAACCATTCATGCACGCACTATCAATGATTAACTTACCGCGTCTTTTCACCACTCTTAAAATAAGTGTGGAAAATTGATGTGCCTCCAATCATTAGCTCATGGGGTTGCTAACACAACGCATAACTATATGAGACTCATCTAATGCATCTTCGCATCATTAGCTTCTTCACAAGGGTCAAAATTTGATTATCATTATTTTCATTTTGTTGATCCTCATTTTCATAATCTAAGTGTAAGTTTCGGGAGGACAAGTACTTGCATAGTGACCAATTTTACCACATGTAAAACAAGTAATGCTAGAAGTCTTAGAGCTAGATGTTCCCACTAAAGCTTTTCCTTTTGTTTCACTTTGGGTCCTTTAGGAACTACTAAAGTAGGAGGGTTAACACGATTGAGAGTTGTTTGTAGATGAAGTTGTGAATCGCTTATAAGGTTGTGATCTAAGATATTGTTCAATTTGAGTCTGAAATGCATCCTCAAGAGAATAAATTTCTCGAGTTATCATTTCATTACGAATATCATTCGTAACCGGATCTAAATCTAGAGATTGTTGTGCGGTGATCCTCTCTAACATCACGGGTCATCAATTCATCAAACCGTGTCATATACAACGGTTAAAGATCCTTGTTTAAGCGTAGTCATTTCATCCATAAGTTGATCATGAAAATTTAATGGTACATATTTTTGCTTTAAAATTTCTTTCATTTCATCCCAAGAAGCAATAGTGGTTGTCCTAATCGTTGATATTTTGTGTGAGATTAACCAATAAGTCTTAGCATGACTAGTTAGTTTCATGCAGCAAAATGAACTTGTCTTTCTTGACATGGGCATCCAATCAAAATATTGGTCCATGTCTACTAACCAATCTAAGAAAATTTTAGGATCAAGTCGACCATCAAAAGTAGGTGGATCAATTTTAACCCTACGAATAACATCATCATCGTTCTTTAAGTATACGAGCAAAATTAATGGCTCTTCGTAATAGGATAATGCTCATAAGGAGTTCGATGAGCATAACCTTCATCTCATCTTAATTGTCTTCCTATTAGATGAGGTGGGTGAGAAGTACCTCATCAAACTCAGGATATTCATTAAAGTTGTTCCTAGGGCGATAACGGGGTCTAATAGGAGAATGTGGATGAGGTGGGAGAGGAAGAGGAACAAGATCAACATGATGACCTTCTCTCTCTTCAAGTTGGTGTTCTAGGATTGGGTTAGTTTCTGGTGAATGTGTTGTAAGCCTACCAACTTTTTGTTCTAAGGCTTCAAATCTTTTTTGGAATTCATTAAAGGTTTGTTGGTGCATAAGGGTAAGCTTTTCTATTTTTTCTAGTAAAATTCATAGGAATCATGTTTTCATCTAAGGATTGATCTTGATATCTAATTATGAGTTGACATGATGATATTCTTTTAAAATATTAATATAAAAATACTTAATTAATTTTTTTTATTTTTTTTAAAAAATGCAATGTAATGAAATCAAAGACGATTAAAAGTAAGTAAATGCTCTAATTAGATAAAAAATTTTGTATGATTTTTTTTAAGCAAGATTACTCTAATGCAAAAATAAAACTCAATACTAAACAAGATGTTCCCAAAGAAACATACTTTCGATACCAAATATGATGTAGACACGTGCTTTTATGATATGATGTTATTACGATAATTCTTAAATCCTCACAAAGAGTAATGATAAATGCACACTACTATTGAGCACATTCACAATATTATGAATTTAGTGAAGTTGAAAAGATCTTAGTTAAAGTTATGTCAACCACACTAGAGAATCTTATAAGTGCAAAGAAATAACGAAAAGTTATGAACGATCTAACCAGTATGATTTAAAATAACCACTAAGCGAGGATAAGTTGAAGTCGACCTCTACAAATGGTCCATTTGTGGAGATCAGCGTTCCTTCCAAGTCCTTCTCTAAGGGTTGTGACTCACACACTCAAGTAGTCCATCACTCAAGAGGAAAGCACACAAAAGAATAGTAAAAGAAATTTAAGAAGATAACTTTCATTCCAAATTCAAGTACAAAGCATTACAAGAGTCTCCCTATTTATAGGAATGAAAGGAGAGTTAAAGAATACCAACGCTAACTTTCCAAAGCCTCAACACCATCATAACTACCTTTCTGGATGACTCGTGGCATGACATAAGAATATTAATATATATAAGCTGACATATACAAAATATAAAGCGATAATACATAACTTAAATTATAACAAGAATCATTCATTTAACTTTATGATGATGACGTCGGCGATGATGTGATGCTCGCATCATTGACCCTCTTTAATCACTATCATTTTTGATAAATTCAAGGACCCACAAACTTCTCTCATAACCATACTCTCTTAATCATAAGGTTAACTCAACATCAAGGAAAGAGTGCTAAGACTGCACGAGTGACTTAAGAAAAATTTTTTCATCACGCCGCTCATAATTTAGAACAAACAATGACGAGATGATTATTTAGTTTATTCAAATAATTAATATGACAAAAATATTATAAAATTAAAATAATAAAATTTATTTGATAGAAAATATTTATATAATTTTAAAATACTTAAATAAAAAATTATAATATATTTTAAATATATTTAATAATAATCTTTATTAAATGATGACTTGCACTGATTTAAACTTAACCTATTAACTCATAATATTTAGCTCATAAATCAAATCAAAATCAAACTTAAACTAGCTCACAGATCAACTAAACTCACACTTATAATTGATTGAAGTTAATTCATCCTCCCTTAAATACTCTGCTTAGGACCAACTCATTTTTGATACGAAGAACATTTACACAAATAACACACAATTCTTATATATATATATATATATATATATATATATTTCAGCCCAAAACTTTATTGTAGAGCAAATACAAACATAACCATTGGTTTGGGTTATATTGCCAAATGGAAGCCTTCAATTTTATAATTCAAAAAAATAAAAATAAAAAAATATAGCAAAAATCATTTCATTTGTGGAAAAAAAAAATGAACTTGATGAGCAAACGAGATGATCAACCAAGCAACAAGGTCCAATATCACAGCTTCTCTAGAAATACAATGTAAAAATAAAAAAATAAAAAATAAAATTGAAAATATTGAATAATGCATTCAATAAATAATTTAAATAATATAAATATATATATATATATATTTGAAGGAAATTAGAATCTATAGCTCATGACACACCTGTCAATAACTATTATTTTTGAAAACAGAAGAAACACTGGGGTCAACCATACAAACGCTTAGCTACACCCTACCAACAATAGAGGCTAAATAAAAAAGAGACATTACTCATTAAGTCAAAAAGGAGGGGGCAATTACCCCATAACCTTAGTCCTTAGATATTAAAGCCTAAGTCAAGAATATATATATGTATTAATCTGAAGAAATAACAGACAAAAATACACTGTTAAGACAAGCTACCAAGGATCAGTCCCAGGCACTGGTAAACCCTGGGTTGCCTCCTCCACCATAACCACCACTGCTACCGCCGCCGTAACCAGACGCTCCACCACCATAACTGCCACCGCCACCGCCACCATAGTAATCACCGCCACCGCCACCGCCCCGCCTGAAGTCACGACCACCAAACCGGCCTCCACCACCTGAGCGCCGATTGCGACCACCACCGCCATAAGAAGATCGTGCTGCGTACCGAGCTATCCAAGCCGGGATCTCTTGATTCGATTCCTGCATGAGTTCAGACAGTGGCCTGGCCAACGAGATATTGCTCTCGTTGAAGAAGGCGGTCGCCAAACCCGACTTCCCTGCTCTCCCTGTCCTTCCGATCCGGTGGACATAGTCATCGATGTCGTTAGGAAGGTCGAAGTTCACCACATGGGCCACATGTGGAATGTCGAGCCCTCGAGCTGCAACATCAGTTGCCACCAAAATGGGAGCCTGACCACTTTTGAAAGATCTGAGAGCATACTCTCGTTCCTGCATAAAACAGAAAAATGGGAGGAAAATTGACAAGGTAAAACAACAAAAGTTGAGGTGTTATATATATATATATATATATAAATTGAAGTTTAGGTGTTAGATACATAAATACATAAGAATTGTGTGGTATGTTTGTAAATCCCCCAAACAAATATTAGCAGCTAAGAATTTAGTAAATCTGATCTCATAGTTGACCTCCCATCAACCCAACCTTGCATAATAGGGTATAAATAACTTCAGAACAAGAAGTTGCACAAATAATCTTGTTTTTTTTTTGTATTACAGAATTCTCCAATAACATGAATGATGAAAAGAGATGGTAATATACATCAAGATCTGGAAAACCTAGTGGAGAAGACAACAATGAAGGGTTATCTATTTACATAAAAAAGGCCAGTTTTAGACAAAAACAAACCTGAACCCGAGTCACTGACATGATCAAAACCAACTTGTATAAAGACGTGAGTAACAAATGATCCTCCAGGCCAGGTAAGGTCAACACAAATCTAGTTTTTGGTAGGAAAACTGGTTTCCAACATGACAATGGACATTTATACACAAAAGTAATATAACTTCCTAACACCGTATGCTTCAAAGAAATAGAATCAACAATAACATACTGTTCAGGCCAACATATTAGTAATAGTTACCACGGTATCTTGAAAATTGCAATCTGAACAAAACCTCCCTTACACAGAACTGTCCATAAAATCCATAAACTCAACAATTCATAATAGTAAGTGTGATTTAAACTTAAAAAAACATTACCATATTAGCTAATGATGCTCAATTTGTTAATTATATTGACTCATGCGAGTACTGCAAAGCTGGATGACTGCTATTTTTACAATTAAATGACTTGAGCTAAAGAAAAAATTGGTAGTCCACAGAAGAATATTGAGGAGAGAAAAATTACAGTACAAATAATACTTCTGTAAGTGACAAATAGGAAGCATAAAAACACGAGGGATTGAGACGGAGATCGAGATGGGGGTGGAATCATCAATCACCCCATCAAATAAAAGAATATAGAAAATAATTTAAGTGTTAACAACTAAATCAAATGATATCCTAAGCAGATACACATTAAAAATAATAGGAACAGGTTTCTTACTTGCTGTGTTCGATCGCCATGTATAGACGTGGCAGGAAATCCATTCATACATAACCAATTTTCCAAGGAATCAGCTCCTTTCTTTGTCTCCACAAAAACTAATGTCAATGCATGCTGCAGAAGTTGAAGCAGCAGTACCAATTTAAAAAGGAGGAGATTATTAAAAATAGAATAAACTCAAAACATACAAGAAAGAAACATTTGCATGAGCAACAGAGAACTTATCAAAGAGTTGATGAACCTAGCAACAAACAAGTAGCAATTTACATACATACCACAGAATTCTTATATATGTACATATATAACACTTAAATTTTCATATTTACATGCATAACACTCAAATCTTTAATATCACATAAAAATAATAATATTACCTTTTTAAAAATGAATACACTATTCATATATAGATAAAGTGTTAGAAATATAAACATCAAATTTTAGATGTTAGATATATAAATACATAGGAATTGTGTGGTATGGATGCAAAACTTCCAAGATTTAATAGCATGCCTTGGAGTGGGAAAATGAAATCAAGGGATACCACCTTC
This sequence comes from Cymbidium sinense, assembly GCA_021442155.1. Taxonomy (NCBI): domain Eukaryota; kingdom Viridiplantae; phylum Streptophyta; class Magnoliopsida; order Asparagales; family Orchidaceae; genus Cymbidium; species Cymbidium sinense. The sequence goes on from CM038222.1 coordinate 60,671,095, forward strand.
CCATGCACACCGTTTGCTCTTTGAGCATGAAGGAGATCCATAAGATGGCTTCGTTTATCAGATTCTTGAACAAATTCCACTCTCTGGACGATCAAATCAGTGCTGGACCCAACCCTTCCCACAGCAAGGAAGATGTATTTGGAAAGAAAATCAGCAGCCAGTCTCTACACCAAAGTCATCAACGTGTTAAGGCAGATATAAGTTCTAACACAACTATCAGCTGTCCACATGACATGAGGAAAGATATCAATACACCAGTATAATAAAAGCAACCACACAAAACAAACTTCCAATGCTTGTACTAAAATTTAATTATTCATCATCCTCAGTCATATCCCAACTATTTGAGGTAGGCCATATAAAATTTAGATTCCTTTTATTAGTTTTGTCGTTAATTTTTACAACTGTCAACATATAAACCCTCAAATCTTTCTAATGTGAGCCGGAGACTGACAACAACAGCAATAAAAAAAACAAAAGGCCACAAATAATAATAATAACAATATTTGAAAAAATCTTTGAAAAAGATCACGAAAAAAGTATTGTCAATAAATGAAAGGGCTGCAAAACTTATGATTGATCACACAGAGGGTCCCACCCTATGTATGTACATACATAAATGCATGCATGCATATATTTTCAATCGTATAAATATGATTATGTTCGAATGTATTTTTAAGCAAACACCCAAATCCAAATACAAGGAATCAATTGCAAACATCTTCTGCAGACACTCCGGCAAACATGCCCATGCAAATACTTGGTATTCATTTATATTCTAAAATCCAAATACATAATCCAAAGCACGCCTCAAATAGAAAATGAAGAAATCTATGGGACACCAAGTCCCTCAAGGACCAATTTTTCGAACCATTTTAATATCTGCAACCATTGACTACGATTGCCTTAGGCCTACTGTTTAAAAAAAAACAATATGGAATAATTTCCCCTTTTTTTATCTTCCACTCAAGCAACAATGACAAAGCAGAAAATCAAGAAAGTTTTCTTTATCCTTATACTCCAAAAAACTATGCGAATATCATAAACTAAAAAAAGGAATAATAGTCACCTACTCACTTGGAAAGAAAATGTGTGCAAACTAAACCAATTACACTAAACTAACACTCATAGCCAAGTCATTACATTTAAGAAGAAAGAAAGGAAGAAAAATCTCATCGAATCACAGGCAACTTCAGCAGTGGTTCACATTCCCTCTTCTAAAATTTGATAAATACAGCAATTAAAAATATTCCTCACAGTTTTCACATGTGATAAGTAAAACAGTCCTTCAGCCACTATTAAAAACGCACCATTCACAACTTTCTCCAAAGAGTGTCTCAGTACTAAAAATGACTGTTATTTTTGGTAAAACAGTGAACAAAGTTAAATAGCTAAGAAGGATTAATCAATAAACTTCAGAACAATGGAAACTGTATACATTGAGATGGGTGGATTGGAGAAACTAAATATTAGTGAAAGATAAAGCTATTAAGCTCACTGGTGCATATAATTGCAAGCTCATTAATTAATAAGATACCACGAGTGAATGGTAAGACCAGCTTAGTTCAACTAAAATCAAATAGTGATACACATGAAGAAACCCAACAAGATGCCAACAATTATACATAAAATTAGCATAAATGCAATCATTGCCCAAGATGATTCACAATGTATGACAAAGAGTCGAGGAAATCAACCTGAATCTCTTTTGGAAAGGTGGCACTGAAGAGCATAGTCTGTCTCGCACCTGGCGGGGGCATGTCCATCTGCTCAACAATCTTTCTAATCTGTGGCTCAAACCCCATGTCAAGCATTCTATCAGCTTCATCTAAAGCCAAATACCTAATCATCGATAATGAAACTCTAGCCCTTTCAAGCAAATCCACCAATCGGCCAGGTGTTGCAACAAGGACATCAACACCCCTCTCTAGGTCCCGCAACTAAGAACAATATTGCACAATGATGATTAGAAACAAAAAATCACGTATTATTATATAAACCATCAAAAATAATATGATAAAAAAAGATGCCAAGAAATCAACAATTTAGGCAAGTAAATATATATATAATCCAGTTTCATTTGTGTGATTGTGCATGTGGCTATGTTTGTGCATGCAGATCACAAGATTGGGAATATATATTGCATAGTGAGGTAGAGAATATGGAGCAGCTTGGCTTGATTTAGCATGAAACCATTATTAGTTCCTATATCATATTTTGCACTAAGTGGAGGAGGTAAGCATGGGAAAGATTTTATTGAAATCCACTTTCCATAAAAGGATTACACTCATTTGCACTCCATTTACTTAATTTTATAGTTAAATAGCACAATCTATGCACTGCCATTACAGTAACTCTCAAAATAAAAGACCTGCAAGACGAATTTTCCACTTAAAATTAAATAATACATAAACCATAAAAGCATGATGCACAAAGCAAAGCACAAAAGTTTTTTATTCCATCAAACCGAGTGTATAAATAGCAAGTCATATAATTAAGCTGAATTAGGTAGAATTGACATTTGAGAAATGACACTGAATAGTATGAATGATTCATTAATAGCCCTAAAAAATTTAAGCCTAAAAGTAAAAAACTTCATTTTCTTAGAAAAATATAAAAGCGATAAGTTAACAAGCAATTAATAAATGACATACAGGAAGAACTAAACAATTCAACGTGCATCTCAATTCTCAATAAAACAATAGGTGGCAAGTCAGTCTAGAGCTATAAGTAAACCATTGTTGCATCCACACCAAAAAAAAAAAAAAAAAAAAAAGAAAAAAAGATGATGCTGCTATGGTTCTCAAGAGTATGTCAATCACAATGATCATTTGCTTCCTGCTTAAACATTCAAAGAAAAATGTGACTCTACCTCGAAAAGAGTTTTCTTGTGAAGACACTCTGACTCTCAAACTAGTTAGTGGGATTGACAGGAAAGACAAGAATGGTCCACAAAGCCTTCTCTATAAATGAATATTTCTTTTTTATCATCTCCATGGGCATACTTATAATTGTGCAAGTGAATGATAGTTTAGTACTGTCAACAAGTTGAACGATAGTTGTAACTGTCTCTAAAATCGATACCAAATAATTTTGCCACTTTCTAAGAGGTGTTTCAATCATCCAATGGATCGAAAGACTTAGGATCAAAACACCTTATTTCAGGATTACTGTTGGAGCATCGTACTACCAAGGGCAAGCATTGTGCTTTTGAGTTTGGCATCACTAGATATTTTAATCAGGCCATCAGATAAGTCTTTCAATTTGATTTCTATGAATCATCTACGTTACCATTAGATCCTAATTAAAACTTCAAAACTAACGTTGATCCATTAAACTTGATTGAAGGCACAATCACAGATCTTAAGGTGATTTGATGTTTTCAATTTAAAGGGATCATTGCCTTCATTCAAGTGCAATTGCATGGAGATAAGCACGAATTTTGACATTCTTTATCATATACAAACAACTATAACTGATTAGAAGGCTCTAAAAAAATTTACAAAATCAACCATGAAAGGATTAGTTTGTAAATATGAATGTCGCGAGAGCAAAACAGTAAATTGCACTTTTAAAATTCTATAGCCAAGAAAACTTTATGGAAAAAATAAATAGAAGATATAATGGAGTGAATCTAGGAAAGGAACAAAAATTCTCCTTTTTCTCCTTCTTCTCCATCCTTCAAATGATAATCAATTTTAAGGAGAGAAAGTAAGAGAGAGCTATTTTACAAGGATAGTACATATATTCTAATTCATTTTTAATCTAAATAAATTTCTAAATTTTTCTTGTATTTTTATTAACAGAAATGAAGTTTGTAGCATTAAATCAAGTTTGAATTGAAAAAAAAAATGAATTACCATTTCTTAAGCTTACTCCTCCCTTCAATTCCCAGCAATTTTTCTTCTAATTCTTGACTTCCCTATTGCCTACACACAACTGACACCACTGATTTCTAACACTTGCAATAGCAGGAAACTAAGGGTCTGTTTGGGGTAGTTGTAGCTTTTTAAAAAGCTAACTGTTTGGTGAGACTTTATTTTCGAACTGGGTATTTCGGGTGCTCTCACTGCTCTATTTTGTTACTTCTGTAGACTACAACTCCAGTCTTTTGTTTGGCTTCTTCATGTATCTTATGTAGTTGTTGATTTTGTTTGATGGTGATGATATTAAATTGCAGTGAATTAGTGATATCAATGAATTTATAAAAGTTGCATTATAATCAAGTGAGTAGATGTTGATGCTTGTTTCATGTGTGATGTGTGAACTCACCATGCGTATGAGTTATATTATAACAATTTCATTGCTCTAACTTTAAAGAAATAATGAATATGTTACATCCTTGAGCATATATAACTAAAATGAGCTTTTTAACTAAAATGAGCATATGTTTCATGAGGATTTGCTTATTTGTTGATAGAGGTATTAGGTTTTTCAAATTTATTCATGTATATTCATTATTTTTGAAATTGCTTTTATGAGGATTTGCTTATTATACCTAAATGTTGTATAATTGAGTTTCATTGGGTTGAGTACTTGAATTGTTTATGTAGCTTTATTCTATGCAAAGATAATTTCCATGCAAAGCATTTTAGTGACCAGATATGGAATACTTATCTTAATCATTTTGTTAATTTTTAAATATCTGTGCTAGTGATATTATGGCAAACACCTATTATTTAGTTGTTTCATGTGTTAATTGTTATGTGCTAGTGATGTTATGGTAAACACCTACATGTTATGCATTTCAATTTATTACTTTTACTTAAAAAAATTTACATGTTATGATAAATATCTAGTATGAAGAGTATATGTAGTCTTAACTCATTTTTTTTTTAGTGTGCTATCACGTCTCTTGCGGATCTTTCTCAAACTGTATCATGTGATAATGATAATGCAGTAGAAGCTGAATATGATAATGAAATTCTAAATATTTTTCACAAACACATGTACTTGAGACTACTAGTGATGAAGTCAAATCTAAGAAAGGTAGAAAAAAAAATCTACAGTGTGAGAATATTTATAAAAACTACTTCTATATTAAAGGGAGAGATACTATACCCTCTTTACAACGCATATGTTGTCACACAAAATTTCATAAATCCATAACTGACACAACTTCACAACTCTTGAAACATGTGAGGTAATGTGAGAAAATCAAAACCAAGAATAAACAAGTTGTTAAATTGCAAGACAAAGGCAAAAAATATTAAATTTTATGCTTTTTGATACTAATTCAAAAAATGAGATCCCCATATTTCATGACCCCAAAAATTATGATTATCTTCAAATAAGAAAAATAATTACAAAGATGATTGTGCATGAGTACCCATTTATGATTGTTGAGCATATGTGGTCAAATATTTTGTTGAAGGTATTGAATCCAAATTATGAGAGGGTGTCTAGAAACACTATCAAGAGTGATTGAATGAAAATATATGAATCTGAAAAAGAGAGATTAAAAACATATATTAAGAGCATTCATAGAGTTTCCTTGACATCTGATTGTTAGAATTAAAATCAAACAGTGAGATATATGTGCTTAACAATTCACTACATTGATGACTCTTAGAAACTGCATAAGAGAATCATTAATTTTATTGAGCTTGAACTACCTCACACTGGTACATTTATTTGTGATGCAATATGTGATTATTTATTGGATTGGAATCTGCAGGACAAGGTATTCACTATCACATTGGATAATGCTATTAAAAATGATGTTGCTACAAATGCTTTAAAAGTTAATTTTCAGTCTAGAGAAAAGTTATATTTTCAGGGACATTTCTTTCATGTTAACTGTTGTGTTCACATCTTGAATATAATAGTTCAGGATGGATTGAAAGAGGTTCAAGAAATAATTCATAAAATGAGAGAGACAATAAAATACCTTAAAAAGTCACCTTTAAGGTTACATAAGTTTGTTGAAGTGGCAAAGCAATTAGAGATCCCCACTTCAAAGGGTTTATGCATTGATGTTCCGACAAGGTGGAACTCTACATATTTAATGCTTGAATCTACTTTTATTTACCGCAATGTGTTCAATCATTATGCAGCTCGAGATTCCAATTATAAGTGGTTGTCTTATGATATTGAGTGATATAATTATGAGCAGATTAGAAGGTTTCTTTCTGTTTTTCATAATGTGACGAATGATTTCAGGTTCTTCTTACACCACTACAAATATTTTTCTCCCTACTATCATGCATGTAAAAAAACTACTCATTGAGGAATGCAATTCATTAGATGAATTCATCAAACAAATGACAACTATGATGAAAATTAAATTTGATAAATATTCAGTAGCTGCTGTACTCGATCCACGTTTGAAGATGAAATTCATTACTTTCACATTTCCTAAAATATACTCAAGTTCAGAAGTAGAATCTAAGATTAAAACTGTTAAGGATTTTATTTAGGAAATCTACAATCAATATTTAGTAGATATTATTAATTCAAGTTCTTCAATTTCTAGTGGATCTTCACAACTACCAGTTGATGTACCTTTTTCATCCAATTTTGACTGTATACTTGGATTTGCTGATTTTGTTGTTGCTTATGGTTCTATTCAGCCATCAAAATCTGATTTGCAAATTTATTTAGAGGAGAGATTATACATGTGCAATAATGATTCGTTTAATATTCTTGAATGGTGTAAGATGAATACTCTCACGTATCCATGTTTATCCAAAATGGCTAAAAGATGTTTTAATAATTCCCATAAACGTTCTTGCGTCTGAATCTGCATTTAGTGCTGGTGGTAGAGTTCTTAATGATCACATGAGCTCTTTGTTTGCAAAAACAATCAATACACTTATTTGCACAACTAGTTAGATCAGAGGTGGTCAACCAAACATAAAAAAATCCCTTGGTAGTTTTCTCTCATTATCTATTTATAAATTTGTTAACTTCAGTCATTCTCTCATTATCTACTTTTATTTCAGCATGAGTTAATGGAGGAGGAGAATCTTTATGTGAATCTTCCAGAATATGTTTAGTAATGGAGAAGGAGACTAGGCAACAATATATCATCTTGAATTTATTCTTCTTAATCTAATTTTCATCTATACTTTAATAATTTGGACAATTTTATCTTAGCTGCCCGTGATAATAATTTGTGACAACTTTGGGTGAATAGTATTCGATTTTGTTGTACTTTTGATAGTTGATAGTTGAGATTAACATATGTTTGACTGCTACTATTGTTGTTTGACTGTTGATACTTAAATAGTTGATTGCTAAATTTGATTTTGATGTACTTTTAATGTATTTTTGGTTATTTTAAATGTTAGACTTTTGACGCATTTCAATCCTTCTAATAGTTGAGATTAACTGATGCTACACTTAGTCTTGTCACTTAATATATTTTAATGAGCTATGATGAATAATTCAATAAATGCATGAGATGTAACTTAGCTTGATAGTTGGTTGCATGTATTTTCAGACCTTCAATTTAATTTTTTGTGGTTTATGTTTTTGATTGTTTTAAATGTCAGACTTTTGATGCATTTCAACCCTTCTAATATTTTGCTTGTATTTAGCAATGGATGTTGTATTTAATGTTGGACTTTTCCTCTATTTCTCGATTGTAGCTTGTAGGCTTGCAGCTGTAAATGTAATGTGTTCTCGATATTTTTTATTGGCGGTTGAATTTGATTTTGCTGCAAGCCTGTAATTTTGAATTTAGTTATTGTGATATGTAATCTGCAGTTGTAATTTTGATATTTCTACTTGAATTTGATGCATTTAAACTTTTTTGTTGCAAATAGGCTTCTTGTACATAACTGTTGGTTTAATTTCTTTTGTTCTTAAGAGTTGAAATTTAACAGATGCTACACTTAGTCTTGTCACTTAATACTTTTAATGGGCTATGATGGATAATTCAATAAATGCATGAGATGCAAGTTATAACTTAATAGTTGGTTGCATGCATTTCAGACCTTTAATTTATTTTTGTGATTTATATTTGTTTCTATATTATGTACAAAGTTTTGCATTTTTTATTTACCACTAAATCACTATAATCTTGGATTGTTCAATGTTTATTATGTTTTTTGATTTTCCACTACAATTTTACTATTATTAATCTTTCCTTTTGCCATATTTTTTGAAGTTTTTAATTTAAGCAGCCAACAAGTTATTGACGGCATGAATGATTACCTATTTTAATTTTCTGAGCTCATTCATTATTTTTCTTACATATTTTTTTGTTAGTTTTGTTTACATGAACTGCAGATTTATCATCGATGCGGCTGCTCCGTTGAATAATGGATTATGAAGCGTTAAGAGATGACTAATTTGAAGATTGAAGGTTGTTGAAGGCTTGAAGCTACATAAAATCACTGCTGTAATTATGTGAACCTATAAATTGTAATATATTTGTCATTTTGTATGGAGTTGTTATTAAATATTAGTGATTTTTTATCTTTTATTGAATCAAATTATTGGTTATATATAATCATGTAAATTTTTAGGTTGAATTTATTCTTATAAGTTGTAATTATATGAGTTAGCAATTTAACATGCAATCAATTTTTTGTGAAAAAATAATTTTCTTTATTATATAAATGTGTATATTGTACATCTTTTTAACTTTTATTGAATTTTATTGAATCAAATTGTTGTTAGAACTTGTTTTTTTTGTTTACTATAAATTGTATATGATTCAATTAAATAATATATTAAAAGAAATTTTTAATTTTTAAATTAAAATTAAGAAAATTTCTTATTTAAAAAAGTAAACCGAGCCAATTTTGAGTCGAACACAAGCCTAAAACAAACACGAAAAAATTTTTTACAAACACTGTTAACAGCTATTTATTTGACACCAATTTGAACAAAAAAATATAAATGAGCCGAACACGAACAAGTATTCAGTTAGCTCAAATTAGGCTCGTTTACACCCATACACAAAAATCCTAAAAAGTAGTTGAGCACTACTCCCAATGAAAGCACATCAAATAGTATCTTAATTGTTGAAATGCATCAAAGGAGAACAAACAATCCCAAATAACGAAATTTTATGCTTCAAAAGAAAAAGAAAAGGTAGAGAGTCAGTGAACCATTGTACCACCATCAAAGGAGTTGTATAAGACAAACACAAAAGAATCGTAAAAAGTAGATGAGCACTACTCCCAATGAAAGCACAACAAATAGTATCTTAATTGTTGAACTATATCAAATAAAGAAGAACAAACCATCCCACCCAACTCAGAAGACGATAGCTATAAGAAGACAAAAAAGAATAGATCTAAAAAAATAAAATAAATAAAAAGAACTACCATTTGTAGAAACAAATGACAAAAAAGGGATTGATAAAACCATCACTCTAAGGATCCTAAAAAGGAATCAAAAGATACATTCTACATTAAAACCATAACAAATAGACTCTAGTTGTTGAGTTGCATCAAATGAAGAAGAATAAATTTATAAAAAAAAGAATAAAAGATAAATCTAAATGATAAAATTAAAAAATAAAATAAAAAAATAAAATAAAAAATAGCTATCATTTATAGAAGCAAACAACAAAAAATGAGAAGTCAAAATTAACATTGAAAGAATTATTCTGCAGAATTAGTTAAGGAGGAACGATTGTAAAAAGTAAAAATTTAATTTACATAAATATAGGGAGAGGTCAATAAAGGTATAAGAAGATATTTAAATAGAGAGACTTAAGAAACTAACCTAACAACACTCAACCAATTTCTCCACCTTATTTTAATGATAAAATATATTTAAGGAGAGTATCTAAAATTAAGCTATTTTTAAGAGACATACCTATCTTCAAGAGTCTTTTAAATTTCAATAGATTTCTACATTTTTTTATCTCAATAAATAGAGATCAAGTATGTCATATGAATTCAAGTTGGATTAAATAAAAATGTGAATTCTCATTTCAAAAACTTATTTCATTCTTCCAACATGCCATGATAATCTAAAAGTATGATCTTTGAAATAAACTTCTCTAGTTATGATGAGCAATAGCTATGTTACTGATATAGACATAATTGATATGATTAAAATTTGTTGATTTAAACCTCTTCAACATTGATCATTAATTTGCAAAGGATCTGGTTCATAGATTTGCGTGTAGCATCTGAACTCAAATATTTATCATCTTGTAAACCTTGTCAGCTTTATCCTTATATGTAGATGATCAGGTTTGAACATAGAACTCATGGTTGTGGTTTTGTAAGCAAAGACAGTTTTCAGAGTTTTCATTTTGAAAATGAATTTTAACCTATAAAAGGCCTTGAATATCTTAACAAAATAATATTTTGAGATTCAGTTTAATATTTGATTACCAAATGATGATTTTTGTTTGCTTGATTAAATTAAGTGCAGAAGACTTACGAATAAAGATAAACTTGAATGCCTTCTAAAACATATAGATCAGTTCAATTTTGCATATTTAGGAGTTGTGCTGTCTGACGCAAAAAACTTTACTTTTGTTTGCGCATGGCCAAGCCATCCAAACCGTTAAAAGTTGAATTATAATTTGTTTGAAGCAGCTCATAGAATTATTTAAATTGTTCTTTCTTATCACATGTTTTTAATATTATACTCATTCATCACACACACAAAAAAAAAAAAATCTTTGGTTCCTTTCTACTCTTTCGTAATGTTAAATAAATAATTTCCTACAATACCCATCCTCTCCAATCCCCACCCGCTCATCTCTCTATTATTTTTATGATTGTTGTCTCAACTCCACCTCTTGCTTCATTTGCTAGAAAACTCACCCGCTAATTTCTAACACCTAAAATTGCAGGAATCTAAAGTAAAACAACCAATCCCTCCTTCCAACCTTAGATCTGCACTTCCTACCACTGAACTACTCCAAAACCATTTGGATCAATTATATACCTAATAGATCCAAGTGCTAGAAATTCGCCTGACACACATCTCTTTGAAACCCCAAAAATTGAATTCACTCGCTATTTAAAGGAAAAAAAGCCTCGAGAAAAAAAATCAAATGCATGGATTCATTACATAAAAAAAACAAATATACTTTTCTTAGATTCGTCATGCAATTCCATAGTCTTCTACACACCCAATTCCAATCATTAATTCCTTAACCAATTTTTTTAGAGGCATATCAACTATGAAAAAAAAAAAAAAAAAAAGAAAATTTAAAAGGTAAAGACTGTAGCATCAAAAGTTCCTTGTAATAACTAAACTGCATTATTTGAAAAAGTAAAGTACCCAGAATTCTAAGTAATGCATGCCCTTGTTTTGTTCAGTGTTTACACTGCTTCTCTAATAAAGAGGCAGCTAAAATGAAATTTTATCCAAACAAACACAAACAATTTAGGAACTTAGCATATAGAGCATTTACATGAATTTTCCTGTTTTCAATCATCAAAGTTACATCAGCTATTAAATTAAAATCCTTGAATGTCAGTTTATACTCTCACCACATAGTTATTGGTTGACAATCACCCTTATGCAGTTTCCAGAATTTGCAAGAGGGACCAATCCAAATGTCAGTTTATACTCTCACCACATAGCTATTGGTTGACAATCAAGGAAATTTTTGACATATAGAAAGTCAATAAAATACAATGAAAGATCAACAATCCCTTCAGAAATAGCATAAGCACGTTTGCAACTCTTCACAAACGCAAACCATCAGAATCAACTATACTACTGCAGTAAGAGAATCACGTTATGCTTTGAGTAGCATCCTATATGTAAACAATTCTATACTATGCAACTTACTCTTCCAAATAAATAGATATAACCACACAACTAATATCAACCCACCCAATATTACACGTGCATCTTGGCACTCCGACTTCCATATCATGCAACACAAGTTTGTTATCCATTGTCAAGTAACAGAACAATAAAGCTCAAACAAAGTATTAAAATTGTTCACTGTAATTTCTCCAAGCTTTTCACTCACAAGATATCTTTGTAGGTTGAGAAACTTGACAATCAAAAAACATATATTCTTCAACAATAAGCCCCAATCCTATAGACCAAAAACACCAAAAACTACTTGACCATCAAATAATATAACTGGCATGGCCACTGGTATATCACTGGAAAGCATGTTATATTGTTGCATCTAAATCACATAGAACTGATATTATGGAGGCACCAGTAAAACTTCCAACTTTTTTCACACGACCAAGTTAATCATTATAGCCCAAAAAGGACCCATTGCACAGGGCAAGAACAGCCACCAATGATGCACAGTGATTTTGCCTTGAAGGATAGTTTACAGTCCCCGAAGTCTCTTGCAGTAGTGATGAAGACAATTTAAGGACATCGCGCAAACTAAAGGTTGCAAAAATATGGAGGTCAACCTTAGAGTCTAAAGGTTTCCGTTTGAGTAGATCTAAAACTGAATACATGGAGTGTAATTTTAGTTGTAGAAGTTCTAGTGACAGTGTTGTGACATTAGGTGATTAAATCATTAGAGCGAGCATTTCAGATATCTAGGCTCTATTGTTCAAAATGATGGTGAAATAGATGGATATGTTATTAGTAGAACTCAAGTTGGATGGTCGAAGTGGAGGAATGCATCTAGCCTATTGTGTGATAGAAAAGTATCATTTAGATTTAAGAGAAATTTTTATAAGATAGTGGTAAGACCTGCAATGATTTATGGTGCATAATGTTGGCCAGTAAAAGAGAAGTATAAGACTAAATTAAGTGTTGCAGAGATGAGGATGCTCAGCTGAATGAGTGGCTTTACTCTTAGAGATAAAATACGAAATGAATATGTTCGGGAAAAGATAGGAGTAGCTCAAAAGAGATAAAGCGAAAAAGAGCTATAATTGAAGTTGTAATCAACAATGGTGATGAGCAAAAGTGTGCACGGTGATGCTTGTTCATCCATCAAATAAGGCAACATACATGAGGCCAAATGTGTTTGTGAGAGAGATACAATAGATGTAATGGCATCAAAAACTTTGGAAGAAGTTGTAAAGCCTTCCAGTGAAGTTGCTTGATTTTATCTCCCAAATTGAGCCAATAGTAGATGAGGTAATTGTAGCTACAAGTGAGGAAATTAACATGGACGATCATTTTCACATACAATATGATGGGGACTGGGCAATAGGTTAAAGGTGTTAATATCTTCTTTTCTTTGGGAGTTACAAGTGTCATTTTCAACTTACTCAATTATCTTGACATGTGATTATAAACATACTCTCACCCTCGTAAAGATATTTCAATTCATTTTCTTTCTTAGTAAATTTCTCCACCTCTCCAACTCACCTTATATTCTTTGTTTCCTTTTCCCTTCCAAAAGAGATTGAATCATGTTCCTCAAAAATTGCATGTAAATAGTCTCCTAGAGATGCAAGTGCAAGAGTAGAGAAACCTTATCTTGAGCAAGTACCCAATGTGGAAGAGCTGCCAAGACAATTCTTGAATAGATATGTCCCTTTGTTAAGTTCCAAGCAAAGGAGGTGTGAAGAATAAGAAGTTATTGTGATGAACACAGTAAGAAACATTGCCAAAACTCGCATAGTAGTCTCGCTCCTAAGTGCAACCACTTGGAGTGGAAACAAGAGGCCAATTGTCAGAGATAGGTATAATTGATCAATTAAAGGTTTGTTGTTGTATAAACATTACTAAATTAGAGATACTATAATAGCACAAGGTTCAAATGATAGAGCAAGGAGATAGAAGGAAAATCTTCTTGTTGATTATTTTGTAATCTATCAAGATCAGATATAGATGCTACAATTTTTCTCTACAAGGGAGTATCAAAACAAATCAAAGAGCACGGAGGTTAAAAAAATCAAGAAGATGCTAATGGTCAAGATTAAGATTAAAAGTTCATCAACCTCAATGATGACAAACCTTGGAAGTTAAAAATAAAAATAATTTTTCTTTGCCAACCCTTAATGCAACTCTATCAAAAGAGGCAATCCTAATAGTTGAAAAAAGATAATGTAAAGAGGAGTTCAACAAAGCTCATAGTGCAAGTCATTGAGAGATAAGGTACACATCAAGAAGTTGCCAACAAAAGAATAACCATCACCATACATAAAATGTTAGAATTGTTGTATTAAAAATTCAAAGGCTAATATTTTATGCCTAAGGAAGAAATTGTATACAACACAAATAAGTGACTCTAAACCCTTGAATAAGTATGTAGATGATTTTAATTGAATATTTCTAAATTTGAAAAGCATAGGTGTTATTGTGACAAATTAAAATATGAAGATTGAGTAACTATGTTCTCAGTATAAACATTTTTTCACTTAAATGAAAATGATTTCTTAGCTATGGCAAGAACAAAAATTGCACTAAATTCAAAAAAAATCAAAAAATATATTGAATATAATCAAAATAATATAGTGAAAGGCCTAACTATGCAAGAAAGGTCAAAAAAAAAAAAAAAATGGGAGCAAAATTCCATGATAATATAGTTAAAGTTCAAGAACCAATTGAAGATCCAAATCAAAGCAAGCAAATAAGAGCAAAATTCTAAGAACCAATTCAAGATCCAAGTCCGATGCATGAAGGAAATGCTTTCATTGTCATAAAGATGATCATTTCAAAAAATAATACACAAAGAGGCAGACAAGAACCAACAAAGGTCTAAGAGACATAGAATGTGTTGTGACGATAAAGAAAGGCTACTATAATAATGTCAAGGTCCGATCAATCTCAGTTCACATGGATCCTATACATTCGATACTCCTATCATATGCACCCCAAACAAGAGTTGGTTTGTGTCTCACAGAAAAAAAAGTGGCATAGTTCACTTTAAAAATAAAAATTCATGCAAAGTTCAAGTGGGAAAAGCCATTTTACTCAAACTCCATGATGACATAAACTACTAAGTCTGTTAGATGTGTTAACATTAGAAAAGAAAATTTGATCATCATGAAAGACATTATATTAGAGAAGTATATACATTGCAAGGTGTAGTTGTGACTAGAGTGTATGAATAGATTTACCAAATCTAAGCCTAAATCCCTTGAAAGATCGATGGCGGGGCGGGGCGGGATGGGGCGGGGTCGTAGTTGTTTAGTGGGGCTGCATTGAATGACTTATCACATCAATTGCAAAGTAGTTTAGTGATAGATAAATGAATTTTCCTACTAGTCGTTGGATATCTTTCCTTACAAAAGGTTTTTTCATCGCCATTTTCTTTCTTCTTCCAGTCTATTTTAAGTGTTGTAACCGTATATTTACATCCTAACTTTCTCATCATTTTTAACAAAAATAAATCAAGATTTTGTGGGCTCTAAAAATTTGTGCTTGACTCTCTTTAAAGTTTGTAGGTTTCAGATCCAATTTTTTAAAATCAAATTCTAAATTTCCCACAAGCACAACCCTTATAGTTAATTATTAATTTAATTTTAGAATGTTTGGCATGATGAAAATATGTCATGAAAAAAATTATGACCTGATGCCAAATTGGGCTAAACAAATTGCAAGCAAGCGCTCATTGGAAATAACAAGTCTATATATTTGAATTCTAATGAACATTTTGAAGAAAAAAAAAATCAAATAATTGAAGTTTCTCACTTATGGACATAAAATCTAAAGAAAAAATTTATTATGTTGAAATCTTTGGAGCACTGCAACAAGTGAACCACACAATAGAACAAGGAATTTTCAATCCCTTATGGAGTATTATTCAAGAAAATTGTGGATATATTTCTTAAAACGATAGAATATAGCCTTTGAAATTCAAAGAAAGAAAGATTATGGTTAAAGCTCAAATAGCCAAAGCCAAGAAACTAAGATGTGGCAATGACAATGAGTTTTGCTCAAATACATCCAAGAAGAATTACAAAGATCAAGGAGTGGAATGTCTTCGCACATGAGGTTGACACCTCAACAAAATGGGCTACCTGAATGATACAACAAGATCAATCTTGAAAGTGTAAGATGCATGTTGAGTAGGTCAACTAAAAAACATTCAAGGCTAGACAATTATTAAAAATGCTTATTTGATAAATAAGCATCTTTTATTGGTTATTGAGTGAAGACCACATACAAAAAATGGAGTTGGCAAACTAGAAGACTACAATAGGCTAAAGGTACTTACTAGCATTGTTTATACCCACAATATGTATGACAAATTAGAACAAAGAGTTTTAAAACATATATTAATTGGACATCATTAAAATATGAAACAAAACAAGTTGTGTTTGGAACGATATCATCCAAATGTTTGATTAGTAAAGATGTCTTTAAAAATAAATGGTAAATTTAAATCCAAGGACTATGGTTCAAAGTGAAGTTTGATGCAAACCAAATTTGCAACTTAAGGTGAAGCAATTAAAGAATCTACAAATTCTTGAAAGTAATAATCAAGAACAAATTGAAGTAAAACTTCAAGAACCAATGCAAAGAAGAATAGTAAGCTAAAACATAGACTTAAGTTGAGCGTCGCAAAGTTATGGCAAGCAAATATCATTTATTATGCATTTGTAGTAGCAAATATCATGTGATAAACAAAGTTCCTATAAAGAAATAATGGATAAAGCAAAAAGAAAAAAAATGGTAACAAGTTATGCTTAAAGAGATGATATCTATGAGTTGGCAGACAAGCCAAGAAATAAAAAGATTGTGAGCCACAAATGGTTGTTCAAAAAAGATTGAATCTCAAGAATAGAAGAGACAATATTCAAAACAAGAGGCTTTAGAATTAGTGGTCTCAACTATGTTGAAACATTTTATTCAATTGTAAGGTATACATCTATACGTATTTTTCTTGCAATGGTTGTACAATTTAACATGAATCTTCATATATTGGATGATAAAACAACATTCTTGTATGAAGAATAGAATATCATCATAAATAACAAAATACAAGAATCCTTCTTGTCTCAAGGTACATGCATCACAAATATTGTGAAAGAGATATGAGATAGCTTTTTAATGAGCAAGGATCAAACACCATGTGATGATGTTGAAAAAGCATATATGAAGAACATTCACCACCAAAATATTGTTGGTGGTATCATATATCCTACGATTTGTCATAGCATTAAATTAACTTATTCATGGAGACATCATTGGGAAGATGCACAATGGGAGTTAAAGGGAGTTAAGGTACTTCAATGCAACAATGACCTTGGAATTAAAGTACCCAAAAAATCAAATTATGTAAATGAAGTGCTTAGAGGGAATGCAGATTGAGATCTACAGGATATTTTGATACTTAAAATCTTTACAGGTTACATGTTTAGGCGTTTAAAAACACAATTAGCTAACCAGTTGCAGCCTTGTCTACAACACAAGTTACCTAGAATGCTGCATCTTAATACAAAAAAAATGTGGTTCAAAGTGTTGATTTTTTAATTATTTATTCAACCAATTCTCAATCATATACATTTGTTTTGTGATAATTAATGTATAGTATTTCTCTATAAAAATCTCAACCTGAAAGAAAAAAACATATTGATGGGAAAGGTTCCATTTCATTAAGGAGATAGTAGCTAATCAAATTATGGAGATTACAATTATTCAACATATAAAAATGCGTTATATAAATTGACAAAATTTCCAACTTCCTCAAAAATTCAACATTAGTTAGAGCTATTAAAATGGTAATAGAAAACTAAATGTTGTTTGGACTTTGTGAATAAAAAAAAATCAAAGTGGAGAATGTTATACTGATCTTTTAATTCTTTACTTTATTTTGTTTGTAATAGATGTTAATAGTTTCTTTTTATAGGTGTTATTTATGTATTTTCATTTTACGCTATTAGCCTAAAGTGTGGCAATAAATACACCATTGCCCCCATATTTCAACCCATTTTCTTTCCAAGTGAATTTTTCTCTGCTCAAATTCTCCCTCTACACTCAATTTCCTTATTAGTTGGCATGTATCAATTTCCTCAAGATAACGCATGCAAATGTTATTTGTGTGTTTTCATTTTACACTATTACCCTAAAGTGTGGCAATAAATACACCATCGCCCCCAAATTATAAGGGTACGTTAACCCATTTTCAAATTCTCCCTCTACACTCAATTTCCTTCTAAGGGGTTATTTGGTTTCTGCATTTGAAATCTGATTTAAAAAATTGATGTAAAGGATTATTTTATAGTTGTTTGGTTGAGAGCTTTTCAAATTCGACTTTTCTTTTTTTTTGTTTGGTTGACAAAATATAATGTAAAAAAAAGCATTTTGGTGGTGAGGCGGTGGCGGCGGCGTGGGGCGGCAGGCCGCATCACTTTATTGTGTATTTGTAATTCAAAATTCCAAATTCAAAATCTAAAACACTTTGGTGTATTTGAAATACACCTAATTTTACTTTACTCACCAAACGAAATATTAGCGTGCATTTGGAATCTGATGCATTCCAATCAGAACCAAACAAACTAAGTTGGTATGTATCTAGTTCCTCAAGATAACACATGTAGATGGTCTCTCCGAGAGGGTTCAAGAGGCAGTATTAAAGTGGAATGGATAAACATTGCAACAAACAATGACCGCTAGTGGAGGCTCTGCTAGAGCAATTCTCAAAAACAAAAACTCCCTAATCATGTTCCAAATAGAGGACATGTAAAGACCAAAAAGCTATGGTTATGATCACTACTGGAGACACTACTGAGCCTCATAAAGAGCAATTCTATCCTAAACTGTAATCACTTGGAGTGTATGTGAAAATCCAGTAAAGCAAATAGTATTAGGTGAGCATAAACAGCTATTAAAAGGTCGTTAATGGAAAACAAGTTGTATGGAGATACTTCAAAAGAGCAATAAGAAGAAAGAATGAGTCTTCCAATCGACTAAGTTGTACTCTATCAAGATCTAAAATAAGTGCTCTAGTTTCTCCCTAGAATGCAACACAGGAGCTCAACAAATATGTTTGAACACAATATCTTGTAAGTAGGATTTGAAACAAAAAATGAAGGGTGAGAGAGCTGCTACAAAGGTGATCTTGCAACTAGATTCCTAAGAGAAGGTGGAGCTAACAGATTAAACTGGCTCCCCATAAGAAGATTGAAATCCGTGTGCAATGAGCTGGCCATACCAATGATAAGTTTAAAGCTTTGAGCTTTAAAGAGATAAAACTATTGGTGATGCAATAACATAACCTGGTAAAGGTAATGTTCATAAATATAAAATGTAAACTGAGCTAAAGAATATATGGGAATTCCAAAAGAGGGTATTTAGTGCAAATAGCTCACAAAATTTGAACAATAAGAACTAGTGTCCATAATGGGATGATGACACATGGTGTCATAAACAGAAAAAGCCACAATCTTTCAAACAGAAACATTTCATAACACAAGAGGAAAGTAAGTGACATGGCAGCAAGGAGATGAGGTCAATTGGTGGCTCCCAAAGATGGTGTCAAATAGCCTCAAAGAAGTTTGTCGCATCTTACTAAAAAAGAAAGGACAAAGGCATATGCAAACCATAATGTTTGTTGTTCAACTTCGTAGTATATGGCCAAGGTGCAATGAGGGAAAGGAAGAACATAACAAGATAAACTACAACTGTAACGAAAGCCCACCATCACTAACCAAAAGAAGCTATCTTAAAGGGAAAAAATCTAGGTTGACGTGAGATTAAGAATGACATGATGTGAGACTATTTTTATGCCAAGTAGGTCAACTATAGATGCTATACATTTGTTGAGAGGTTTGATAAAGAAGTATAAAGAGATTAAGGGGATCTACATATAATATTTGTTGATTTAGAGATAGCATATGATAAGTGCTTTGGAGAGTTCTAGAAAAGAAGAGAGTTAATATTGCTTATATTCAAGTCAATAAGGATTTGTATCATCGGAGCTATTACTTGTGTTCAAACACAAGGAGGATTGAATTAAGTATTTTCCTATTTTTGTTGGATTACATCAAGGATCGGCTTTAAGGCCATATCTTATTTTCTTTAGTTATGGATATTCTTACTGGACATTTACAAGAGGATGCATCTTAGTGTATTCTTTTTGTTGACAATATTCTTCTTGTTAATAAGAATAGAGAGAGAGCTCAAGAGAATCTTGAATTATGGAGGTCAACCTTAGAGTAGAAAGGCTTTCATTTGAGTAGATCTAAAACAGAATACATGGAGTGGGATTTTAGTTGTAGAAGATTTAGTGGGGTTCGGAGAATGGGTGATCAAGTCAATAAAATGAGTGAACTCTAATGATAGATAAGATTAAAGTTAAGTGTTGCAAAAATTAAGTTAAGTGTTGCAAAAATTATGCTTAGAGACAAAATACAAAACGAATATACACATGAAAATGTTGGAGTAACTCTAATGACAGATAAGATTAAAGAGAGTGACCTTAGTTGGTTTGGTCGCATAAAATATCGGCCATCTGATGACCTAATTAGGAGTAATGTATTACATTCGACTTATATTAAGAAAGATAAAGGTAGACCTTAAAATACTTGGTTATGAAGTATAAAAATGAACATATTTTATGAAAATTAAATGAGAATCTAATACTTAATAAAATATAATGAAGATGAAGGATTCATATAGCTGACTCCACATAGTGGGATAAAAGACTTGCTGTTGTTGTTGATTCAAGATGGGCACAAATGAATTCCCATGTGTCATCCGAACAACTGTTAATAACAAGAGCTTGAGCTAGCACAACTTCATTGAAAAACCCTATTTCTACATGTTAGTGGCTATAGGAGATAAGCAAGGAATGTCGTCCCTCATGTGGTCGTAATGATAATAGTTGAAATGATGGCTGTTATCAACACTAAGATGAAGGATGCATCTTAGTGTATGCTTTTTGTCGACAATATTCTTCTTGTTAATAAGAATATAGAGAGAGCTCAAGAGAATCTTGAATTATGGAGGTCAACCTTAGAGTAGAAAGGCTTTCATTTGAGTAGATCTAAAACAGAATACATGGGTGGGATTTTAGTTGTAGAAGATTTAGTGGGGTTCTGAGAATGGGTGATCAAGTCAATAAAATGAGTGAACATTTTCATTATTTTGGGCCTATTGCTCAAAGTGGTGGTGAAATAAATGAGGATGTTATTAGTAGAATTCAAGTTGGATGGTTGAAGTGAAGGAATGCATCAAGCCTACTGTATGATAGAAAAATACAGCTAGACTTAAGAGAAAAAATTTTAAGATGGTGGTAAGACCTATAATGCTTTATGGCTCAAAATGTTGGTCAATAAAATAGAAGCATAAATTTAAGTTAAGTGTTGCAAAAAATATGCTTAGAGACAAAATACAAAACAAATATACACATGAAAATGTTGGAGTAACTCTAGTGACAGATAAGATTAAAGAGAGTCGTCTTAGTTGGTTTGGTCGCATAAAATGTCGGTCGTCTGATGACCTAATTAGGGACTGTTTGGTTGTCTGCATTTGAAATACAGTGTAAAAGGAATGCAGTGTAAAATGATTACGTTATAGTTGTTTGGTTGAGAGTTTTACAAATTCATGACTTTGCTTTTTTTTGTTTGGTTGACAAAAACGATGTAAAGAACCGCTTTGACATCTAGTGGGCGGCGGCTGACCCGCGGCAATGGGCGGCCGGAGGTGGTCGCATATGGCGACGACGGCCGGTATAATGGCGACGCGGCGCGCGCCGATATCTTTATTGGTGTATTTGAATTCGCGACGAATTCCAAATACACGCAAACTGGCCTTTCTGGTGTATTTGAAATGCACTGGAATTTTACTTTAATTGCAACCAAACGCTTGAAATGTCAAAAGCGCATTTGGAATCAGTATTCTAAATGCAGAACCAACAAACTCTTAGAGTAATGTACATTACATTTATATTAAGAAAGATAAAGGTAGACCTTAAAATACTTGGTTATGAAGTATAAAAATGAACATATTTTATGAAAATTAAATGAGATCTAATACTTAATAAAATATAATGAAGATGAAGGATTCATATAGCTGACTCCACATAGTGGGATAAAAGACTTGCTGTTGTTGTTGATCCAAGATGGGCACAAATGAATTCCCATGTGTCATCCGAACAACTGTCAACAACAAGAGCCTGAGCTAGCACAACTTCATTGAAAAACCCTATTTCTACATGTTAGTGGCTATAGGAGATAAGCAAGGAATGTCGTCCCTCATGTGGTCGTAATGATAATAGTTGAAATGATGGCCGTTATCAACACTAATGAAAGTAAATATAGTAATGATCCCCCACCCCCCCCCCCCCCACCAAACAATAAACACTAAAGTAGTTATGGCACAGAGGGCATTCGAGCCAAGTGGGATCATTGATGTCATCAAATCCACGCCACAAGCAACATCTGTTTCGATTGGCGGCGATTAAGTTTCAAAAGTCGTCAAGGCCATCTAGATCAAGAGGGCACTAACAATGATTCTCCTAGCTTGGAATGTTGGGAGTAATGGGATGGTGCTAGTGAACGTCGTTCAAAACCTTGGAACTAAATTTAATGGTAACAATGAACAACATAGACAACCAAATTATTGAACATCTAGTGGAGTCAAAATTGATTGGTAACTCCTTCAATCAATTGTCGATGCATGCAAAGAATTCGCTAATGAAGAGACCCAACAAAGGAAGGCAACAATGCAATATTGGGGGGTTGAGTCACCAAGCTCAAGGTGCAAAAATAAAGGAAGAGAACTCTAAGCTACGACTCAATTCAAAGAAAGTCATGCAACAACGCCTTTGCACCACTAGGGAAACCAAAAATTTCTAGAAAATATATACAATTAGAGAATTGATAACCAACAAGAGCTAAAGCTTCCTTCAAAGAAATCCCTACCCATATAGGGAGAGTGTTGATTGAGTTAAGACAATCTACGATATATCAAAGAGAGCTTATGAACCTTGAATCTAAAATCTAATGACAATTGCTTCTAAAAGATGTGTTGTTGGCCTTAAACACATCATATATGAAAATGAAGGGATGTCAAAGTCTACTCTTCCAATCCAAGGAAATCAAAAAGTGTTAGAGGTTATCCTCAATTCTTTCTTTTAACTTTGGTACTTACACCAATTCTTATTGATATTGTCAAGTATTTTCAATAAAAGACCTATCAACAAAAATTGTACAAACTTTGGTAAACATAAAAAGATACTCTTACTTCTATAAGTCATTTCCTCACTTTCATTATTGCCTACTTAGCAATGTAAGGCAGAAAATTGTGTTAACTAGTAAATAAACGGGCCAAAAGTGCAATTTATGTTAGACAAAATAGCAAGCATCGGATGCTAGCAAAACAAGTCAACCTTCCTACGTTAGCATGGCTTATCAAAGTGTGTTACATAAGGTGGCATTGGGTGTGGCCAACAAGAACAATGATTTAAAATTTTAAAAACTTTAATAAAAGGTTTTTAAAATTTTAAAAATTTTCTCAAGTTGAGGTAATTTAGGATGAACATATCTTGAAGCGGAACCGATAACACTTTCTTATTAATTAGACTAAATGGATCCAACAATAGAGGGAGGCCAACCACGCAATTTTGGAACAAAGTGTCAAAATCAATGGAATTCCATTCAATCAATTCCAAATGGACCATCTGCTTGTCGAGTAAACCAACTTAATTAAGAGTATGGAACCTAATAAGAACACGAGGCCAATGGCATGAGACTAATTGGATAACCATTAAACTAATCTATAAGGTTCCATCTATCATTTAGGATGGTGAGTAGCCTCCATCAAAATTGAACGATATGCAAGGTGTGGTACTACCCAACTAGTCGAGAGTTGTTTATGCAGTCAATGGTCAAAATAGGTTCATGAATTACCATTTTAGGTGACCAATGAATATTGGCATTGATGGCACTTATCCAACCATGCAAAACAAAGCAAGCTAGTCTTGAAATTTAAGGTGACTTGAGCAAGGTAATAACAACAAGACTGCCTCTCATTGAGTTGGCCACTCTCATAGGGGCACTCTTCAAAATAATGATGTGATTCAACTCATATTAACAACATGACTAGTACTATCAATGATGTCAAAAAGGTGGTCACATTAGGCTCTTCCCAATTCACTGCAAAAGGATTGAATATCAATTCATTGCAAAAGGTTGAATAACTGATGAGAAACACTATGTAAAGTGCCCTAAAAGCTTACATGAAAATCTGACAATCAAAAAATAGGTGACCCACTAATTGTACTATATTTAGCCAACATGTTTTAAAACTTTCAAACTGTGACTTGCCAGTGGGTGAGCATATAATTCAATGGTAGCCAAAGCAAGTAAAATTATCCTAAATCAAAGCATAAAAATACATAGCACAAGGTAGTATTGCTTGATAACAAAAAAAAGTGATAACCTAGTTATTTTCCATGGCATATTCCTTCTACTAGGTAAGTTCCATTAGACATCCAATCAAAAATTATGGTGGAGATTAGAAATTCCAATCAACAAGAAAAACAAGGTGATCCATGCCATCAAGATATTATAGAAATTTCAATTGACAACTCATCCTTCCTTATTAGAATGGTGATATACCAGTTGGGTGTTACTAAGGATTATCCTTAGCTTGATTCCATCAATTTTACTTTATTAAATGCGATTAAAGTGTTCAAAGCTACATGCTCCCTTTTCCAACAGCAAAAAAAAATAGTAAAGTGACATTCATAGTAGACCGAAGTAAGCAACGTTATAAGTGACGTTTGTGGATGAGGCGCCATCAATTAAGATGCCTAAGAGATTGTCACAAGCATAATTTTTCTTCAAATCCGAGTTCTCAATGAAAGCACCAAAAATGAGAACCAATGAAAACTAGTTCACACCCTTTGGTTGGTTTTAATGCATGGGACCAGCAAGGAAAGTGGGGAAGAGTGGTCCCTCGACATATGCAATTCAACTGTATTCTACGTCTACGAAGGAGTAAGGGTGAGAGAGTTTACCAAAAAAATGTTGTGTGTGTACACGTGCATATTGTGTGTGCACATGCGCTCTCGCGTATGTAATAATGATCAACATTTACCTACTAGGCAGCATCAACGAAGAAAAAGATGGAAATAGGACTCTATTCACCATTAAAGGAGTTCATGTATCAATGGGAAGATCAAAAACCTCTTGCTTGGTGCTGCCAAAAGGTTTTTATTTGGAGATAGTTGTTTTTCAATCGGCTGTCTAGAGAGAGTGACAACCAATTACTTTTTATCTTTGGTAATGACAAGTTGCACCTACCTCCTTAACACACCTCTTCTCCTTTTCTAGACATTTCCTTGAAACATACTCAACCTGAAAAATTAGTTTGTAACATCATAGATGAGCAAACAAATGTGAGTTTTAGAGGTTTAATAGAGGCAAACCAGATCTAATGATATAGAGTTGATTAAAAAGAGGCTAAAAGTAAGGTTTGTTGGCTTGCGAGTTGAAGATCAAAGCTAGCTGAATCAAATAATTGTTGGCTTTGCAACCAATAGGGCCCATCAATGTTTAGTAGAAATAAGACACTAAAATTTAGAAGAGATTTTGTGTCAAGATGTCCTGACATAATTTTGATCAAAATGGGCATTAAACTGATATATTTGCTTTTGACATTAATGCTGCATATGAAGAGTTTGTATTACACGAAATTAAAAGCAAATCCAACTTAAAGCTCATCCTCATACAAATTATATCAAAACATTCTGACAACTTTTATTCACTTAGTGTCAATACATGATTTGAAGTAATCAACTTATCTGTGACCCCTTAAGGCAACAACCAGACTATGTTGCATTGACTAGAGTAAGTGGGAATTTGCATGACACATAGATGCTAGCCAAAGTAGGACAATATCAAATAATCAAGCCTTAACAAATAGCAGTACCAGTCCTCTCAAGCCAGCAAGAGACAAAAGCTAGGGGAAAGGATCACCAGATAGCTGGTCGGATCAAATTCAGAATCAACTAGATGTACCAAAGAGAAGTCATTAGTTGTGTGATAAACCTGACAACCAAAAAAATGAACATTATGGATTTTCCCCACAAAATTCAAATGGCTGAAATAGGCTCTAAGTAAAGGAGAGAAAGTTGAAGAGAACTAAACACTAACAAATGGAAACAATAGGATTGAGTGGAATGATTAGATTAATGATGCACCATCCATGGTTAAAGATAATTGTTGTGTAAAGAATTGAGATCATTCCCAGTGCAAAGAAAAAACTCCAAATAGAACATTATCAGAGTTGAATAGTCAAATATCAAAAGTAAGTTCAAGTCATGAGCGCAACTGGTCAAAGGGATGACACTAATGCAAGCTTCTTCCAATGGTTCTGATGTTAATAGCTTTTGAACATGTGTAAGATAATGACTTGATGCAAAAAATAAAGTAAGAAGACTACTTCCTCATCATGCTACAAGAGTGTAGATAAGACGCAAAAGAAAGCAAATCACCAATTGAAGCAGAAAAACACCGCATGGCACTTGAACAAAATAAGAGGATGAATATCACAATGTTGAGCTTGAAGGCTGTTGAGAGGTCAAAAGAGAACCTAGATTAAAAATAGTTCATGTTGACTCAGTGTTGTAACTGATGGATTAGGGGAAGCAAGACTTATGGGCCCAAATGAACAATAAGTAAACAAAGATTACATCCTTGATGCGCAATCTAAGGTACCTGATATCAGTATCACTGCACGACCTAAATTTGTTATCATGTGTCTAGCTAAGATTAATAAGATCCTGGTAATCAAACTAAGCTTAATGTGGATCTGATATCAAGGGAATACCAGCAACCTCAAGATCATATGAGGCGTTCTAAGCAGTAGGAGGAAGTTCATAGAAAGAGCCAAAATACCTACCAAAGGCCCACCAAGTAGGAGGCACTTAGAAGCAAGGCCAAAAAAAGTACAGTAAATTGAGAGATTTTGTAAAATTTATTGTCATGTTAGTCACACATAGCTTGTAACTATTTTTGTGCAATATACAAATAGATAATCCACTTTTGCATATTTTTGTGCAATATGCAAATAGGAGGAAGTTCATAGAAAGAGCCAAAATACCTACAAAAGGCCCACCAAGTGGGAGGCACTTAGAAGCAAGGCCAAAAAAAGTATAGTAAATTGAGAGATTTTGTAAAATTTATTGTCATGTTAGTCACACATATCTTGTAACTATTTTTCTGCAATATGCAAATAGATAATCCACTTTTGTAGCTGTACTAAAAAATTCATAATATGAAATGTAGACGTATATTTCCAATTAAATTAATTCCATAAGCATTAAATATTATTGGCCCAACTATCAATTACTTGTGTGGGTTGCTATGCTGCTTTGATGAATATCCAACCATACTATTCCAAAGATTCGCTATGCAGAGGGTATAACCTCAATGTACTTGAAGAGTACAGTGAGTAGAATGAAAAATATAGAATTAATACTCTATGAGAAATTAGATAGGATGGCACATAAAATTTGAAGAGATCGCATATTTATACGTAACTTATCTTGGCTCACCTAAGCCTAGAAAAAAATAGAAAAAATAGAAAAAAAAAAACTGGTCATTATACAAACAGTAAAGCTTAGCAAGCAAGCAAATTTTCACTTCACTAGCTTAATTCTTTCCAATTTTCAAGCTCTTTGTTTTCCCAACTTCTACAAAATATTAAAGTATTGAAGCAAGATCTTAGCGACAAATATGATCCATCTATAACTTCATTGATATAGCCAAATTAAAAACTCCCTCCCTTTTGTCCAAAAAAACCAACTCATATGGATGCACTATTTTCCTGCAGCTTAAACATCATATTCCATCTCCATTTCGTCTTTAAATATTATATACATTAACAAACTATCATATCTATTGTAGTTAAATCTATGGTCTTCAAATATCTTAATTAATATCATATCCAATAGTATAACCTTACTAAGAAACAAACTCTAAGAAGTGCTTAATAATAATGAATCATTTAGGAAAACTCATATCAAGATAAACTTGTTGCTTAATTTCTCTGACATTGACAATGAATAAGATTAACATTTCCAAAACAAAAAACATAGGGTAGTGTCAAGAATGTCATTAGTTTTTATTGTAATTTTAAGTTGATGTTTTAGCAAACATGCATCAATAATTTCTTAATAAATTTGAACTAAAAGAAGTATGTATAAGAACATGGCAACTTGCCAAGTAAGAGTATCAAAAATGTTAAGCATTTTAGATTTTGATACCTCTCACAAAACCCCACCTAGATATAAAAAGTTGATCAATGAATAAATAAGTATAGCAAACAACAATCTAAAAAGTAAATTATACCAATAGGCACCAAAAATAACTTGGGATGATATTTATGTGTGATCAATGAATCTTACTCATGAAATATCCTATTAATTTAATTTATTTTTAAGTAAAATAAATAAATTGTATGATAAATTTATGAAACTCGCATAAATAGGTGGAGGTGGCAAAAATGATAGAGCTGATGGGAATGAAAATGAATTCAATAATCAAGAAATACAATAACAAAGCAAAATAAGCAAATTTCAGCTTTGACCTATAGCACCGCAATACATCATTCAGCTCCAAAGCACTTGAAGCATCAAGGTGCCACCTGAATTTTAAAATGGAGAGATGAAATCCAGGATTACAAGAGAGAATACAACATTGTTGTGCTAGGCCAAAGCATTGTAGCACTACCTAATCCAAAATTTAAGATAGCAACACTGAGATGCTCAGCCAAAGCACCTTGGCGCACCAAAACAAAAAAAAAAAGTTCCATCCTACAGCAGTTTGTTACCCATAATTGAAAAAGTTTTGGGCAATTTTGGGGAGTTATGTCAAAAAAAATAAAAGCAAAAAAAAATTTGGAATTTACAAGATGGTTAAAAGGGATGAAAGGAGACATTGGATGGAACTGAAGACGAAAGAATGCCAAAAATAGAAATAATCAAAGTTAAATCCAACTTTCCTCATCAAATTGAATTAAAATTTTAGTTCGTAAAAGTTAAATTTTGAAGTCATCTTCTCAACTTGCATAACACATAAGTATCACATATATAGATAAAATCTAGATCAATAATTAAGAAAACATTTTATAAAACTAAAAAACTAGACTTGAAATGGCTCAAAAGTCTAACTCTAATCAATCATTTCTACCTTGACTCAAACTTACAACACCAACAAGCCTTTATCTCACTATGTGGGGTCAACTACATGAATCCTTCTTCTCCATTGTGTCCTATTATGTGTCAAATTCTCATTTAATTCAAGTATACTAAGGTCAATTTTTATACATCTTAACCAAGTCTTTTTAGGTCTACCTCTACCATTCTTAACTTACTATAAAGTTAAAATCAAAATCTTCAATTTATAGTTCAGATTGGCTCACTTAAATTAAAAACGATATTACCACTATATATGACTTGAGAGCACTAACAAAATATTGCTTAATATATAAGGAAAAGCTCACATCCTTGTGCCAAGCTACAATCTAAAAAAACAAATATACATAAAAAAAGAATGCACTCTAAGCATGTAAGCAAATAACAAGCATTCAAGGCAATGGATATACATGTATATGCTGATCAAAAAAGAAAGTTAAATAGCCCCTACAACTAAGTAATCAAAATATTTATCATACAAGGCTTAAAAAATGGTTAAACCATGCATTAAAAAAGGTTGATTAACTGACAGGATAATATAAGACGGTGTCTCAACTGAAAGCAGTTGACATTAAGTTACACTTCGTAGTAATTTTGCATTTGTCATTACAGCAGCAATTAATGTATATAGAAAAGTAATAGAGCAAAAAATGTGTCAGTTGAAGAAAAAAAATCATCCTGCTATGAACAAAAATCCATTTAACGGGCATATTCCTTCCATAAAGCACACTAAACCCAAAGCCAGAGATTATAAAAACATTGTGTATATAACATGGAAAATGCTATTGAGGCCAAAAGGATTTAGCCGAGTTATAAGCCCAAAATATGCAGCTTGATATCAAAAAAAAAAAAAAAAATGGATTAAGAAAAAGCATGCAAGTTGACGAGCAATTGCATTCAACCCAATTTTTTCATACTTTTGTATCATACATCGCATAGCACGGTTGATTCATTCAGCTAAATATGAAAAAATAAAATACAAACCTGCTGATGAATTGGAGCTCCACCATAAGCAACCACCACCTTAACACCAGTTTGATAAGCAAACTTTCTAGCCTCTTCATGTATCTGTGAATAAAATATGAAGCAGCAGTAGTAAAAAAATAAAAACAAACGGAAAGCAAAAATATTTAACACCAACAATAACCAAAATGAGCGTACTTGAACAGAAAGTTCACGGGTTGGAGATAAAATCAGAGCAAGTGGGAATACAGTTCGAGCCCCTCTAGGTCTCTGTACAGGTGGGCTCCTCATGATCCCACTTATAATGGGAAAGCAAAATGCGGCAGTTTTTCCCGATCCTGTCTGTGCACAAGCCATCAGATCTCTCCCTGATAATGAGATTGGAATCGCATATCGCTGAACTGGTGTCGGCTTCACATACTTGCATCGCCTAATATTCTCATTTAGTGCTGCTCCAAGATCAATCTCAGCAAAGGTGTTAGCAGGAGGAGGTACATTATCCCCACTAGTCTCAACCGGAATGTCCTCATACGCATCAAAATTGATCCCAGTGTTCTCCTGGTCATTGAAAGAAGCTTCTGCTGTATCATCCTCGTTTCCAAAGGGATTGACTTCCCGATCCCTGCCGCGGTCCCAACCACCAGTCCTGGAGGGCCAACCACCACCACCACCACCACCAACTAACGGACGCCCACCACCGTAGCTGGAGCGGCCCAAATCATGGCTACCGCCACCGCTTCCCCAGCGATTACCACCAGACGGTACGGAGAATCCTGCCGGTCTCGCAGCCGTAAAACCACCGTCGGAGTGAGAAGTGGCATATGGATCTGAAACCGGAGGGCGGTTACGCAGGTGAGGAGGCACGTAAGAATTACGGTCAGGTCGAGAAGCCGCCGCAGCACCAGGGCCGGAAGAGGTCGCGGTGTTGCTTCCAGAGTTCGCGGTGTTGCTTCCAGAGGCCGCGCCCGCCGAGCTCTCGGCGTTCGCGACGGAATCAGCCCATGATGATCGCATAACTGGAAGAAGATCCGAAGACTTTAAACCTAATCCCTAACACAACGTCAAGAACGAAGAACAGATCCAGGAAACAATTCCAGTATAGAATCTCACGTATACTCTCCTGCCAAAAAAAACACAAATCGAATATCAGCAAAACCTCGTAAGAAAACGATCCAGGACAGATTCATGAAGAAGCGAACTGTACCTGAAGCAGAAGAAAGAGAGAAGAGCACCACCCAGAAACCCTACAATTGACAGATTTTCCTTCGCAATGGAGGGAGAGGGAGAGAGCGAGAGAGAAACAGAGAGGTGGAAAAGCAAAAAAAAATAAAAGAAGAAACCCTAAAAGGAAAAACCTTTTCTTTTTTTTTTTTTTGCCAACGAAAAATATCTTCGACTTGAAATAGAATCTTTCGTCGCGAAATTCGATTTTACACAAATTACAATACAAAAAATCAGAAGCTTACCACCGTCGGATTCAGAGTAGGCGAGCTATTGGCTGTTGGATTTGTCACACGTTTGCCGATGCCGTGGGAAGGAAGCTAAAAGAAAAAAATTTGGACAAACAAAATTTAGAATTAAAGGACAGAAATATTGACCAAATAATGGGACTTACGGTGACCTGGCAGCTCGACTTGAGAGAGTTATATATTTGGTAGAATTTAAATGCAGGTGTATTTAAAATATAACGTAAAGTAGATATAACATATTTTTAAAAATAATTTTAAGATTTTTATTTTATAAAAATAAATTAAATTAAATTCATATTTTTATTAAAATATTTTAAAGTTAATTTATAAGAATGCTTAAAATTTTAAATGTTCATAACACGCTCAATCAAATAACTCATTTAATTTTTTAATAATTAAAATTAAAACAACGTATTTTTAAATAAGTTTAAAAAAATTATATATAGGCGATTAATTACATATTAATCCTGATTTATTTTTGTGAAAATCAGTTTTTTTTTTTAGATAGTATATTACACAATACCCTCAATTTATTAAAATTGATTACTTTTCAAACCAAAAAATATAAGTATAATAAACTCATTTAATAACCATCATTTTCTTATATTTTTATTTATATTATAATCATATTTTAACTTTTTAGAAGCTTTTATTGGGATAATGGCTGTGCTCAGCACATCTAATATGGTGGGTGGAAGGATCGAGTTATTTTCACGCAATTACTTTTTGCTAAATGGACTTTTCTTATGGAAAAATAATTAATTTTTTAAAATAGTAATCGTATTTTATTTAAAAAAAAATGAAAAAACATATATTTCATAATTTCAAGATTAATGAGCGTCAAAGTGCAACAAATATGAATTAGTGTGGTAGAATTTGGACTGATAAATAAAAAAAAAATTTCAAATTACATTTTAAATCCTATTTGCCGTTAAAATTTTCAAAAGGCAAATATATATATACAATTTAAATTATACACGTGTTCAATATACTCAACACTTACATAATATTATTAGAATCTAAATATAAAATTATATTCAAATTCTACACATAATAATTTCTTGATATTTTGACCCTCGAGATTCAATCATGAAATCAAAATTAATTAAAAAAAATTTATAAATCAATTATCTAATATATATATATATATATATATTTATAATTTAATCATAATTTATTTTTTGAACTATGAGACTCATATATTTATATTTATCAAATTTAACTCTTTTGAAATTTTACAAAAATAAAAAAATGAGTTAAACTTTTATTATAAATTTCAATATTTTAAAATTAATTTAAAAAATTAAGATTAAAAATGATTAATTTATAAATATAAAAGATGACTGTGTATATAAAAATCCATTGATTAAAAAAAAATTGGCCCTTAGCTATTGAGGGACAAAGGAGGAATCAGATATAATTAAGGGAAAATAACCATCCTATTAAATTTTATAATTTTTTTATATAAAATAAATAAATTAATCATTTTTCTACATTAAATATTATTTTTATTCTAAACTTTTATCCTAAATAAACTGACCCCTCCTAA
This sequence comes from Cymbidium sinense, assembly GCA_021442155.1. NCBI lineage: Eukaryota > Viridiplantae > Streptophyta > Magnoliopsida > Asparagales > Orchidaceae > Cymbidium > Cymbidium sinense. The sequence continues at coordinate 60,704,036 of CM038222.1, forward strand.
AAAGAGAGATTAATTATGCCCTATTTGAGGATAATTGATCAAAACTTTTCTTCTAATTATCAAATTCATATTCAAAATTTTGAACTGCCCTCCAAACAAATTAATTAAATATTTACTCAAAATAAATAACAGCTCTACCAATATGAGAATTGTATAAGTCTTGTAGAGCATTAGAATTAGCTCAAAAAATAAAGAAAAATTTACATACATAGCACACAATTCTTATGAATTTATATATCTAATACTTAAAATTTAATATTTATAAATATAACAACTTTTCTATGCTTCAAAATATAAATTTTACTTTAAAAAATTAAAAAAAATGCTATTTTTATTATAATAATAAAAATTTAAATGGTATATATATAAATATTTATATTTAAATGTTAGATATGTAAACTATTAAAAATAAAAGAAAAAAATAATAATGGAACCTCAAAAACAACTAAATGGTATTATATAAAATTAAAACTCATTTAGTTATTTATATTTATATTTATGCATACATATTTTTATTTATACATGTAATTAGATGCATAAATATATGTATGCATTTATTACAAAAAATTATTTTAAATTTTAAAAAATAAAAGACATGGGAATTCAATTTTTATGTTTTTATATACATACAAATAATTTGGATATTGCACACATAAATATTAAAAAAAATCAAATGTAAGATAACACATAATTCTTATATATTTATATATCTATCAACTAAATTTTAATATTTATATAAATAACATCTACAACAACAACAACAACAACAACAACAAGCCTTATCCCACTAAATGGGGTCGATTACATGAATCATTCATCTTTATTGTGTCATACTATGTGTTAATTTTTCATTTAATTCAAGTATACTAAGATCATTTTTTATACATCTTAACTAAATCTTTTTAGGTCTACCTCTACCTTTCTTAACATAAATCTAATACATCTACTCTCCTAACCAGTCATCATCTACGGAATTTTATATGGCCAAACCATCTGGCGACTCTCTAATCTTATATGCCACAGGAGCTACTCCAACTTTTTCCCGAACATGCTCATTTCGCATTTTATCTCTAAGAGTAAAGCCACTCATCCACCTGAGCATCCTCATCTTTATAACACTTAGGGGCTGTTTGGTTGTCTGCATTTAAATGCACGAATGAAAGAAAAGAAATTCAAATAAAATGACTTTATAGTTGTTTGGTTGAGAGTTTTAGAATTCGACTTCATTTTTTTGTTGTTTGACAAAATGTAGTAAATCAAAGGACGGTGGGTGCGGGCGACCCGTGCGGCGAGGCCGACGGTGATGCGGCACCGGGAGCGGCGTCCGGGCGAAGCGGTGGAACCAGTGGCACTACGGGTTCGCGCTCGTGATCTTTAGATATTTAATTGAATTCGCCAGATTCTAAATACACTAAACCGATTTATGGTATATTTGAAACGACCTGGAATTTTACTTTACTTGAACCAAACACTGAAATGTTAGCGTGCATTGAATGCAGCATTCCAAATACTACCAAACAAATTCCTTAATTTAGCCTTATGCTTCTCTTTTATTTGCCGATGATTTATATAAATAACATCTGAGTCTTTAATATTACATAAAAAAAAACATCCACTTAAGCTATAGTCATCGTGAAAATGGGTAAAATATGACTACAAATCAATAGCATAAAATATAAATTTAAAAGTACTGTACTACAGAAGCCAAATTTTCATTTAGTCAAGATTTCAGCTGTAATTCACATTTTCTCTCTAGTAGAGATTAATAGTTGGAGCAATAATACCTAATTTCTTACAGAGAAGAAGTCAGCTTTTACCTGGCAAAACGCATAGTAAACTCTGCAGCTATTTGATCATGTTTGGCTCTATCAGTTAAGTACAAGCGAGCAATGTTGGATGCCTGAGGGTTGTCTACGGAAGAAAGCAGGAGTAATTGTGAGTAGTTGAACAAAATATTCGATGCTAAAAGATTACAAAATTGAGGCAAGAAGAGTGGACAACAGTGTTTTATATGATACATATATGTTGGCTCATGTAATAAAAAAATAAAATATTAATTTTCAAAGATGGATTATTTTATGATAAGACAAATAGATCGTTTAAATTATAAAGATTGTGAGATCATTGTAGGTGAATATTCAAGTATCCAATATCAAATATTGGTTCTGAATATTAAGATGAAGGATTGGAATATGAAAAATAAATCGAAACAATAAACTATCATAAATGAGAGTACTTAAAAAAAAAATATGTGATATAAAGAATTCAAATTTTAATAATTTATATAATAATTTAGATACTAAAGAAGGTGAAAGATATATATATATATAAGTCAAACAAAGAATTTGAATAAAAAAAATTTAATTCAAGTGAAGTGCATTAAAGATGAAGACCAAAAAGTATTTTTTTTAGGAGAAAATATTCAACATAAGTGGATGAGATATTTTGATAAACTTTCTAATGAAGATTATGAGAATAAAATTGACTTTAGCGACCTTAGTGCCCTAAATGAAAATAGAGGTTCTTGTTTTTACAGTCTTATTAATAAAATTGATGTTGGAGAGGCTTTAAAAAGGTTATGAGAATATAATTGATTTTAGCGACCTCAGTGCCCTAAATGAAAATAGAGGTTTTTATTTTTATAGCCGTATTAATAAAATTGATGTTAGAGAGGCTTAAAAAAAAATAAAGTGTGAAAAAATAGTAGGATCTAATGATATTTTAATAGAAATGTAGAAATGCTTAAAAGAACAAAAAATTTTATGACTTACTAATCTTTTTAATATTATTTTAAAAATTAAGAAGATGTCCGATGAATGATGAAAGAGTTTGTCGTTCCTCTTTTTAAGAATAAGGGTGATGCACAAGAGTGTGCAACTTATAAAGGAACTAAGTTAATATTCTATACATTAAAATTATGAGAGAGAGTAATTGAGCATAAGTTACAATGCAATACAAAAATTTCTCAAAATCAATTTAATTTTATATCGGGTAGGCCTATTATGAATGCTATATATTTGTTGAGAGATTTGATGGAAAAGTATAAGAAGATTAAGAAGGATCTACATATGATATTTATTGATTTAGAGAAAGCATATAATAAAGTTCTAAACGAAAAGCTTTAAAGAGTTGTAGAAAAAGAAAGAAGGTAATATTGTTATATTCAAGCCATTAAAGATATGCATACCGGAGTTGTTAAACAGGATCAGGCTGATCAGCTTTAAGCCCATATCTTTTTACTTCAATTATGGATGTTCTTACTAGATATTTACAAGAAGATGTATCTTGGTGTATGTTTTGGCTAATGATATTCTTCTTGTTAATAAGACTACAGAGGGAGATCAAGAGAAACTTGAATTATGGAGGTCAACCTTAGAGTCTAAAGGTTTTCATTGGAGTAAATCTAAAATTGAATACTTTGAGTATAATTTTAGTTATAAAAGATCTAGGAGTGGGGTTGTGACAATGGGTGATCAAATCATTAAAAAGAGTAAATATTTTAGATATCCCGGGTCTATTGCTCAAAGTAATGGTGAAATAAATTGGGATGTTATTAGTAGAATTCAAGTTGGATGGTTTGAAGTGGAGGAATGCATCAAACCTGTTAAGCAATAGAAAAGTACCACTTAGACTGGGATGAGTGGCTGTACACTAGGAGACAAAATTTGAAATAAATATATACATGGAAAAGTTGGAGTAGTTCCAATAGCAGATAAGATTAGAGACAGTCGCCTTAGATGATTTGGTCATATAAGATGCCGGTCATCTGATGACCCAGTTAGGAGAGTAGATGTATTAGATTCTACCTATATTAAGAAAGATGGAAGAAGACTTAAAAAGACTTAGTTAGGAAGTATAAAAAATCACCTTATTTTATTATAAATTAAATGAGATTTTGACACTTAATAAGACATAATAGAGAAAAAGGATTCATATAGCCAACCTTACATAGCGGGATAAAAGCTTGTTCAATCCAAATAAAACCAATTTTTTTTTGAAATTTATGGTAAACCCATGAGATTCAAATCAAATCTAACAAAAACAATAATTTAACCAAACCAAATCAATACAAACAATAGTTTCTTTTTCAAACTTTAACACAACCAAAAACCAAACAGAAACCAAATTAACAGTTTGGTTTAGTATTAGTGTTGGTCAGTTTGATTTCAATTTCTACTTTTAAGAGCACGTAAGGCATAAAACACAACTTAAAAAATTAAAAGAAAACTAAAGATAGGGATTAGCAGGCATACAGAACATACAGGGATCAGGATTGGTGAATATTGATTTGACAGCCAGTAGCACCTTGGAAATTGTCAAAGCAGGGCTCCAACCATCCTTCAGTATATCCAAACTTACATTTCCACCTGAATCAACATTACAGTGGTATATTCGAGTTTTAAAAGCCACCTGAAACGTAGATAGGATAGAAATGATCAAACAAAGGATTCGAGATCTTGCAACAGTCTTATGATAGAAATACAAGAGATTAAAGAATGTGGAAGAACCTCTTCTAAACAAGAGTAACAATTCAAGACTATTCTAAATCATCAATTTCACTCCATGGAATATTAGCAATTTACATAGCGTTGTATCAGCTTTTGTATTTTTGTCTAAGCATCCCACTGTAAAACTATGAATGAGTGACTACCGATAAAAACACATTTCTCAGAATATCAACAAGAAAACGTTTAAACAAATCTTCTTTACTTGTCTGCTTACTTCGGAGAAGAGGTGCAATAGATTTACTTCCCAGTTCAGGCAATGTTTGGTTTAAAGAAATTAAAATATAGGAAATGAAAACAAAATGGAACTGGAAGTGGTAAATAAGAAGAACTGAAATTAGTTTTCAGCCATTTGTTTGATTAAAAAATGAGTAAAATAAATAAATTTTCTTATTTGGTTGATAAAAATTTGAGATTTTGTTTCTTTCAATATCTGATATGTCAGGCATGGAGTACATTTTTCTTCCCATTTTTTCACTTGGACAGAGAATTCTTAATGGAAAGATTCATTTGTTCACATTCCCTAGGTGAATTTAAGTAATTATTATTTGCACCAGAATCAACCCGCAATATAAAATTCATTTTGTACATTCCCTCATTCCTTCAGACCAAGCATACCCTTGGTGAACTATAATTTTAAAGTTTAAAATTCGTGCATTCTTCCAAAGATCATGAAGTATTTTTTTTTAATAATTCATGCATTTGTAGATTATATGAGTATAAAGCATCCAAACGTCCAGCGCTCAGCTGATCTGATTTCAAATCCTGAGCGCACAAAATCCTATAAAAGAAAACTATCCAGCAAGCAAATATTAATCTTGATAAGGAGATTGTGTTTCTCTGACATGAAGAATTCACATCGATGTACCTGAAATCAATTTATACAGAGTTGATTGGATAACATGGAGTCACCCGTTAAGAAAGATAGCTTCAATAGATAGCATATAAATTTTCTTTTCTGGTAATCGTTACTCCATTACTATATAGCAATGCCCAACAAACCACAATATGATTTAATTAACCATATGTGTTTGACGCCATGCTCTTCTGATAAAAATGTCATTATTAACCTTTTCATCTAAGATAATGAAAAAAGTATTATTTATACCAAAAAAGGAGGATTTACATACATACTATACAATTCTTATGCATTTACATATCTAACCGAAAGGTAGATATTTACCTATCTAATAATGTCCTATACTTAAAAAAAGATGCATTTCATTTTTAAAAAGTGATTTTTGATGTGATATTGAAGATTGGGATGTTATATATGTAAAAATTAAAGTTTAGATATTAGATATATAAATACATAATAATTGTGTGGTATGTATGTAAATCTCCGAAAAAAATAATGTGATAGAAACTGACTACGGTTAACGAGGAGACCATGGAGAAAATCAAGCAAAAATTTAAGAAGAAGAAGAGGATGGTCAGTTTTATCTTACATGCGCCCATTGATATCTTCATTTAATCTCCATGGAAGCCAAATTTTAATGAATCCAAACAATCCTAGTTGTATATGCATTTTCCGCCGTTTAATATCAGAATCCTCAGCTTGATGTCCTGTTCTCAGAGGATCAATGGCGCTACCAACGCGAGGAGACCAAGCATTGGGATAACTCTCTAGAAGGCAAAGAAGGTATGACATAAAGGCAATGCACAAAGCGACACTAAAACGTCAAGAAAGTTACTGTAGATGGCTAGGATTTCGAAGGTGTTGATGTGGATAGTGATGAAGGGTGGAAAGGAAAGTCCCTCTCCCAGAAAAAAATTGAGGATTAAAAGATAGAAGTTGCAGAAAAACTATTATGTCCTATTTAAAGAAAGGGAATTGAGCGGCCCAAAGTTATCAGGTTATGAAGGGGAACAAAATATCCTTCTCCTAAAAAATGGGGTACCAAACAATATTAAATTCACAAACGAAGAAGACAGCCCCTCACTTAAAAAAAAGAGAGATTGAATGACTTGAGATCCTCCTGAACAAAGATGAGTGGACTAGATAACCTGAAGATAGCCAACGACTGATTATGATGAAGACAATCATTCTCTTAGACGATGGGGGGACCGAATAACCTGAATTGGAGCACAACTAATCTAAACAACTAGAGATTAGCAAACAATGGAAGCGATTGAGGCAACCCCTCCCATGAAGAAAGAGAAATGAACAACCTAAATCCAATAGACAAGTAAATGATTGGAATAATTAGAAGTGATAAATTATTGCAAGTGCATGAGATAGTCCTCTTCATCATATACGAGTTATACTAGACAATCAGGAATTGACAGTGAGAAGTGAATCCTGGATCGCCATAATCATCTACTATAAGCAATAGGGATAGTCCTACCCCTGGACAAAAGGGGTGGACAAGAGAACCCAAAGTCGGTGATGTAGAAGAATCTGGAAACACCAAAACACCCAATTAGAGCTTCACAAGGCAAAATGAGGATTTAAACTCTCCGCAATTTTAAAGTTCAAATGTTCAAAAATTCTTTAAAAAATTTGAGGTATGTTTATAAATTTTCGAAAGAACATCTTGATCCTTATATAATAATATATCAAAATATTTCTAGGTCTTATCAATGCAAACATATAAGATTGCTGCCTAATCAAATCAGAAAGTGATTTGATAGTCCCACCTTAAAGCCAACATGATCAGCTTAATCAGGCTATGGTTAAATCAAACGGATAACCAGTGATTGGCAATGATGGTCTAATGGTGATGCAGCAGTGAATGTTGATGGTAAAATCTTTGATCAAAAAGCATAATAAACTATTTTGAAGCACTTGATGCAACAAACCCAACTGAGTTGACATATCATGATTTTGACAATCAAAGTAGCTAGAATAATTCTAAGAAGATCTATAAATCAAATTTAAGACCGACAAAAGTTTTGATGACAAGATCCCTTTTTTTTTTGTTGAAATGATTGCTTTCTCAAGAGTAATTTAACACTATAAGTAGCATATGAATTGAACGATTTTGGATGAAGGAATTCTAAAAAGTTCATATAAAAGTGAACTAATCATGCAAAATCATATGAAAATCGAGATGATCAAAGGATTAGAAATAGTCTCAAATTGAGATGCAGAAAAAACAGCTCAAAGCTTAAGTCTCATTATCACCAATGAGGCTTACTCCTTTTTCATTTGAGATGTACGCCTTGAGACATCTGAGCCAACGTCTCAATAAACTATACAAAAAATTATATCATATTATATTATTAATATATATTATATTATACTATGCTTATATTTAATAAATTTGATACAATGTCTCGACAAAATCAAAAGATAATTTAAGTATAAAAACTTAATTATATTATTGATATGATCTTTTATATTAAATTTTATTGAATCTAATATTAATTGATATAGATAGAAAGAAGAAATTATATTGATTGAAGAACATTTTAAACTTGCCAATGAAACAAAAATAGATGATAAACATGATGATTCTTTTGAAGATGATGAAAGCAAGGATAAAGCTGCTATGGATCTTGATCCTCATGAAGTATTTAAATTTTAAGTGAATGCTTACCAAAAATCACACTTAAACTTCTATTTTATATCAATATTTAAGACTAAGATTCGTGATTTATGTCTTTATGATAATAAACTAAAGCAACATATCAATGATTTATATCATATTTATATTTATTTTTAATTTAATAAGTTTTTTTCTATTTTGAAGCATACGTCTCAATCCGTCTTGAGGCTTACGTCTCGCCTCACTAAAATAAAAATGCCTTGGTTCCCAATTTAAACCTTGCAAATAACCACGATGTTGCTCACATTGAGAAGAGCTAGTTGATCAGCACCTTGAATGATCAAAATGGAGTGCTTGGGCACACATTTTAACAAATGGCATAATTCTAATAAGTGAAATTTCCCAAATAAGTGAAAGTGAAAATAATAGAGAAAATGTTTAAAAGAAAAAAATAGCAATAAAACAATCATTGAGTATATGATGTAAGATTTTATTGGAGTAATATTACTAAATGTCATTAAATAATATTAGAAGATATTATGATAGCTAAGTATGATATTTGAAATATATTGGATCTACTGTGCAAAATAATAAGAATATAGATGTTGATGTAGCTTTTAAGAGTTGAAATTAGGTGATTAAAAGCAAGAAATTTCAAGCACCTCAAGAAAAAAGAATATAATAGTGATAAAAAAAAATTATAAAGATACAATTAATCCAGTTGTATCATGGATTTGAGTGTTAGGCACTAAAAAATCATTGATAGAAAAGTTAAGCGTGGTAGATATGAAAATATTAAGATAGACATATAACAAAATTAAGAACAGTAGATTGGAAAATAATTATATTAGAGGGGCAATGGAAGTTGCATTTAATAAAATTCACATAATAAAAAACAGACTTAAGTGTTTGGAAATATACAACGAATAATAGAAGATGAATCAAGATAGAAAAGAAAAATCAAAGTTGAATAAAAAATAAAAAATGAGCTTAAAACCTAGTGTCATAATGGATAGAGAATGAGTATCCATAAATACAGTCCCAAATAATAGAAAAAAGGTAGATGGTGAGGTTAAAAATAACCGTGCACGTTAAGAAAACAACATTTGTGATTTAGCATATGAAGATATTATGTTCAGGATCTTACAAATTGCACACCATCTCAATTGAATTCCATAAATAGTTTGGCTTAAAATGAATAAATCAAGCAAGTATTTGCATGCAACAACGTTTGAACGCAAGAAACGGGAGAATGACAAGTAATGGAGGAACACTGGATAAACAGAATTAAGAACACATAATAAAAGAGTAGAGACGAAAGCAAGTAAATAAAAATATGTATTCTCTGACTCCTACTTGAGTGTAGCCATTTCTTTCTAACTTGCCTCATTAACTTGAGAATTTTAAGTGTCAATTATGTAGGTGGACTAATGAGTTGAGTAGCAAAAGCCAGCCACCACTTGGTAGATTAACTAATGCGTGGAGAAAGGTGCAATTCTCAAGACACGAGATTTATAGAAAACAAACAACAACTTTGACATACCAAATCTAATAATAAAAGTAAATGGTTGTGCAACTCAAAGTGCATAATATGTAAAATACAATTCATAAATAAGAAAGATTATACCTTGGGAGGTTTGAATGGATAATCAAAAGGAAAATTAATGTCAAGGAAAAATATTCCACCCTCATATGGTGATCCTACAAATGGGCAAACAAAAATATCAGAGCAAATGAAAGCCAAAAGGAATTTGAAAACAAGGAAAATAGCATAAAATTATCATAAATACTCAACAATGTGTAAGAATGGCATTCACAACTCCTAATTCTTGCATATTGGATTATTCGCACAACAAAATATCAAAAAATTTTAAAAACAAAATTAAAATACGGAAAGACATGATGAGACCATGTAGTTTTACCATTGGAAAATAATTGACAGGCAACAAAATCAAGTCAGGTTAAGCTAGAGGGGACAACTGATTTCAGAATCCATCTACGAAGGCAGTGACAAGAATTTGAATCAACTATAGCAATGTTGTCTCTACTATGAACCCTTTCATGTGTGGTGCAGCATTTATTACTTGATCGACAAAACAAAATACATGATAGCAAATGCCCAAAGGAACTTTGCAATCATATAGTTGCATTATAACAATGAAAAATTCTTATAATATTATACTTCAAAATTTCAAACACAAATTGAATGCCTCGCTATAGACTGCAACACCACTCACCTCACATTTGGATCCTAATAGATTGATCACAAAAATGAAAAAAGAGCTTACTCAAAGCATGAGAGTATCCTTTCCATAGCTGATATCAAGTCGTATTGGAGCAATCCAATTTTAAGGTTTACAATTTCAATTCAAGGGAAGCCGAAAGTCTTGATTTTGAGTCAATTTTTAAGTTGTTGCAAGTAAAATACACTATTTTTATAAAATATTTTTTAATCACAAATAAGATTATTATTTATAAAAATAGTCAAATTTATTTATAAAAAAAAATAACAAATATATTAAATACAAATGCAAATATGTGTGTTTGAATTTATGTGTAGCGTTATGTAACTGTGAATACACATGCGTATATGCATATATAGCAATGCATTCAAATATGTGCATACGTCATATATCAAGTCAATTTCAAGTTGAAGTGAATTTAATTTGAGTGAGTCACCTTCAAGTTAGAGTATATAGATATTGATTTCAAATCAATTAAAATTAAAGTGATTATCGAAGGAGTTTTAAGTTTCAAACAAAATTACCAATCCTCCTCATGCCCATGCATGTTCAGAGTGATATAAATCATTTGTAATTAGTTTACTAGTTGAATTGTGATTAACTATAATACTAATTAGGATAAATGAGCACTGTATTATATAATTCAATGTTTGAGGAGGGTGATAACATGAAGAATAACAAATATGTTCCCCTTTATCTTTTGATTTTCTTTTTAGAGCTTGAGCAAGCCTGAATCACTCGATTAGAATCAAGAATCCTACCATTGGTGCTTTCATTACTAATTCAGCCTCTATTCTCAAACAGCAATAAATCCATGTCATCAACCACAAATATCTACTCCATTCCAAATCCATGAACTCAATTGTGGTCATGATCAAGTTCCAGCTTCTTTTCAGCAACAATGTTGCACATATCATATGACAGTTTTTCCTATTTCTTCTTTCTTGCAGTAAATCAATTGATCCATGTTCATCAATATTTTTGCAACAGCAACCTTTCCTTATTTTTAATGGAGAATGACAATCATTTGTTTACATAAAGTCATGCAAAACAATCTGGATGATAAAAATGCCATCTATATTTATTGTCTTGAAAGAAATTAGTTTGAGATTAATTAATCTTGAAAGACGCCTAGGATTGCATGTCCAACATGAATCATTGACAATATTCAAGGTTTCTACATCCATAGCTCATTCTAAAGAAAATTTTAAATGGACCAATTTCAATACCATTAAAGAAAATGTTAAAAATAGTTGGTAAGATAATCTCTCATGCTAAGAAAGCTTTGGTTACAAACTTGGAAGTAAAAATGATTCAAGATGTCAGTGTAATGAAGATATTTTATTGATTGATATGGTTCTTGATAGAATATGAGCATATCTCCACCCTCAGGTTTATCACAACAGGGATCAAACTCTTTGAGCATCCATTAATCAAAATTATTCTTCTGACCTTATTTTTTATCTTATTTTTCGTCTAGCGCATATGAAGAATTCGATAAAGAAGTTGTGATTGAATGGTTGGCCACTGCCTCCATTGGATTGCTTTGGAAGTCCAACATTGCGAAAAAAGGTCATTGTGAGAGAGGAAATAATGATGTGAACATATTTCAAATTTGTTTACTAGTTAAATATGATTAATTAATATAGTAATTAGCTTAAGCAAGAAATTGTACTCTATAAATACTCCCATTTGGGAAGAATGAGAATATGAAGAACAATGAATATTTTTTGCCGGTTTATTTTTTGTGCTTTCTTTTGAAGCTTGAGCAAGCTCGAATTGCTTGATTAGGATAGATTAACCTATCAGACTGATATGCTCTTAGGTAACATAATTTTCATGACTTCAGGTCACAATAGAGATAGCTAACCACTACTTTAACAAACCTTACTTTAGACTTGAGAGGCAATAAACTATTTCCAGATTTTGATGTAAAAAATTCTTCTTTCTCTTATGCATGCCATTTTACATATTTGATGGAATGTGGATCGCCGTTCGAAGTTAAGCTGAAAAACTTTCTCCCAACAGACACATGGCTTCTACCATTGCAACACACACAAGTGTACATATCAAGTCGGTCTCAAATTAGAAAGATTAATTTCGAGCAATTCAACCCCTAGTCCAAGAAAATTAATTTTAATTTCTAGTCAATTAAAATTAGACTTTTTAGCGAATTTTTCAAGTCCCGGAAAAATTTAGCGACCCATATCAACATTTGCGGTTCACAACAACAAAATATGCCTCTAAGTCTATATCAATAAAGGAGAAAAGGAGTGCTGATAAACAATCATCACTATACAGCACTGGAAATCTAGAATTAAGTCTTTTAGGATTTAGAAATCACCAGAGGGACCAATGATTGTGGAGACCCAGTGGTACAGATTGTCGCCTTTAGGGCCGGCGGAGCAATCCGAGGGCGGATCGGCGTTCAGCTCCATCATTTCTTTCTGAATCCTCTTCCCCGACGATGACACCGACGTGGTTGACGGCCATGGTCGGACCCCGCTCCCACCGCCTCCTCCGCCGCCGGAGTACGGGAGACCCGTGGAGGACATGATTAAGCCGGACGTCAGTTTTTGCCCGCCGGTGAAGACTAGGGCTATTAATCCATCTACGTAAAGGATGCACAGAGCTGGCCTAGAATGAAAATTCAATTGGCTGGAATGCTGGCCCACAACCAAGAGATAACAAAACTAGACTATAGACGATGGCCGTTTGGTTTAACTGCGGCTTAACAGCGTTTAGAGTTCATGTATATATATATATATATATATATATATATATATATATATATATATATATATATATATATATATATATATATATATATATAAATATTAAAATTTTTTAGTTGTTTATAAAAAATTATGAAATTATAATTTTGAGTTATTTAACTATAAAATAAATCTATATTTTTTGAAATAAGAACCATAAATATATCACCTAATATTTATATATCTACATATTTAACATCTAAATTTTGATATTTATTTGCAAAGATATTTTGCATTATTTTACTTCATAATAAATATTTTTTATAATATACATATATATATATATATATATATATATATATATATATATATATATATATATATATATATATATATATATATATATATATATAATAGTTATTTTTTAAATTAAATATAGAGTTTATTCATATATCTTTTATTAGGATAAATTTATAGTCCTTAAAGATATAGCAATATTAACAAGTAAAAATTTTTAAAAGGAGCTCTATGAAGTAGTAGGCTCATATTAGACTTGTTCAATAGGGCATCTCATAAATTTGTTAAGATGTATACTTATAATAGAGGGGTGGATGGGAGAAATTGTGGCAATGTGGAGCATTTTTTTTTTAAAAAAAAATATTAATGGGGGAAGAAATGTGCATGAAAAGCCTTAAGGATTTGATTTTGATCTTAATAAAAAAAATTTAAGAAAAATAAAAACACATGTCATCTATTTTAGAGAAAATGAATCAATCTTATGGAATATAGAATTGACTTGAGTGGGCATAATAGATCCATATATCTAGACTTAATTTAAGAAAAATTTAAGCAAAAAATTAAGGAAATTAAGTAGGCCTAATTAAGCTCGAAGGTTCTTAATCTGACTCCAACTTGGCGGGGGTCATGCTTCATCTCGTTTAAGTGAGTTCTGACTCATGCGAGATCTAATCAAAATGATAAAAGATGGTGGTAGAATCACAATAAAAGTAGAGGTGACAAAAAAAAAATCACCCTAAACTTTTACGATTGTGCTCAAATTTGAGCTTATTTATCATTATAGAGCTCGAGCTCGAGCTCGATTCGAATTTATTCGCGAGCTTGATTCAAATTAGATTATCGAGCCTGTTAACGAGTAGCGCATTTAATGAAATAAATGGGCTTTAATCAAGCTTGTTCGCACCACTTATTGAGAAATATACATGAGCTATATCAATTAAAGCTTATTAAACCTAAAAAATAAAAATTTAAATAATATTATTTATAAACAAGCCTTAATCAAGCTTGTTTAAGAGCTTTAAATGATGTTGTTCATGAACATAAATGAACCAAAAGACAAGTAATAAAACTTGTTAATTTAATAATTGAGTATTTACAAAAGTGTCCAAACTCATTCAATTAATTTTTTATTTTAGAGCCTTAATAATAACTTATAAAATCTTAAACAATCTAACAACATCATCAACAACAACAACAACAACAACAACAACAACAACAACAATAACAACAACAACAAGCCTTGATATGACTCTCAAAATACCATACCAAAGAATACAAATCTTGATGGCGATATGATTTTGAGTCAAACCGTCGGATCAGACTTAAAATATCATTGGAATCTTTGGGACATCAATTAAATCCCAAAATAGCTCTAAAATATGGAGTGTTTATAGTAAAATCGAGCGTCTCGATGAGCTGGATCTAACGAGCCTAACTCATAATTCCGAATTCATTTGGGCATCCAAATGCTCAAAATACATCAAATGATCGAAGGAATCATCAAACCATCCAGGGAGTGGTACAGGCTACATGAATTTACAAGAATGCCCCTCCTCTCATCTATAACAGCCTTCATTCCTCACATGAGGGGGCCAAGGGGGGAAGTGAAGTGAGGTGAAGAAGAAAAGAGGAGTCAAGCAAGTGAAGAAGAAGAGGCTGAAACAAATAAAATAAAGAGGAGTCAAGCAAAGAAGAGGAAGAGTCCAAGAAAGGAAGAAAAGGAAGAGCAGAAGGAAGAAGAGTCCAAGAAAGGAAGAAAAGGAAGAGCCCGCAAGGAAGAAGAGGAAGAGTCAGCAAGGAAGAAGAGGAAGAGTCCAAAGGAAGAAAAGGAAGAGTCCAAAGGAAAAGAAAAGGAAGAGTCCGAGGAAGAAGAGGAAAAGCCAAGTGAGGAAGAGAGAGCTCAAGCTTGAAGATCCTCCAAGCAAGATCGCACCAGCAAGATCACTCGCCGCGGCCATCAACCACCGCCACCCACCGCCGTCGTCACTAATTGTAGATTCCCACCGAAGTTACCGCATCTCCACCATCGAATTACAACTCATTGTTACATAGTTGTTATTCCTCTCTCATATGCAATTTTGTAATCCCGTTATGGGAAGACTTTGTACTAAACAGATACATAGTGGAAGCTTTTCTCTAGCGTAGTTTTCCCCTCTTCGAGGTTCTCCACGTTAAAATTTTGGAGTGTCTCTTTAATTACTGTGTGTTGGACAATCAACAAGAGTAAACTTTCACTCTGTGGTTTTCTAGCACGCAACAGTTTGGCACCGTCTGTGAGAAGTTGATTCCCATTATTTCATCTTGTATGGCAATCAAGTTTTCCAACAAGATCAAAATCACCATCGAGATGGAGCATTTCAAGCTTTTAAGGAGCGCAAGCGAAGAATGAAGATTCATCAAACTTTGTTCCTTCAGATTTTGTCGGAAACTGGGGGGCAACTCTTAATCTTAGAAGATCGCCCATGTTAAGCATCCAATTGATTATCATCCCAAGAAACAAGTTAAAGTTGGAGGATATTTCAACATTGAGAAGAGATATAGCTTTGCAAACTATGATTTTTCAATCATACTCATAGAAAAACAAGGCCAAGGTTAAGAAGCAACTTTGGCTACAATCACAAATGGATGTTTTAATCGACCTCTTCCATACAGGTTAACGCCATCGAAAGCAAAGACTCGACAAACAACAGATGGTCCTGGTGGACTTCCTACGACCTCTTCCACATTAACGTCATCGAGCAAAGACTCGACAAACAACCGGATAGGTCAAAAGGTCCTTGGTGGACTTCCCATGACCTCTTCTGTACAGGTTAACGTCATCGGGTAACACCCTGACAAACAACCTCGGATAGGTCAGAAATCCTCAGTGGATTCAATTCAACCTCTTCCACACAGGTTAACGTCATCGAGCAAAAACTTTGACAAACAACCTCGGATAGGTCAAAATCCGCCGGATTCAATCAACCTCTTCCAACGCATCATCGAGAAAGACGATAAACAACTCGGATAGATCCGTCCGCTTAACCATATAGTTGCCGCTGCCGTTACCCGTCGGCCGTAACCACACTACTGGTTTGCGCCATCACGTCGACATCGCCGCACCATCGCAATTGCGGTGCCACTATCATCGATCGGCCATCCCGCTGCACTGATACATGCGCGCCGTCCCATTACCGCCACCTAATGTGGCTGGTCCGTGCCATTACTGCCGCCGCTACTGGCCACCATCGCTTAACCTTCGCCGTACCACCATCTCGCTATTCATCCGGCTGACTACACGCCGCCGCTACCATCGACACCCGCCATTGCCGACGGTTGTTAGGACTTCATGACCTTCCATGCATCGCCATCGTAACACTCGACAAACAACCTCGGATAGGTCAAAAGATTGTGGTGGACTTCCATGATCTCTTCCATGCGTGTTAACGCCATAACACCTCGACAATAATCTTGGATAGGTCAAAGATCTCCAGCAAGCCACCACCCGTGGCCGCCAATAACAGCTGACATCGCTGCCGACTATCGTCGTTTGCCATCGCCACCATCGTAAATCTCCGGCTACCCATCGATTATCCGCTGACTACCGTCGCTGCTTGCAACCCCGTCGGCCGCCACCTGTAGTAGTCACCGCCGCATCGCCAGAACCTTCGGTCACCACCATCTCTCGCCGGTATCCTCGCTGCACGACGCGGCCGCCATATCGACTACCGTCGCCAGTTGCTAACTTGTGACTCTCTCTTCCATGAGTTGCATCGTAATACCGACAAACAACCTCGGATAGGTCGTAGGTCCTTAGTGGACTTCCCATGACCTCCGCATGTGTAACACCGACAAACAACCCGGATAAAAATCCTCGGATTCAATTCGACCTCTTCCATAGTTAAGCATCGTCGAATAATATTCACCAACAACCTCGAAGTCAAAGCGTCTTTGGTGGACTCTCACCTCTTCCATATGGGTTAACGTCATCAAGCAAAAACTCTGATAAAAAACCCATGATAGGTCAAAAGGTCCTTGGTGGACTTCCCGCGACCTCTTCCATACGTTAATGTCAGAAAAAATTCGACAAACCCGGGATAGTCAAAACGTTCTTGGTGGACTTCCCACGACCTCTTCCATACGGGTTAATGTCATCGGTAAAACTCGACTAACAACCCAGGATAGTCAAAATGTCCGTGGACTTCCCACACCATACGGCACCATCGAGCAAAAGCTCGACAAACAACCCATGATAGTCAAAACGCGTCCTTGGGACTTCCCACGGCCTCTTCCATTAATGTCATCGAGCAAAAACTCTGACAAACAACCCAGGAAAGGTCAAAAGGTCCTTGGTGGACTTCCCATGGCCTCTTCCATACAGGTTAGCATCGACGAATAATATTTCGACCAACAACCTAGGAAAGGTCAAAACTTTGTACCCACTCTGCACAAGTTAATGTCATAACACTCGACAAACACGGATAGGTCAAAATCCTCGATTGACCTCTTCCATACAGGTTAACGTCATCGGGTAACACCTTGACAAACAACCTCGAATAGGTCAAAAATCCTCAACGGATTCAATTCGACCTCTTCCATACAGGTTAACGTCATCAGGTAACACCCTGACAAACAATCTCGGATGGGTCAAAAATCCTCAGCGGATTCAATTCAACCTCTTCCATACAGGTTAACGTCATCGAAGTCACACTCGACAAAACAACCTCGGATGGGTCAAAAAATCTGATTCACCTCTTCCATAAGTTAACGCCATCGAGTCACACTCGACAAACAACCTCGGATAGGTCAAAGATCGTTGCGACTACTGCCGACCATCCGTCGGCCGTCGACTATCCGCTGACCACCCGTCGGCCGCTAACCATGGTGATCATTGCCGCTGATTACTGCCGTCGGTCATCGCTGCTTACTATCGCCGGCAGAACCTTCGCCGGCTACCACCATCTCGCGGCTATCCTCGCTGACACGGTTAGTCGCACTGCATTACGGCCATTGTTGACCACTCGTGCCGCAACAACTGTCGCCTTAACGCAATTAACTATCGTTGCTGGTTCGGCTACTGCCGGTACCGCCGCAATTATCGCTGACCTTTCGCTGCCACTACCATCATCGTTATCTCCTTCTATTGAGCGCATTGCTATCATGGTTATCGCCGCCATTGCGAATTACCCGCCGTCAACCACGTTGTTATCACGCATCTTATCGGCTGGTTATCCTTCGACTACTATCGTAGCTGCCACTAATGTCGCCACCATCGTCATTTTTCGCCAACCTCATCTCCGTTGATCGCCTCCTAACCTGGGATGACCGACGAGGTAAACGGAATAATGACGTGGGCTTTGATCGCCTCCTAACCCGGACGGCCGATAGGTGAAACAACCACGACGTACGGCGATCGCCTCTAACCCGGACGGTCCGACGAGTCGGAACCGAACCACGACGATGTACCGCCTGATCGCCTCTAACCGGACGGTCACGGCGAAACGAAACCACGACGATATATCGATCGCCTCTAACCCGGACGATCCGACGAGGAACGGAACAACAACAGCAAAATGCGGGCCTGATCGCCTCTAAGACCCGACGAGGCCCGAAGCACGACGTATGCGTGGGCCTTGATCGCTCTAACCCGGACGGTCCGACGAGGCCGATAAACCGTAACCACGACATAACGGCCTTGATCGAGACAACATCGAACGAACCACGAATGTGTATGGGCCTTGATCGCCTAACCCGGACGGTCCGAAACGATGATCGATTGGCCTTGATCGCCCTAACCCGGACGGTCCGACGAAGAACCGGAACCACGATGTATACCTTGATCGCCTCTAACCCGGACGGTCACGAAACCGAATCTGACGTATGGGCCTTGACGCTTCCTAACGAGATAGCCGAAACCCAACACACATGTATGCCTTGATCGCGCCTCCTAGATCGCCTCTAGACGCTTCTCCTCCTCAACGCCTTGATCGCCTCCTTGATTGCCTCTAGATCGCCTCCTGAACGCTTGATCGCTTTCGATTGCCTCCAAAGGACCCTCACTCAAGAAAAGAGAGGGAAAGGTGTCTCTCTCCTCTCACACCAGGGGAATTTATAGCCCAAGGGCAAAAGGGTAAAACCCTCAAAAATGGCTTAAAACCCTTCAATCCGGCCCACCATGCTGACAGCCAGCTCAAGGCTGGCGCCAGACGCTGAGATGTTGAGTGGCAGGTGTTGCAGCAGGCCGGCCCATTCGACCCGAGTCGTTTCACGAACCGTTGCGCGACCCCGACGCTGGGCGACTCAAATCACACGGACGCAACAAACGATAGAACGGCATGACGCTGCCAGTGCAAACCCGAAGACGATGCGCAGACGCGGGCGTAACCACCTGCACTGCGAACCCGGCAGGACGGCCCCGCCGCTTCATCCGGCCTTCGAGAGATTTGACCCGATGGGCCGCCATCATTGTAAGCGTACAGCATGAGGCGGCGGCCGACGCCTGGCGCTGTCAACGCCGAAAACTTCCAATTCGTTATTTTCGAGCATTATATATTTTGGATGATTAAGCTAATGTCCAAAAATAGAGAACCGATATGACCCTCAAAATACCACAAAAGCACAAATCTTGATGTCAAAGCGATATGATTTTGAGTCCGTCGAGATCAAGCACTTAAAATATCATTGGAATCTTTGGGACATCAATTAAATCCCAAAATAGCTCTCAAATATGAAGTGTTTATACAAATCGAAGGCGTCTCAACGAGATCTAACGAGCCTAAGATCTCATAATCGACTTCATTTGGGCATCCAAATGCTCAAAATACATCAAATGATCAAGGAATCATCCTAAGTCGTCCGATCGAGGGAGTGGTACGGCTTTACATGAATTTACAAGAATCTCCTCCCATCTATAAATAGCCATTCCTCACATGGGGGCCAAGTGAAGTGAAGTGAGGTGAAGAAGAAGAGGAGCTGAAGCAAGTGAAGAAGAAGAGGAGCTGAAACAAATAAAGAAGAAGAGGAGCTGAAGCAAGTAAAGAAGAGGAAGAGTCTAAGAAAGGAAGAAAGAAGAGAAAGAACAAGAAGAGAGTCAGCAAGAAGAGAAGAGTCCAAGAAAAGGAAGAGCAAGAAGAAGAGGAAGAGTCCGAAAGAAGAGGAAGAGTCCAAGCAAGGAAGAAAAGAAGAGTCCAAGCAAGGAAGAAAAGGAAGAGTCAGCAGGAAGAAGAGGAAAAGCCCAAGTGAGGAGGAAGAGAGCTCAAGCTTGAAGATCCTCCAAGCAAGATCGCACCCAAACAAGATCGCACTCGCCGCATGACATCAACCACCCACACCGGCCACACCGTCACTAATTGTACTCAGTATTCCCACAAGTTACCGATCTCCACCATGATTACAACTGATCATTGTTACATAGTTGTTATTCCTCTCTCATATGCAATTTTGTAATCCCGTTATCAGGAAGACTCAAACATAAAGCTTTTACGCCCCGTGATTTTTCCCCTCTTTTGAGATTTTCCACGTTAAAATTTTGGAGTGTCTCTGCTCGCTTTAATTACTGTGTGTCTTTGGACTAATCGACAAGGCTAAGTAAACTTTCACTCTACCGCTGATCGGTTTTCTAGACGCTAACAAGTTTTAATCCCACTATTGACATGAATCCTTCCTCCATTGTGTTGTGTTGAATTCTCATTTAATTCAAGTATACTAAGGTCATTTTTTATACATCTTAACCAAGTCTTTTAGGTCTACCTCTACCTTTCTTAACATAAGGCAAATCTAATGCATCTCTACTGTCATCGAACGACCGACGTTTTATGTGGTCAAACCATCTAAAGCGACTCTCTCTAATCTTATCTGCCACTAGAGCTACTCCATCTTTTACTCGAACATACTCATTTTGCATTTTATCTCTAAGAGTAAAACCACTCATCCACCTAAGCATCATCATCTTTGTTACACTTAACTTAGTTTTATGCTTCTCTTTTATTGGCCAACATTATAAGTCATTTGTGCTTACCACCATCTTATAAAATTTTCCCTTAAATTTAAGTGAAACTTTTCCATCACACAATAGGCCAAATGCATTCCTCCACTTCAACCATCCAACTTGAATTCTACTAATAACATCTCCATCTATTTCACCATCATTTTGAACAATAGAGCCTAAATATCAGAATCGCTCACTCTTATTAATGACTTGTTCATCTAATGTCACAACATTACCACTATAACTTTTACAACTAAAATTACACTCCATATATTCAGTTTTAGATCTACTTAAACGAAAACCTTTAGACTCTAAAGTTAACCTCCATAATTCAAGTTTCTCTTGGACTCCCTCTCTAGTCTTATCAATAAGAAGAATGTCATTAGCAAAAAGCATACACCAAGGTACATCTTCCTGTAAATGCCTAGTAAGAACATTCATAACTAAAGTAAAAAAGATAAGGGCTTAAAGCTAATCCTTGATATAATCCAACTGAAATAGGAAAACATTTTGTCAATCCTCCTTATGTTTGGACTACTCTAGTATACTAGTATACATATCCTTAATGACTTGAATATAACCAATATTAACTCCTTTCTGTTCTAGAAATCTCCAAAAAATATCTCTTGAAACTTTATCATAAGCTTTCTCTAAATCAATAAATATCATATGTACATCCTCCTTACTTTCTCTATGCTTCTCCATCAAACCTCTTAACAAATGTATAGCATCCATAGTAGATCTACCTAGCATGAAACCAAACTGATTATGAGAAATTTTTGTATCACATCGTAACCTATGCTCAATTACTCTCCCATAATTTTAATGTATGACACATTAACTTAATTCCTCTATAATTTGCACACTCTTGTGCATCACCTTTATTTTTAAATATAGAAACCAACAAACTCTTTCTCCACTCATTTTTAGTCTTTGAAATAACATTAAAAAGATTTGTAAGACAAGAAATTCCTTGATCTCTAAAACATTTTCACACTTCTATTGGAATATTATCAGGTCCTACTGTTTTTCCACATTTCATTTTTTTAAAGCTTCTCTAACTTCAGATTTTCTAATACGACGATAAAAATGAAATTCTATATTTTTGTTTAGGCTATTAAGGTTGCTAAAATCAATCGTACTTTCAAATCATTATCAAAATAACTCATCAACCTATTTTAAATATTCTTTTCTAAAAAAAATAATTTATTATTTTCATCCTTAATACACCTCACTTGAACTATAACTTTACTTCTCCTATCTCTTTGGTTGGCTAACTTATACATACATCTTTCGCCTTCTTTCATATCCAATATATTGTATAAATCACTAAAAGTTAAATTTTTTGTATCATATATTACTTTCCTAGAATCTCTGAATTAATTTATATATTTCAATTCGAAGTTTTATATCTAAATCAAGTTTTATAACAATGCTTCTTATTTCTTATCATTTCTTGCACACTCTGACTCGACCACCAACTATTCTTATTAAAAGAAGCTTTTTTCATTTGATTCTCCAAGCACATTTTTGACAACTTGCTTAATTTTACATGCTACATTTTCTCTCATAACATTAACTTCCTTATGAACATCCCAAATTCTGATCTCTTGTAGCTTGCTCTTAAAAATATTTTTATTTGTGTTCTTTAAATGTCCCCATCTAATCCTAGAATAATAATTTGATTTATTTTTCCTTTTACAACCTTTCATCTTAAAATCTAAAATTAACAATTGATGTTGGGTACTTAAATTTTCACTTGGAATGACCTTACAATTTTTACAATCTAAACGATCTATTTTTCGTATAAAAAAATAATCAATCTGTGTTTTACTAGATCCATTTTTATAAGTAATAATATGTTCATCTCTTTTTTTAAATAAAATATTAGTAACTACAAAATCATGCTAAAGAAAATCTAATATATAATCCTACCTTCTATTCCAAATCCATAATCATGAATATTTTTAAAATCTTCTACCACTCTACTAATATATCCATTTAAATCTCCTTCAAATATTTTTTCTTCAAGAGGTATCTTCGATTAATCCTCTAATCATTACAAAAAAAATTTTCTTTTGAGCATCCAAACCTACTTGAGGAGTAAACATTTATAACATTAATAATCTTAAGTATCAACAATAATCTTTTTTATAATTCTATCTATACATCTATTAATATTTATAACATTATCCTTCAAACTTTTATCTATAATCACACCTACACCATTTCTAGTTTGACTTCTACTTGAATACCAAAATTTAAAATCTAAACTTTCAATCTCCTTAGCCTTCTCCCCAACCCATTTAGTTTCTTGAACACATAAAATATTTATTTTTCTATGAACCATAATATCTATTAATTGCATTAAACCTATAAAAGTACCTATATTTCAAGATCTTAACCTATTTCTAATTTCATGGACTAACTTCTTTGCCCGCATCCGTCCATAATGTGGGAACCCTTGCTTATTTAACATTGCACCCGAAAGCACTGATGCATAGCATATTTTTCATCGTATTCAAGCCATACAAAGACATCACTTCAGTGACGCCTAGCATTAACACAATGATTTAAAAGATTCATGTCATAATTATTTCGATAAGTTTTATGCTAGTTGTCAACTACCTATCGCAACCCTCCACTTTTCACATCCGGGCTTGCTCTTTTTAAAAAATGATAACATAAATTTATGCACTTAGCCACAATGCCCCAAAGATTTTTCCTCACATCAAAGATGTGTTTGAGATGGCTGCAGCTATCTGAAAAAATAATGATAAAATTATCACAATCTTCTAAAAAAATTACGATGGACATTTCAAATTTTTAATTTTTTTTATTAAAAAAAAAATCATATCACAGCTTTCTAACAGCCAACACACTCTACTATATCAACTTAAAAATTATAGATTCTCCTAAACACTAACAGAACACAATTTCTAATCGACATTACAATACATTTCACACCACACCGCTATCACAAATGCACCCTAAATGGCTAAAGCATTCATTTATTGACGGGTGGGTTTGTGAGATGATTCGACCCTAGTTTAAAAACACTATATCTTTGTAAATGAGCTAACTTGAAACCCATAAATACCTAGTTTGACCAATTATTGCCCCACTCCAAATGCTTAATATTTTTAACATCTTCCGATATTTAATTGGTTACATAAAAAGTACAATTTCAAAATAAACTTACAAATAAATAAGCTTCTACCAAAAAAAAAAAAAAAACACAAGATACTTAACCCTACCCTAAAATGATGAATATTTAATCTAAATTATATATATATAATTCTCATATGTCTACAAAACTGATGCTGGTGAACGGTGAGAAGCTAAAAATAGAATAGTGAGAGCAACACCACAAGGATTAGCTGTAGCAATGGAAGAACTTGAAGATTCTTTCTTGTGCCATTGAGAGGGCTCAGAGGAACATCTCCTGTACCTCTGCTTGTAGTGGAGTTCAATCCCTTGCTGAGAAACAAAAATATATATAATCAAGATGAAGTTTATAAATAAAATAAAATTCAGTTAAAGTTCATAGTTCAAAGAATTCAATGAACAAAATTTGAGCCACGATATCTTGATTTAAATTCAATCAGGATTATTTTTCTGATCAAAGTTCATGTAAGCTTACCTCCCAGCAAAGATGCATGAGCCATGGCCTACAAAATAAAAAAAAATAAAAAAAGACAAGATGTTAGTACTATGAAGAAAGAACTGACTTTACTGAAACCTGGTTTTTATATAAAGATGTGTTGAATTTCATGCATTTAAGTGCTGTTTTGTGTAAAATATCGGTTTTTTATTCTTCAAAAATGATTTTTTTGGCATTATTTTACATAAGCATTGAAAGAACACTGTTGTTTAATCTTTGAGGACATCTTTTCTATATCATTTGTGCCTCACCCCTATCATTGACTAGACCGTTTGATTCACTTATCATTGGAGTCAACTTGTAATACAAACTATGCTAAGCATTTTGATGTGATGAAACTACAAATTGTTTGACATATGAGTCATGTTCTTGGATTTTGCTTTTGTTGATTGATGAGTCTCTTTGTGCGATCAACTATCGCAATTGCACTCCATCTATTGAACATTTGATTATGAAATATAATCATCATTAATATCTTGTGGCATTTCTTTATCATCGCAATTGCTTGTTCCTGCTCGAGTGAGAAAGATTGATGGCTAATGTTAGGTTGGTTGTTAGTTATAAAACTCATGTCCAATTTGACGAAATGAATCCAAATTTAAATTTTGATAGTGTTACGAGCATCCGCCTTAAGCAACACGACATGACCAAACCCTATGGTGGCGAGAAAATTGATGAGGATGGACTGAGTTGCAACACTTGAATGACATACAACTACTTAACACATAAGAGTAGGTTAGGATGTAGCGATCAAACGATATGTCACAAGTTGCATGGATTACATATAGTAAAAAATAACAAGAGTTGACTATTTAAATCTAAGATTAGATTTGTCATATGAAATTTGAAAACTTTAGATCAAAAGACGAGAATTGATGAACACTATTATAGGAAGAAGATCCAATATTAATATATTTACAAGAAACTTAATGAAAAAAAGGAAAAATCTAAGATATTGGACTTCGATAATAAAAAGGAGATTATGCCATTAAGTGAAGTAATGTAAATTGAAAAAAAAAATTGTTAATCTTTCAAAATAAAGTTGCTTAGAACATGACTTGTTCCCTTAAGAGTATTGCTAAAGAAGTTTTAGGAGAGTTTAGAAAAAATTTATATATTGATAAAAGAGATTTATAAGTCAATAAATAAGATACAAATAGATATTAAGTTAGTCAATAAATAAGATACAAATAGATATTAAGAAAAAAATATCATACTTTTAAAAAGTGACAAAAATTGAATACTAATGAAACTTATAATGAATAAAATAAAACTAAAAGTCTTGTAAAAAAGATAATTAGAAAAGTAATTACAATAACTTTTGAATATTTAAATAATAAGTTTGGTATTAAAGAAAGATAAAATGAGATATATAGGCTAGGAGGGATAAGTCGAAGAAAAAAAAAATTCTTTTGATCAAATTAGATGCATCTTATAGTTGACTTTGCAATCATCAATAATATGACTACTATTTATCATACTAGTTATTGAATGTAAAGTAATCCTTGTATTGCCCATCTTATAGTATTTTCCTTAATTATCATAAATAGTTGGTCAATTGATAGGTGAGGGTAGATGATTTTTCACAATCAACATAGAAAATCAAGATATTCAATCTAACTTGTCAGATCAAATCCCTAATCTCTCTGTCAAGAATCATATACTCCAACTATATAATCTCAATTGGGGTCTCCTTACAATTGTTCTTAAGAAAGATTAAGGGTACAAACCCTAATCAAGCTTAAGTAGCCCAATCCCTATATATTGGCTCATGTTCACAAGTATATTTCAAGTAGATTCTACTGAACAATCTTGGAAACAACAAAATGAAAAAAAAAAAGATTAAATAGAGTGACAAGTATTAATGATAACTAAAAAAAGAAGAGGTGTGGTTTGGACATATATAACAAGGGAAAAATAAAGTATCATTTAAACATATATAAATATAAATAATTAGTAGCAAATGATTATGAATGATTGAAAATAGACCTAAGAAAAAATGAAGATTCATAAAGTTGACCCCAATTAGTTCAGCTAGGGCTAATAATGATGATGATGATTTCATGCTTGTATAGTAGATGATGGCCCCGAGAGATAGCAAGATGGTAAATATCATTTTAAAAATGGTAGCCTCAAATAAAACCATATGTATTTATGCTTTGACATTTTTAAAACAATGATGATTTCCTATCAACTCTTGATAGTTTCATACCAATCTTCACAAGCTCAAATGCATAGGATGATGATAGTAGTTAGTACGAACCACTCAACTTAATTTAACATGCACATGAAAAGTAACAAAAACAACTTTGCAATTTGACTATTGTCAAGATAATAGTGATTTGAGTGTCATAACTATAAAATGTGTGAAATTATAGTTCAAAAAGTAACGAGCATACAAGTCTAAAAGTTTTTTTCAACGCCTTTCTCAAACAAAAAAATTACTTTACAACTAAACACTAGGAATTAATTTTTATCATTAAAATATATTGATTCTTCTCCAAACAATTCAACTACTAACAAACTTTCAACCCATTTTCCTATCCTAAACATAAAAAAGAGTATCGGTTGAGGGAGTTGAGGGACTGAATTGGGATCAATTTTATCACTATTTCTACATGAGGGGTCATTTTGAATTAATTTCACGCTAAATTGAAGAAATGTGATAACTTGAGACTAGATTGGCCACATGCAAATAATCGAGAGACCATCTTGGAATATATCTCTTATTTTGGGAGATTTATATATATAGCATCTAATTCTTATATATTTATATATCTAACGCCTAAACTCTAAGATTTACATAAAACACATAAATCTTCAATATTACACCAAAAATAGCATCATCATTAACTTTTCAAAGTGAAATGAAAATTTTCAATTGCATAAGAAAAGTGTTATATTTATAAATATCAAACTTTAAGTGCTAGTTATGTAAATGCATAAGAATTATGTGCTATGTATGCAAATCTTCCTTCTTTTTCTTCTTTCATAACTTGTATATGCATTTTGTTTCATTAAATTCAAAACTCACTATCACAACAATTAAAAATATGAAATATCAAAAGATCAGAGAACTTACTTGGATCATTTGTCGTAATCATGGCCGTGTGGTCAAAGTTACATGTTCCACCACTTGCTTGTGTCCTATGATAATAATCATTGTAAGCGTACGAAGCTACAACAACAATATTACCATCTTCATAACATGGTTTCCCAGACTGTATGGCACTACAGTTTGCACCGCCAGGGCCACAAACCCAGTCCAGTCCTTGCTTCACATCTCTTGGATCTGCACTGGAATTTACCACACAGAAAACTCCCATCATCCCTGATATGGCTCCACTTCCATTCGCCACATTCGTAAAATCTATAGAATATACTACCGTTCGGTTTGAAAAAAATAGCCCCCAGTTCTTCTGTGAAAGAGGTCCGGGCAGAAGATCTTCATTAAACAACTCATGGATATATACATTAACTGGGTTATTCGGCTGACCGGGCGTGCCAGAATTATTAAGTATATGCCGAACAAGGTTAGTGTTGTAAGCCAACGCGTTATCTACATTAGCATATGGTTCGTTGTCCCCACCGCTCGATGGCCACCCTGAAGCTGTCACTATAATTGGAATCCCAGAGAAATTCAGTGCTTGCATCGAGTAGTAAGCTGCATCGACCATCCCATCAAACATGTTTGAATATGAGAAAAGAGTATTGGGATCAACAATCTGATTGTCGGGATTGAGAGATCGAAAAAGCGCATATTCGAGGGGAAAAATTCCATTCGCTTTCATGTAACCATAGTATGGCTGTGCATTTAACATGAATGAGGATCCTGTATTCTTCAAGAACTGGAGAAAATGATACATTATTGAGTTCCATGTTGAATTGAAAGTGGCCGTGGATGGTGGAAAGGATTTAGAAATCATGTCCATGGATTGAGGGCTTGAAACTTTAACCTGAAAGTTCAGGTTAGCAGCTAGTAGAGCAGACTGGAGAAACTGCATAGCAGGAACAAGAACAAGAGCAGCGTTGGGGATGGTCGTAAGGACTTCATGGCCAACTGCAATATAGGTGATGTTGGTTCCTGGAAGATAGGCTGCAACATTTCTGTTGATCCATTCTGCTGCTGCCGATTGAGATTCGCCTACTCGTAGTAATTGGTTGTTGGGAACACCAACCATGACTTCTATTCCAGTGTTTGCAAGGGCAGCAGTAGTTGATGGTCGGCATCAAATAATCGTACATGTTTGATCTTATGAACTTGGAGGATGGACACTATGTTTGATGCTGATGGCAAATTCGAGATGTCTGTGCCGATGTTTATCCCAACAAATGAACCTACATAAACAAAGAATTGAAGAAAATCCATACCATATTAACAAAATATAGTGCCAAATTACTGATAGGTGGTTCTAGAAATGCATGATTGAGAGAAATATGATTAAAACTTGCAGGTTGGTTAATCGCTAAGCTAATGACTATATTCAGTATTTATTTTATTGCAGTAGAACTTTTGTTTTGACATTCTTATCAGTAGATTAAAGTGCTGGCGATATTACGAAAGGAAGTGGATGATAATATTCATTTTGCTTCAAACAATCAAAACCAAATAGTTAGCATATGTAATCTTGTCAATATTAAAGAAGCTTTTCATATGAGTGGTGCTTCCCCATTGAACTTCTCCAAAGAATAACAAGAAATTTAAAAAGCTTTCCTAGTTGTAAAGACAAGAAGATGGAATTAAATACCTGAAACATCTGAGAACAGAAAGATGAGCAGTAGAATATTTCTTTTCCATATTCCAGCAAGCATTTGGCTGGAACCCTCTAAAACTGCAACCCGGCTACGACAGCATACATGAAGCAATTCACACATGTTCCAATATACTGTAAGTGAAAGAAACAAAGAAGCCATACATTCAAATAAGTACCCAACAATCACCAACTACATAGTTCATCAAAATATCATATTAAAAGTATGAATATAACTCGAAAAAGCTGCGAAGGATATAAAATCTTATTCCTATCATTATGATAGACCTAGAAATATTTCAAACAAGCACATTCTACCCTTAATTGTATGAGAATGCCAAGTTTCTCTATGAATCATCAATACACAAAGCTAGTAAGCAATCCAAATAATTTCAGTTAAAAAATTTATACTGGATAACATGTGTAAACTTTGAAAATGACACCACAAGGACTAAGGAGCTAAAAGCATAAATCAACATTACCTGAGAACTTACTTTCCTCATTGGAATTTCAAATTCTTTAAGTTAGCAACCTGAGGTTTAATATCTTTTAATGGTCAAATTTTCTTCAAACTTCTTTGATTAATCAAAAGCTTTTAACCTAAAAGATCTAATAGTCAAAAATTCCAAGTTATTTGGAATGAATCAGGAAATGAAATTGACCAAGTAGCCTCAAATTAATCGCACACTACAAGAAGTTTCAATAACTTTAAAATGCTAAATAATTACCATAAAACACGTAGTATTTTGATTGTCTATTGCATTTTTAGCAGTGGGCAACTCAATACTGTCCATCTGATAGAACAGATACAAAAGATGTCTAAGACATGAGTTAAAAGCTATCGATTATGCGTTTAACAGCTAAGCAAAACCTAGAATTTTAATAACTTATTCTTGTTATGTTGCTTATCTTTTAAAACCTACATTTTGATTCTTTCTGGTTCCAAAGAAAACCCAACTTTCGAATGTTTAAACCCTCCCAATTTTCATTTACTAACTAGCCAATAGACGAACTATTAACAGCATGCAATACAGTGATTTGGTGTCCAAATCCAGCCATCAAGCCTTAACTCACAAACCTTTCAGGAAAAAATGTGTCTCATGCCACATTGACGAAACTGACTCAAAAGACTTCAATCGAAGGAAAACAAAACAAAACAAAAATAAATTTTAAAAAATCATTCCTTTCTGCAAAAATCCCTTCTTTCACAGAATATACCCACATTTCCCGGCATTTCTATTACAAAAAAAACAATCTTTTCATCTCATAAATCGCAAAATGGGGGAGAAATCTCCCCAGTCTACTTCTACCAGGAGCATAAAAACCCTAAAGATAACACAAGGGCAGATTAAAGAGGGATCAAGACGAACAACACCTGAATACAGCTCTCCTGAGAAAAAGTCAATAAGCTATATAGGAGAAGACGAACCCTAGGAAGCCTACGAGCTCACAGAGTTCAGCTCTCATGCGATTTCTGTAAAAAGCTGCAACCTTTGGAGGCTACAATGACTCCATGGAATCTCCAGACTCGGCGGCCTTTAAAAGAAATTCATAAGATATTAGTATATCAAGAGAATTTAAATATTTAACTTCAACGTATGAATTTCTATGTTAATATCTTAATATCTAAGTGTTAAAAAATAAATAAATTATGAATTTTCTTTTAACTCATTGTACGATTTAATAAATGTTTATTAAATACTAATAATTTTGATTAATTATTTATTAGCCGCCTTTGATATTGATTAGTGCGGCTAATGCCTTTGAGCTTCTACCAAAATTGATTAGTACAGATAATCCTTCAGACTTTCTAGCGACCGTTTTGGGGCCATTGTGGCTCCTCACATCTCATTTTAGGTTACAATTAGACATGAATGAGTAAATAAATTTTGACTTAAGATAATCAATGTTCTGAAATCTGATTGGTCTTTTAATCAGTTTTATTACTTGGATTCGCTTGCTTTCGATTCCGAAGTCGCTTTAAGATTTAAAACTATTTCTTTTCTTTTTGAAAGGAAATTAAAATGAAATAAACGCAGTGTCAAAAAGCGCAATATTCAAACGGGTATCAAAATTAAAAATTCACGCTCTCAAAAGCAAAACGCACTAAAAAAGATTAGTCAAATGAAGTCTTATGATTAGTTGATTTGAAAATCTAATTGATCTAATAATTTAGTCCAATAAGTTAATTTTATGAATAATTATTATAAATAAGCCATAAAAAATCATATCATAAAGTACATATTTTGAAGTGAATATTTAAATTAAATATTTTTTAAAATTGACAATCATATCATATAAATTTTATTTTCAATGAATTTATATCTCAAATATTCATCTACTAATATCTCTTTTTTTTTAAAACAAAAGAATGATTGAATAAACAACAATAAGTGTTCATTGATGAAAACTTAATCATCTAAAATCTCTTCCTACTTTCACTATGAAAGTCATTTTTAGTTCATGTATATTTTGTTGTATCGATTTATTTTAATATACAACTCTCAATGATAAAAATATTTCAACTTGGTTAGACCTTATGATTTTGTTCCTTCTAAAATTTTCACATTTTAAAAAAGGGGGATTTCCAGCCCTACAACCAAAAAAAATATTATTTACACCCTAATCACCTAAACCTAAACATTTACACCCCAACCACCCGATTCCATTTAACGCAGCATTTAGTTATTCCACTCAGATGTCGCATGCTAATCCCAATCCCATCCGACTTCCATTTCTTATAGAGTGAACCCCGTCTCTTGCTTCAAACCCCGTTCTCGTATCTGTGAAGGTCGACATTTAGGTAAGCCCATGCGTGAAACCCTTCATCGACCTTGCCTCCCTCATGTGTGGAGCCCTCCACATCGAGCTCGTTGTCATTGCCTCACTATTGAGCGAAGCTTTCCATTGCTGTCTTTGATTCACTCTCGTGTGCATGGAGCCCTCCATAGTCCTGGTGCTTATTTTTGGTAAAGTTTATTTTCTATTCCACTAAAGCAAATGTTATGTTTAGGTTTAGTGTCTGAATTATTTCATTACATAAGTATTTGGAGTATTTAAACTAACCCGATTCCATTGGATGTATACGGTCCCCCTTATAATAATTTCCTTATACTTTGAAATATTTATATGTAAGAGTTATCCTTTCCAATATCTTCATTCCAAATCATATTTCCATGTCAGTGGCTGAAATCATGTCGCATGATGGAGAAAATATGAATAGTTTAGTAAGTATGGAGGTTATGGATACTTGTTTAGTTCTAGACAGTCATCCTTCTAGCTCTAGTTGCTCAGATATATCGATAGATCAGTTTGGTCCATTTATTGATGATCACTTACTGAGCCTAAGTGGTAATGATATATCTTTAACAAATGAAACTCAATTTCCTAATTCCATAAGTTTGAGGCAATTTCTTCGTTCAAAGGCTATTAATGAGAATTTTGTATGAAGTTTAAGGTCAGTGATAGAAGAATGATTATTGCAATTTATTTTTATGTCGATGCCCATGAAGAGTAAGAGCTTCAGTTTGTGGTGATGGTAAAACTTTTGAAGTGAGAAAACTAGAGACTTCGCACTTATGCCTAGGCGTTAACATAGCTGGTAATAGGCAGGCAACAACAAATTTGGTAACTCATTAAATACAAGATTTGATAAAAAAAAAAAATCCTAGACATACCTCCAACATAAATTAAGAATAATTTAGAATCTAAATATGGGTTGTCACTACCATATATGAAATTATGGCACTCAAGACAAGTAGCGCCAGATAATATATTTGAATCAATTGAATCTAATTATAATTTAGTTCCTACACTGAGAGCAATGCTTCTAGAAAGAAATCTTCATTCTCATATCATTTTTCAATATAATGAAAAACACAAATCATTTGAGAGATTTTGCATTAGTTTTAAAATGTGTATTGATGGCTTCCTTACTGGTTACAGAAGTCTCGTAAGCCTTGATGTTTGTCATTTGAAGTTCAAATATCTAAGAGTGTTACTTTCAGCAAACGCTCTGAATGGTAAGAATGAATTATTTACAATAGTTTTTGTAGTGTTGAGTCTTAATCAAAGAGATCATGGCTATATTTTTAAATAATTTGGCTACATCATTTCAATGTGAGGTTAATCTATTAGCATTCATTTCAGACATGGAAAAAAAGGATTGGGGGAGGCTATCATATGTGTATTTTCTAATGCACAGCATAGAATTTGTGTGCATCATCTTTGGAAGAATATAAAAAATACCACCGCTATCATGAAAGCTCTAATGTTAGAAATACATTTTGGTTGCCTACAAACACATATAGTCAATATATTTTTGATAAAAAAGTATCTGAATTATATGAAATGAGTCATCAGCTGCTGTTGACCTCCATATATGTGTCATAAGTCAAGCCCACAAATCAAATTCAACTGATTTCAGAGATGACAGTTCGTATATTGGGGCTCAAAATGTACTGGACGTCACCAAAAATACTCGAAACGACCTCCGATCGATAAACGAACTTTGTCGTCGCATCTAGAACATCGAAATTGGTCAAAATATAAATATTGTATAATTTAAAGATCAACTGATCAAGCGATCAAGCTACTAATGTGTTGACACACATATCGGAGTCACGAAGCTTTGACGATGTCCAAACGACATCCGTTCATTAAATTGATCGAGCCGTTAGCTTTGAAATGCCAAAAACTACCAAATGAGATTGGTCACGCTCAGTTCGGGCCAGTTTGTGCAAATGTCGAATAATCGAAAGTGACAACGCGTAAATTAAGGCTGAAATGCACTAGACATCGCCAAAATCAATCTAAATGACCTCTGATTGATGAACAGACATCGTTATTATATTCAGAACATCAAAAATGGTTAGAATATAAATATTGCATAACTTGATGATTAACCGATCAGCGTCATGTCGCGTCGTACACATGTCGAGGAGGTCGAAGGCACCGAAGCTAATGATCTCCATTTGTGAAATTGATTACGCCATTAGCTTCAAGACATCAAAATCTATCAAGAAAGACTATTCACACTCAATTTAAACAAGTCTGCATGAATGCTGAGCGGTCGAAAGCAGCGATGCGTATTTTGAGTTAAAATTGACTAAATTTGACGCCGACTTGAACCAAACGACCTCCAATTGCGAAACGGATTGAGCTGTTATGTCCGAAACATCGGAATAACTTAAGATTGACATATATATTAACTATATAATGATGCTTTTGTAAAATTCATATTAGGATTTGTTAAGCACTTAAAAATTAATAATATCCTATTTGATCTAACTAGACCTAATTCCTCAATTCGTAGCCGACTAAAATGCACAATCTTGCTTCAGCTCGGTTCGACCTCTCCTCTTGGCTTTTTCCTCCCACTCTTCCATTCGAATGGCTCAATAGCGAGAAACCACTCCCTCCAATTTCCTCAACCGCAAGCCACGAAAGTTATCTC
Organism: Cymbidium sinense; assembly: GCA_021442155.1. NCBI lineage: Eukaryota > Viridiplantae > Streptophyta > Magnoliopsida > Asparagales > Orchidaceae > Cymbidium > Cymbidium sinense. Next base: position 60,739,122 of record CM038222.1, read on the forward strand.
CCCTTCGTTCGAGCCTCAACCACAAGAAATGACAAAACCATTCCCGCTCGGCTCTCTTCCGTTCGAATGGCACAAACCAAATACCCCACTCTTCGTTTTCTTTTGATTTTTAAAAAAGGGGGATTTACATACATACATGCAATTCTTATGCATTTACATATTTCACACTCAAACTTTAATTTTTACTTAAATAACACTTAAATCTTTATTATTACATCAAAAATACCACCCTGGTTACTTTTTCCAAGTGAAATGCACCTTTTTCTGCATAGGAAAAGTGCTAATTTTATAAATATTTAAGTTTGGTATACATTCGTGTATGTAAATTTCCCTTTAAAAAACTATAAGACGAGACAAGAGGGCATAACACTCCCATTTTTTTTGCTCTCACACAAAATATTATGAGTCCGTAGCTTTCAGGACTAATCCATGTGTCCAATATTTTTTTCCCGCTTTAGTGCTTAACGAATGATTGTTGTAAAGGGATGGTATTCCACGCTTCGTTCCTTCCCCCCGGCTGTCGTTCAAACAACGGGAGAAGAAGAATGAGATGATACTATCGTTCGACATTCCTCATCACAGAACAGTTTAGGACTTTCTTTCGACGAAGGATTTTTCCTCAGCTTAGCTCCCGCTCTCGATCAACCCACGTGGCCTTTCGGTGATATAGTCAAAATTGAGGTATTGTAGGTGACTACATGAGATATTTACATGCATTTCAACTTGAATGAATTTAGGATTTACTCGTTCTTCTCCGCAAGTGAAAGATTGGTTTTTTTATAGGTTATTTTGTATTTCTCTGTACCTCTCGAGGGTACATAGCATTTAGAGCTTTTTGTTTCTTTTGCTGGTTTTGAGATTATGTTCATTACATTCCAATGGAAGCATTTGGAGGCATTTGGATGATTTGGAGGTTTTTTTTATCTACTCTGTATCTCTTGAGAATCTGAGATCATTTATGACCTTTTTTTCACAGTTTCTTTTGGCATGGTTCCTGAGTTTATGTTCATTATATTCCAATGAAAGTAATTTGGAGGATGTTTGGATGATTTCTGGGGGATATTTTGTATATGTACTATTTGTACTCTCTCTAGGGTACATATCATTTAGGGCCTATTTTTTTAGTTTATATTGCCTTCTTCTTGAAATTATATTTAGGGCATTCCAATTGAAGCAATTTGAAATTTTTGGATAGTTTTTGGGGTATTTTGCTGTACTCTATCTCTCAGTCAGATCATTTAAAATAATTTTTTAATTTATCTTGCATTCTTCTTGAGATTATATTTAGGGCATTCCAATAGAAGTAATTTGGAGGCTGTTTGGATGATTTCTGGGGTGTTTTCTACATCTGTACTCTCTGTACCTCTCTTCAGGGTACAGAACATTTATGGCCTTTTTTTCATTTTATTTTGAGATTATGTTTAGGGCATTCCAATGGAAGCAATTTGAAATTGGATGATTTTGGTATTTTTGCATATACTCTACTCCTCTCTTGAGGGTACAGATCTTTTATGACCTTTTTTTTCCAGTTTATTTTGCCTGTTTATTGAGATTATATTTAGGGCATTCCAATGGAAGTAAATTGAAGGCTGTTTGGATAGTTTCTAGGGGGATATTTTGCATCTATATTCTCTGTACCTCTCTCAAGAGTACAAATCATTTAAGACCTACTTTTTTAGTTTATCTTGCCTTCTTTTTGAGATTATATTTATGGCATTTCAATGGAAGCAATTTGAAGGCTGTTTGGATGGTTTATGGGGGGTATTTTGCATCTCTATACTCTCTCTCGAGGATCATTTTGGCTACTTTTTTTAGTTTACCTTGCATTCTTCTTGAGATTATATTTAGGGCATTCCAATGGAAGAAATTTGGAGGCTATTTGGATGGGTTTTTGGGGTGTTTTTCATTCTGCTCTGTACTCTCTTGAGTACATAACATTTAGCCTTTTTCCGGTTTATTTTTGTTTCTTGAGATTATGTTTAGGGCATTCCAATAGAAGCAATTTGATGGCTACTTGGATGATTTTTGGGTATTTTTTTGCATCTGTACTCTCTATACCCCTCTAGAGGGTACAGAGCATTTAGGGACTTCTTTTTCCAATTTATTTTGCCCACTTCTTTAGATTATGTTCATTACATTCCAATGGAAGCAATTTGATGACTGTTTGGATGATTTTTGGGTAGTTTTTTTTGCATATGTACTCTATACCTCTGGTACAGCATTTAGAACTTTTTCCTAGTTTATTTTCCTGCTTTAGATTATGTTCATTACATTCCAATGGAAGCAATTTGGAGTTAGGATGGTCTTTGGGGTTTTTGGCATCAGACTCTGTACCTCTCTTAAGAACAGATCATTTAGGGACTTCTTTTTTTCAGTTTATTTTGTCTGTTTATTGAGATTATATTTAGGGCATTCCAATGAAAGTAATTTGAAAGCTGCTTGGATAGTTTTCGGAGAGTATTTTATATTTATACTCTCTGTACCTCTCTTGAGGGTACAAATCTTTTATGATCTACTTTTTTCAGTTTCTTTTGGCCTAATTATTGAGATTATATTTAGGGCATTCCAATGGAAGTAATTTGGAGGCTGTTTGGATGGTTTTTGGGGTTTTTGTTTTGCATCATGTCTATTAGAATAATTTGGAAGGCTTAGTTTTGATGGGTGATTTGCATCAGTACTCATTACCTACTAACTTTTATTTTTGAAGTTTACCATGTATGGGAAAATGATAACTCAGATCGAGCTACTATAAGAAGCGTGTTGATAATACAACATGCTTTCTTAATAAAACCGACATTTTAAAGAGGCTTCATCTCGCATTAATTCATTAGACTCATTAAGCAAGACTTCGGTTGCCATTACATCGATCCGTCTTCTTGGGACATAGAAAAGCAAGCTTTCTTGTTGGGTGGGTAGTGCATTCCTTTCACCCGATGAAGTTTATGATGATAGGGATGCTAGAGGGGAAAGGTCTTATGGCGAAATCTCACGTCCGGTTTTAGTTCATCAGACTAGAATCAACATGAGCATTGGATGGCTCGTTGCACAGCAACGATTTGTGCAGTTATACATACATTTTCTGCTGTCAAATCTATTTTTGTATATCTGGGGTGGCATCGAATTGATTACTACGATGACATAGATAGATTCTTGAATACAAGTGGGCAGCCATTTGGGAACTTTCTAGTTTTCCAATTTGATGTTATTACATCAAAGATTGAGACAGAGCGGTAGGTTACATGAGTGGACTTTGTCACCCGATGGTATGTTCTATATCTCAGGAATGTGTAATTTAATGCATTGAAGTTAACTATTTTAAATATTCATTGTAGATATATGGTGAGCACATAAGCATCATAGCGTCATTTCCATCTGAAAACCACGTATGATCGATGGGCAAAAAAGTTTCCAAATAATGCTTTCCTTGGTTTGGGAGGATCGGGTGACATATAATAATATCACTTAGTTCATATAAGAAGTCTTTATTTATGTTGTATGTCTTCACATTTTCTTATCGCTTTAACAGTCTACCTTTCATTCGAGGACATATTAGAGGAGGGCACTCCTTGAATCGGTGTCCCCTTGTGTCTACACATGTCGAGCCTGATAGCAGTCCCATTTTAAGTCCAATGAGTTCATCCCCCACTGACTCTCCATATGTCTCTCCTCGATATTCTCCCAGCGTCAGTGTAGCCGCCCTGCTACTACCCCCACAATAGGCTTTGCGGTGGAGAGGATACTTGCAAGTTTCAGGACTTGAAAGATACAATATCATCTTTTCATGCAACAATGACGGAGAGGATGGATGGGCTTGATTTGCGGGTTCTTGCTCTGCAGGACATGCAAGCTTTCTTATTGGGTGGGTGTCTTTCACCCCAGGAAGTTGCGGTGATGATGGATTCCAAACAGAGGAGAAGGTCTTATGGCGAAATCTCGGGGACTACAAGAATCAACTTGAGCATTGGATGGCTGTTGTACCTGCCTTGAGGAGACTACCACGTGAGCTTCCCTGTGGAGGTACCTACCACTTGGAAAGCCCAGGGATGAGAGGAAGCTCTTTATGGAGGCTACAGGGAGCTTCCATGGAGTTGGATACCAAGGGAAGCCCATGTGGAGTTCAAGTAGGTGAAGTTCTTGTGGAGGCCACTACACATGGCGATCTTTGAGAAGACAGTCGGCGTGAGGTGGTGTGAAGGTGGATGAGGAAGAGGAAAGCGGTTTGTTCCCCCTTACACACTTATAAGTCACGAGCAAGAATAAATGATGTGGTGGCCTCCATTCAAGATGAAAGCGATAAAATATTAAGTTATTTTTTTAAATTTGAGATAAAAGAAATAGATTTCACTAAATTTTTTTATAGGTCTGCAAAGATGAGCTAATAAAGGTTGATGACCCACACACTATTATTATTGTGGTGGAAGAGCATCAGTTGGAGGTATGAATCATCTCAGTAGATCGATCTTTAATTCATAGTGAATCTAGCTCTTCATCAGTTATTTTCATCGTCAGTAATTTCATTGTAGCCAGCAGAGGCATATCAATTTGTAGACTTCTCATCCAAAGATGTCACGGGATGCTCCGACTTATTGACACGTGCTCTCAATTGAGGACAAGTAATACATTCTTCAACTCCATCTTTGTATATAAAATAAATTCATTTAATTAAGCTCGCTTTCAAACATTTCTCACTTGCGGGTGATACATATTCGAGTGAATATCCTTGTATGCGAGGCGGATTGATGAGTTCTTGAGTCAGATCTCAATGCGTCGATGCACGATGCTCTTTGGCCGAAGTATTCTGTCCGTATGTCCCCTATTTGTACATTTCATGCATTGGGTATGTTACCCCACAAGAATATTGGGTATTATGATTCAATTCTTGTTTGTTTAGATAAAAGCTAGAATCTATAATCATTCTCTTCTTTTCTTGCAGAGTTATGCCAGGTATGACCTAAAGACGAAAAGCAAAATGTTCATCCAGCATGTCACTGCGGTGAGGTGTGTAGGAGTTAATCTTACTGCCAGTTATAGATAATCGGCATTGGACACTCCTGGTTGGGCATATTAAGTTATGGGCCTAGTATTTTTATGACTCATTACCCAAACCAACCCATAAGAGCATTCTTCCTGAGATTGTAAAACGGTTTTCAAATTTGGTTCCTCTTAACTATTTTTTTTACGCCAACTTATTGAGATTATGTTCATTGAATCAAATTACTTGTTGAAGATCTTGCGGTCTTTTGGCGATCCGAAAATGGCCAATAAAAGTGGGTTGCTAAAGAAACTAGTGTTATTGCGGATGTTTATCTACATGGAGGTAGCAATCCACAAATTCCCGATGGAAGACCACCATGGCGGAAGATGAATATATTTATTTGGGTTACGCTATATTTTGTTTGGGGCGAAAAATCTCGAGAACTATAGGATTTAGTTTGATATAGGATTTAGTTCAAATGATTCATTAACTCATTGATCTTAAAAGATTAATTTTCCCAAAATGAAGAATACATTAATATAATGTAATAGATATGAATCTAGACTTTTGAATGTCAGAATGATCGGATGTCAAACAATTGATAGTTGACATTAGAAATCATTAACTCCATGAGCTTAAATATATAATCATGATTTCGATGATCATAAATATATGTTGGCTTGTGCTAACAATAGAAAGTAAAATTAATTGTTTAATGTTAAGTTTAAAATTATAAATTAAGTTTTGCCATAAATGACATTGGAATGTAATGAACGTAATCTGAAGAACCATAAACTAGAAAAGAAGTCCATAAATGCTTTATACCCTCAAGAGAGGTACATAGAGTACAGAAGCAAAAAATCACCCAAAAATCATCCAAGCAGCCATCAAATTTTTTTCATTGGAATGTAATGAACATAATATCAAAAAATAGATAAAATAAACTGGAAAAAAGGTCATAAAAGATCTGTACCCTCAAGAGAGGTACAGAGTAAATGCCAAAAAACCCCAAACCATCAACAAATCAAATTGCTTACATTGGAATGTAATGAACATAATCTCAAAAAATAGGCAAAATAAAGAAAAAAAAAAGATCAGTACCCTCAAGAGTAGAGTATATCAAAATCCCAGAACCAAGCGACTTTCAAATTACTTCCATTGGAATGCTAAACATAATCTCAATAAAGCAAAATAAATTGGAAAAAGGTCCTAAATGTTCGTACCCTCAAGAGAGTGAGTCTGAGAAAATACCCGAAACCATCCAAAGCACTCCAAATTACTTCCATTGGAATATATATAATCTCAGAAGAATGCAAATCAAAAAAAGTATGACTAAATGTTGTACCCTCGAGAGGTACAGAGAGTCTGATGCGAGAAAATATCCGAAACCATCCAAGCTTCAAATTGCTTCCATTGGAATGCCCTATAATCTCAATACAAAATAAATGGGAAAAAAAAGTCTCTAAATGATTTGTACTCTTAAGAAAGTGCAGAGAGTCAGATGCCAAAAGCCACCATCAATCTCCAAATTGCTTCCATTGGAATGTAATGAACATAATCTAAAGAAGCAGGCAAAATAAACTAGAAAAAGAAGTCCATAAATGAGAGGTACCCTCTAGAGAGGTACAGAGAGTATAGATGCAAAAAACCTTCCAAAAATCATCCAAACAGCCATCAAATTGCTTCCATTGGAATGTAATGAACATAATCTAAAGAAGTAGGCAAAATAAACTGGAAAAAAAAATCCCTAAATGCTCTATACCACTAGAGGTGCAGAGAATATGCAAAAATACCCAAAATCATCTCCATTGCTTCCATTGAATGCCCAAACATAATCTCAAGAAATAGGCAAAATAAACGGAAAAAGGTTCTAAATGTTCAATCGAGAGAATCTGAGAGTCTGAAAACACCCCAAAACCATCCAGACCTCAAATTGCATTGGAATGCCTAAATATAATCTCAGAAAGATGCGAAAAAAAATGTCCTAAATGATCACGTACTCGAGGTATAGAATGCAAAATACCCAAAATCATCCAAACAACTTTCAAATTGCATAAACGGAATGTAATCATTATCTCAAGAATCAGAAATAAACTAGAAAAGGTCATAAATGATTTGTACCAGAGGAATATGCAAAACACTTATCGAAACCATCCAAATAGCCTTCAAATTGCTTCCATTGGAAAACATAATCTCAAGAATCAAAAAATTGGAAAAAGGCTAATGATCACGTACCCTCAAGAGTGGTGCAGTCTGAGTACAAAATACCCCAGAAACCATCCAAGCAGCTTTCAAATTGCTTCCATTGGAATGTAATGAATATTATCTCTAAAATCAGGCAAAATAAATAAAAAAGGTATGATCACTACCCTCAGAGGTATAGAGTGATGCAAAATACCCCAAAATCATCCAAATAGCTTTCAAATTGCATAAACTAGAATGTAATGAACATTATCTCAAGAATCAGGCAAAATAAACTAGAAAAATACCATAAATGATTTGTACCCTCAGGCGAGGTACAGATGTAAAACACCCATCTGAAACCATTCAAATAGCCTTCAAATTGCTTCCATTGGAATGCCCCAAACATAATCTCAAGAATTAGGCAAAATAAATTAGAAAAAAGGCCATAAATGATCTATACCCTTGGGAATGAGTGAGATGTAAAATACCCACAAAACCATCGACTTTCAAATTGCTTCATTGGAATGCCAAACATAATCTCTACACAAACTAAATGGAAAAAAGGTAAATATTTTGTACCCTCAAGAGTACAAATAGATCAAAAAATCTATAAAAACAACCATCTCCCTCAAATTGCTTTCATTGGTATCTGCACATATTTATTGCTATCGAATGATTACAAGGTCCTTAGCAGGAGATTAACTCAATAACTACTGCTTAGAGAGCTACAAACAGCCTAGTGAGAAAATCACTAGCTAAATATAATCTAAACATCTTGGTGTGCCTGTTAAGTTAAATAGAGTCATCTTAGGGACTCTAAAGCATTGCAGAAAAGATTATATAGTCGAAGAACACAAAACTAGATGATGCCATGCATTAAAATATTTTCCTGAAATAATATCCATCATCAGCTTAGTGTACCCTTCAGCCGACTGATTGATTGTAGAGCTCGAGTTAAATTCTTGCATGTAGAACATCGTATTAGTTGATGATTTCTTACAATATCGATGTGTGCTATTCTATGCGTACCTCAAAAAATACTCGGCATAAGAAAGGTGATGCAACTTGTGAAATCGTTACAATACTATCGGTGTACTTTGGTTTTACGCAATAACAAAAGTAGAATGGTTTGAAGATTAACATATTTAAAATATTAAAACTAATACATAAATAGAAAATTACTCTTGGCTTTCTTGGATATCTCCAATATCCCTTAAGCCTTGAGTTGGAAACACCCTTTGGGCGTTTAACGGATCCTTTAAGATGTCTTTTCTCTTATCTTTGTGGTTGACTTCTTCTTCTTAAGCGCTCATTGGAGGAGAATTCTCACAATTATAGAGTCGACATCATCATATAGTTTTTTAAGGATCCAAGCATATAGTCACCGACTCTCTTACCCTGTGCCGGCGCTTATTTGATATGCATATCGACTTATGTGGTTCGAAAATAATGCCGGTAGCATTTCCATCATGCTTTCCACATCTCTTAATTTTTATACTATCAATATAAATATCCCTCTTTGCTCGGTAGACCATCGCATGAGAAGATACTTGTAGAATACACATCTTCTAACTAAGAACTCGATATAGTGGGCACAAAGTAATCCCATCATTTTAAATTTTTTTTGCAAGTAAGTTACATCTAGGGTAGTCCCATCGAAATGCAATCCATATTTGGATGCATTTTTATTCTCTAAGTTTCTCACCAAATACTCCTGGTCATTCCGACAGTTCTTGATAGATCCAACTCCATGCAAAATTCCTCTTCAAACATAGTATAAACCTTTCTTGTATAAAACATAGCGACTTATTTTAGAATTGGACGGTCTTAACAATCGATGATAGTACACTTGAAGTCTTCATCATGTTCATTCCAGTACCATGTCTCCATATCCTTTTCCAACCCAAGAAATAATCTATGAGCGAACTTTTTGGTTTAGATATTCCGTGACATACGTTGTTTGTGGACTCACTATGTTGCGTTGACAAGATGCCCATGCAGAATGAGTCCATCTGATGGCACTTGGATCTAATCTTATAAAGCTCAAATAGCAAGCATGATTATGCAAATTGCCTTCTTCTAGCAAGCAAGCTTCTTCAAACTCTTCCTCACGAGTCACACTTACTCATGCATAAAATAACCCTTGTATTCTCTTATTAATATTAAAGCAATGAACCTTGGAAGGAGCTTTCTTTGAAATATTCCATTGGCACAACTATGAAGAGTATATTGATACAATTTCTCTCGCCATCTTTGATCGATCGATTGAATATTGTTATAGGATGTCACCATCATCGAAGAATATTTGGAATAGCCATGAGAATGACTCAATTGTCTCTTCGATAAAAGGCTACTCAAATAATACATTTTGTGATGATTCACTCCAACAAGAGGGCACAAACAAGATTATATTTATTGAGTCGATAGCTTGTATCAAAATTATCACATCCCTAAAATAATCATATTCTATCCTAGACATGCCATTGCTAAAAAAAGCTTACTAATCCGACTCATCAACTTGTACATCCCATGAAACATCCCATCCATTTGCTTGCCTTTCCTTAAACAAGTATTAATTCTTATCACCATTCGCAATCCTCGATCTCTTTCGAATAAAATTGAAAGCATCTCTTTTTGTGAACCTAATATTCTCTTAAACTTCCTCAATTAGATAGGCGAATGCATCGGTTGCTCTAATTCCGACCTCATCATTGTCTTCAACATGGGCCTTCATGCTAATGCATGTGATCACGAGAAGATGTAGGTGAGCTCACAAAGATTATGACTTTACGTATATTTTTAATCGTCAATTCCCCTCCAAATCAACGGAGAATCTAATCATGGTGACAACCAATTCTTGTATCAACTTTGGAATTTTATTAAGCCATTTATTTCCCTTAGACCACTTTTGCACATAGAAAATCTTTTGATTTCAATTTCTTGAGTTTGGCCAATAACTAGTATGGTCCTTAGAACGAAGCCAATTTGATGTGCATAGTCAGATCTGATGCTACGCTCATTTCATTACGAGCAGTGGTGCGAGTTTCCCCAAATTTGGGTCATTAGACATCACGACTTCATCATCGCTCGTTGGCCATTCATCGCGACTCCAAAAAATATGTTAGAAATCTGATGCAAAATACCACCCAAAATCATCCAAGATCAAATTTCCATTTGGAATAAATCATAATCTCAAGAAACAGCAAAATAAAGCGGAAAAAAGATCATAAAGATTTGTACCCTCAGAGAGGTACAGAGTCTGATGCAAAAAACTCAAACCATCCAAGCGACTTTCAAATTACTTCCATTTGGAATGCCTAAATATAATCTCAATAAGCAGGCAAAATAAATTAAAAAAGGCTAAATATTTTGTACCCTCAAAGAGGTACATAAAGTACATATGAAAAAATTATAAAAATAACCATCCCAAAGCTATGATGTAATGTAATGAACATATTTACTAAGGCCAAAATAAAGCTGGAAAAAGGCCATAAATGATCACGTACCCTCAAGAGAGGTCTGAGAGTACAGCAAAATATCCCAAAATATCCAACACTTTCAAATTGCTTCCATTGGAATGCCTAAACATAAAATCAGGAATAAAGCTAAAAAAGGTCATAAATTACTCTCAGAGGTACTGAGAGATGCAAAACCCAAATCCAAAGCGACCTCCAAATGCTTCCATTGGAATGTAATGAACATAATCTCAAGAACCGTAAAATAAACGGAAAAAAATTCACTAAATGATCACGTACCCTCGAGAAGAGTCTGGTCAAAATATCTCCCAAAACCATCCAAACACTTCCAGTTGCTTCCATTGGAATGCCCTAAATATAATCTCAAGAAAAAGGCAAGAAAAACTGAAAAAAAATAGGCCCTAAATTATCTATACCCTCAAGAGAGGTCTGAGTACTGATGCAAAACCCAGAACCATCCAAACCTCCAAATGCTTACATTTGAATGTCATGAACATAATCTCAAAGAGCAAAATAAACTAGAAAAAGTCCTAAATGCTTCTCAGAGAGGTACAGAGTCTGATATAAAAACTATCTTGAAATCATCCAAAAGCAACCATCAAATTGCTTCCATTGGAATGTAATGAACATAATCTAGAAGCAAAATAAACTTGAAAAAAAAGGAAATGCTCTTCTTAAGAACAAAATAAACTGGAAAAAGTATAAATCTGCTCAAAGAGATACAAAATATGATGCCAAAACCCCCAAAGACCATCCTATCAGCCTCCAAATTGCTTCCATTGGAATGCCCTAAATATAATCTAAAGAAGCAGGCAAAATTAACTTAAAAAAAGAAGACCCTAAATGATCTGTACCCTCAAGAGAGGTACAGAGAGTACAGATGCCAAAAAATTCTCCAAAGACCATCCTAACAGCTTTCAAATTGCTTCTATTGGAATGCCCTAAACATAATCTCAATAAATACAAAATAGAAAAAAAGTCCCTAAATGATCTGATCCTTAAAGAGATGTACTGAGTCTGATGCAAAAAACTCTGACCATCTAGATCCAAATGCTTGTTAGAATGTAATCATAATCATAAAGCGAACAAAATAAATTGGAAAAGAAGTCCAAAATGCTCCCCTCCAGAGGTAAACTGAGTACATATCAAAAAACCCAAAAAATCATCCAAACAAAATCAAATTACTTCCATTTGAATGTAATGAACATAATCTAAAGCGGTAATAAAAGAAGTCAAAATGCTCACACGCTCAGGAGGAAAAAGTACTGAGATCTGAAAATACCAGAAATCATCCTCAAATTGCTTCCATTGGAATGCCTACATAATCTCAAGAAAGCAAAATAAAGAAGTCAAATGCTCATCTCAGGTGAGAGAAATACATATCAAAATAACACTAAAAGTAAAATTTAACCAAACAGCATCCAAATTGCTTCTAATGGAATGTAATGAACATATTCTTTTCAGATAGACCAAGAATATCACTAACAAATTGTAAAAAAATTGTACGAGAAACATTATCAATGAATTTTTATTTAATACATCCTCGCCTAAATTGGTTATTTTAGCGTTCTCCATCTTCATGGTTCTTTTGTAAAAAAAAAGATTTTCTATTTCTCTTCTCGGTTTGAAAAAATACACCCTAAACCCTAAATCTATCTATATTTCTTTTAAATTCCTCCCGATTCCAATGCTTCTTCTCATTGTTTGACAGAGATGGGCTCGGCAAAGCGTACGACGTTAGAATATCATCCCTTTCTGAGTCGTCAGATATTCTTCTCAGTTAAGCGCTAAAACATGAAAAAAAAAATCGACACGCGTCGACCATGGATTGAGTCCATGCGTAAAGCTTCGTGGCATTCGGTTTCCTCAAGCACGATCTGTTTCCTCATTTCCTCACTCTCTCTCTCTCTCTCTCTCTTTCTCTCTTTCTCTCTCACTCTCTCACTCTATCTTCCTCTGCTGAGTGAGGAACCTTTCATCTTTACATAATGGAGGCATAATAGAGGTATCTCGGCAAAAGTAGAATCGTGATTATCTCCACTAAAATTGCACTGGAAGAAAAAAACAGATGTATCTTTCTGTCCTCAGATTTGCTTCTATTTGATTTGTAACCCAAGCCCCAGTCTTCCTAGGTTATTGGTTTTTGTCTGCTGGAGAAACTTGCGGCCATGACCCATGTGTGTGAGGGTGGGCAGTCCTCAATTTTTTTAAATTAAAATTTCTTTTAAAAAAATAATTTTTTCTCCCCTAATAAAAATTTTTGCCCAATAAAGATAATTTTTTTTTATTTTATTAGTTTGCTCATCCTAAAAATTAATAAATGATAATAGAAATTTTTATTTGAAATTTTAATAATTAATTTGTCCACCCTGAAAAAAATAGCTGATTCCGCGCGTGCTTGCGGCTTTGAGTTGAATTGGATGGAGGTTGTCTTCGATGGTGAGATGGCTGTCGGTTATCACCTTCATCGTGGATTTGGATATGGAGTAAATAATTGGCTTGTCCAATTAGAGGGAGAAGGATGGTGTAATGACATTAGAACATGCCTTCCCCGTGCCTCTGCGTCTACGCATTTCTCTTCTTCAGACATCAATCCCTCTCCAAAAATTCTCTCATCGGACAACGGCATCGTTGGCGTCGCCATTGTGGCGGTTGTGCCATCTATTGATGTGGACGTGATCATTGAGGCAGAGTTGAAAGAGAATGGATTCCGTAGCACGTGGTGGATGAAGATAGTTTGTACGACCGATCTGGCTACTTGTGACACCGAGTATCTAGAGGCGCTTGCTGTCAACAGAATGAACGTTGCGAGGGTGAACATATGCCACGGCACGCATGATTGGCACAAACAGATCAATCATTGGGTTCGTAGGCTTAACGAGGAGAAGGGGTTCACCGTCGCCGCCATTTGTTCATTCTTCATCCTGATATATTGGTTCTTGAGATTTTTGAAGATGGCGGATGAAGTGAATAGAACGACATTTGTCGAACTCCAAGGCCGCTTGATTGAGACAACCGTGAAGTTAAGACATGTGCAGAATCAGCTGCATGGTAAAGAGGGAGAAAAGAAGTGTGCTTACCTTACACTAGATGAACTTCAACAGTTGCTAGATGATACAAACACATATAAGTCAATAGGAAAACTATTTGTTTTAGAGCTGAAATCTGCATTCCCCTCTGTCGAAATCTGAAATTCTCCTTTGTCAAAATCTGGAACTCTTCTTTGTCAAAATCTACAATCCTACTTGCCGATCATTATAAGTACACAGGAAACTAAGTTCGAAATATGTGAATGTTTGTGTCTTTCTTTCAGGTTTGACCCGTAATGCCCATATAGCATGAGCTGTGAAGACAGTCTATGTCACAAAATCACCATTTTTCATAGACGTCTAAGCCAAACAAATTGTTAGATGTCGCTCTGTTAGCCGAAATTTCGTCAGACTTTATCTTTTTTTTTTTTCTAATCCCTATGTTTGGACATCAATAAAGGTTTCAAGACTAATTCCAGAAAGTAGGGTGTGAAGGCATGTGTATCAAGACACTCACGCTTTAGGGCATAAGAAAGCCAAAAACTCTCGATCATGTACTGAGGATGGATGAGCTACCAAAAGATGCGATTTAGATTAAATTTGAGACTTAAACAAATTCAAATAGAAATTGTCTAAACTCAAATTAAATAAGAAAATGCACGATAAACATGAAGATAAACATCAAATCAAAGTGGAGAATACTTAAAGGGAAACTAAACAAAATAAAGGGGGAATATAATAATAAAGTAAACTACTTACTTTAAACACAAGCAAATTCCTTTCCTTTCTTCAAAATCTCTAAAGGCTATGAAGTGTTTTTTAAGCAAATGATATGAAGGGTAGCTCCCCCTCTTAGCCTTATTTATAGGAAAGGAAAGCCACCTTTGTGGGACCCACTTATAATTAAACTAACAACATATGTAAAATATATCACAACAACCTTGTTCCATGTTTGTTATCAAAATAAATGCAAGTGAAACTCTAAACTCATAACAAACTTGCAATAAATTTGAAGTCTAATTTCAAATAAATAATGAATTTTATATGAAGTTAAGAATGAATCTAAATTAGGTCTAACAACTCTTGTTGTAAAAAATATGAAAAGTCCTTAAATGATAAAATTAGAGAGTCTTGAAGCTTTCTTTTGGGTGAAGTACATATAAACTTGTAAATAATAAAAATAAAATATGCCTCGCATATCTTATAGTAATTCATTTGTCAAATATTCCAAAATACATGTAAATGCTTGAATGAAAATAAATTTATTACACATATCTAAAATGAATATATTCTTATTCAAAGCTCGTACAAACTTTCAAATGATCGCCACTTAATCTATAATTCTTTGTACAAGCAGACAGAAGGCGACACTAAACTAAATGCTTTATAAATGAAGGAGCTTTCATTCAATATGAAAATTAAGGAACTTCACTCTAAATTATAATTTTTAAAATTAACGAAATCACTAATTAGGTAAAATTATCTAAGCTATAAAAATCTGTATGTGCTCGGACATAGAGATTTAAAGTGCAAATTTTAATCTCTAAAAAGGCTGCATAAGCTAAATTGAAATCAATTAAGTATTAATTCAAAAAAAATCTAATCATATATTACATCAAGTTACAACACCTTCTATGCCACCGGATTCACAATACTTCATACAAGCGAACAAAATGCGTTAATTAAGGCATTCTTAAATACACCTATATGAGCCCCGATACTATACTGAATGCTTAAATTCAAGTGTTTGAGGATGTTGCGTAAGTTATTTTCTCGGTTTATTCTTAGGATTGGGTCCAGGTTAAGAAAACCTTAAAATTTATTATAAAAATTCAAATCAATAAAATATCTAAGAAGCTAATTTTATCATGTGATAGTAGATATGATCCTCTGTTATGAGCTAAACAGAGTTGACAGGATCTAAAGTTCAAATATATTCGAGTTAATCAATTAACTACCCCAATGATGGCTGTGTTGAATGGTGATATCAACTGGAGGAGATACTTCCATCAAAATGTGATTCTATTTTCAAATCTAACTCAAATTAATTATCAATCTAAAAACTACTTAAATGAAATTCAATCATTAAAAGCTTAAAATAAAATTCAATCTATCCACCTTTCATAACTGTTTGTCGAATGTGATAAATTAAGAAAACTCTAGCTCATAAAGGATGATCAATCAATTCGTTATGTTCACTCAATCAATCTTTTGTCGATGGGGCGTGGCGTGTCCTCTCGACTCATTGACCAAGAGCTCCACAAATGTTGTAGTTATGAGTCCTCGATCGCGTGGTTTTTAGTAGGCTCCATTATATTATGATCACGGTGGCTGTATGCTCCCCAATGGCTCCTTTGAGTTATGAATCATAGGGTATACTTGATAGGCAACCCTCACGCTAAGGTTGACTTAAGTATCTCCTCGACAAACACCACCCAGTGTCTACAAAGATCTCTTGGGCGATGTAACCCATGTGTTGTGATAAGAATCCTTGGTCAAGTTGTTACCTCCATGACTAAGTAAAGTAGGGACTACGATAGCGGGATGACGAAACCATGAGATCTAGATCGAGCGCGTCATCATTCCCCAACCATCCAGTTTAAAATGATGAATTTCATATCTTAAATTCTAAAACTCCATATATGTTACTCGCTTATTGCGATCCAACACTTAATCAAAGTTCTCTCTCACTTGAGAGGGTAGGGTAGGTTCACCCACCACTTCATCAAATACCCATCTACACTCTTTTAATTCAATTTATTGAGAGGTCGGTGGTGAATTTTTGGAGCCTATAGATTTCTAGCAACTCCGCTGGGGACAAGAATCTCTTTCCATCTTTGGCTAGTCATATATGTGCTATAGTAGCAATAAAATATTTAAAAATTCAAAATAAAAATAGTGATTTAAAGGTGTAATAAATTCAAATTAGTAATGTATAAAACTTTATGATGAATGAATCATTCTGTAGAGTATATTTTATTACACTATTATTTTATTCTGTAGTACTCTTGAAAGTATGGGGTGAAATAATAATTGCTAATTACTAATCCCTATCTTCACTTTTGCAGAATGGGTCTACAAAGGCCCCTTTCACTATTTAGCTAGGGCGTGATGCAAATATCTGCCTAGCCAATGTCATCATCAACACAGGAGATGTTGGGGCTACCAATAAATTTGGTAGCTTGAATTTTCTCGACTATCGTATGAACTCACGGTACCCACCAGGTACACATTCGTTGAGGCCATCTTTGGAGGGCCTCAAGTTCTCTTCTAGCCATGTTGCCAACCAGTTCAACCATATCAAGGAGTTCTCCGACATAGAACTTTAGTTTTAAAAGATTAGGTCAATCAGCTCCCATGAGAAAAGAACCAATGGGCAACTATGTTTTAATGCCTCGTGGTACCCGCTTTCAGTGAACCTTTGTACCGGAAAGTATGATTCATGAAGCTTCTTCATGAAATTAATAGAAGAGAAGAAGAAGAAATGCTAAGCTGAGGGCTCAACAAATCCCCTTTGAACGACCTAGTGAATAAGCAATAATGCCACAGAAGCAAGTATTTCTACTCACGATAATTTTGACAACCTAAAGTGGGTAAAAAAGAATAGCTCTACTAGTGAAGTTTAGCAATCTTTCTGGAAGAACCATCCATATCAAGCTCCACCACCATAGAGGAGACGGCCTGAAACATTGTCTGATCATAATACACAAAGTTCTCAAAGAAGCCAAGGATAAAGGCTTAATGAAAAGAAGATTTGAGAGGTCTGTGGTGATGGAAAATACTGAAACTCCACCAAGGAGGTTGCCATCTCTGCTAGTAACTAGCCATCAAGCCCAGTACGCTTCACGCGGTGAGCATCAGAGCATGACACTTGGACCCCGTGCCCAAGAATCCACTGCCAAAAGGTCCCGACGATATGATAAATAGATATGGAGGCCAAGGCCCCGTAATGAATTCTCGAAGAATGGAAGAGGTGTGACATTTGATACATATACTCAAAAATCTGCCTCAAAAATAACTCATTAGAAGTGGATACCCAAAAGAAGGGATATCATTGATGGGAGACATGATGGTTGACACCCTGGAGAATCCTCTAGGGATCCCATCGCCCATTGGATTCACCCCCATAAGAGAAGGTTGACTTTGATCGTAGTCCTTTAATAAAAGAAGTGTTTGTTCCGCACATCAAACTAGAGATCCACTGAAAACGTCGATAAAAAATTTGTGTGCAAGAAGAAAATAATGAACAGGACTCTATGGAAGTAGAAGTCATCTATATTATCAGAGATATAGGTGAACTCTCCGCTCAGCACCATCAACAACAACATGAATCCAAAAAACTTGAACCTGAATTCGACATTTATGAAGAAGAGTCTTCATAGAAGCAAGTAAAAGATGGATCTTCAATCTTTGCTAAAGATGAAGAAGAAGAAGATCATAATGAGAAAGAGATTATGGGTGTCGAAGGTCTATATAGTTGAACTAAGAAATGATCATCCTGGTACATGCTTTTATACTCTACATCATTGTTCAACCCCAACAATAGCTATCTCTAAATGCACAAGGAGAAGGACAGTCAAGTTCTTCCCCTGAAAATGAGCAGGGAGTAGAAGAATAGCAAGAAATAGAGGATGAGGAAGAGCCTGCACTTGTTGACACCATGGTGCTAACTAGAGAGCAAAGAGAAATGCAGCTTTAAATGAAGGTCAAATATAAGGAGATTGCACAGCTTGGTGCCAAGATGAATGATATGATGATACAAATGAACATCATGATGAAGATGTTACAGTAAAATATCACATCAAATGCATCACCTGTCTTGTATGCTAATCAACAGGCATCTAATAAGACAACTTATATACCACCATTCGCTCTAGTACCTCAAGCTCCTATAATACATGCTACACCTAAAGTAATGAAGAAAGTTAACCAAATACCTCTCCAATTGATAATTCAAAATCTGGCTAGCACACCTAGAGTGGTAACAACTGCTCAGCTAGAAACAATAATCAATGAAAAGATAAAGCTCATAGCCTGAGTAAAATGAAAAGATGGAGTAAGAGTCCTTACCCATGAATATGATCAAGTGTTGTGCAGAAGGTTACTCTGTCAAAATTTAATACTTTCGTGAGCTTGGTAATCTAAAATAACATCTAGCCTAATTTAAGGCTACTTGTGGTAACATAGGAGGGAATGACACATTGCTTTTTTAGTTATTGGTACGACTTGCTTTCAAGTGGTATGCTGAATTGCCAAATGATTAGTTAAAACTTTTATTGAATTAGAAGATATATTTATGAAGAGGTTTGTCAATGTAACCGAGAAAATCACAATTGCTGACCTTGCCTTACTGAAAAAAAGAAAGGATGAGTAAGTGATAAAATTTATAAGTCATTGGTGTAACCTAAGTATGAAGTGTGAGCAACAGTTAGAAGAAGAACATGTGATCCAATTGCTAATGGGCAATATGGATGATAAGATGGCACCATTTTTATGTATGGCATCGATTGCAACATTCAAGACTTGCTCGATAGGGTGGCTAAATTTAAAAAGCTGAATCACCTTAAGTTTGAAGTCTATGCAGATAAACCAAAGAGAAACAAACCTTCAGACTCAAGAAGAAATGAAATTCATGCCACTTCCTAGAGCTCAAATAATAAAAAATGGGTGATATATAATGTGGATAAAGGAAAGCAGCTAATGTACAATGATGATAAGGGAAAGAAGTCTATATATTCTAATCCACAACCAAAATTAGTATTAGGAGGCAACGATAAACCTCAGACTTTTCCAAGTGGTGGGGAGCGTCCAAAATAAGCAATAAGAGATGATGAGCAAATGCGACCATCTCTTAAGGAAAAGATGAACAAAGATTATTCCTTTAGAAGGGATAATGTGGCTAAATTATTTCGGCAAGCAGTCAAACTAGTTTACAATTACCAAAAATTAAAAGGCCCAAAGAAGCTGATCAAGTCAGTAATTTAAATTAATGTCCCTATCATTGGATGATTAGTCACCCTATCAAAGATTGTTATGTCTTCAATGATTGCCTAGAAAGGAAGTATCGATGAGGTAAATTTACATTATCTAATAATGTTCTAGTCAACCCGAGAAGAGAGTCTACAAGGATGATTACATCCTCTTTCGTATCATCCATCAAAGAAAAAAAGAAGGAGAAATTAGTTCAGATTTAAGAATAGAAAATATTTGTCTCCAAAAAGGCCGTGAAAATGATGAAGCAGCTAAAAAGCGTCCCTAGTGTTAGTGGAAATCACCACTTGAACCTATATTGGACTTAAGAGAGATGCCTAGACAAAGTATTTGGGCTTCTCAGAGACATTCTGATAAGGCTACTTCATCATATCACGATGAGCAGTTTACTAAACGTAGGCCTCATAAGTCAAAGAAATAAGAAAAGAAGATCAAGAAGAGCTACAACTCAAAAGATTATTAACAATCTAGAGGAGTATCACCATCTAAGGCAACCATTTAAGCTTGCAGACTTTATGCCAAAGCTTCATATTGATGAATCATATGAAAAAGATAATGGAGAATCTTATCCAATAGAGACATGTCGAATCATTTATGTGATATCAAATATTTTTTAGCATCAGTTACTCTGAAACAACAAGGGTGGCCAGACAGACTCGACCAACCCATTAACATTCTTATCAGAAAGAAAGAAGAGCTTGAGGAGTTAATATCTAAATTTTGTTTAATGACTCAACAAGTTGATAACAGTTCAGATGGAGATCTATGTTTTCTCGATAGAGAAGAGTCAGACTCATTGATATCATCACGCATAAAATGTATGAGATTGAAAAATGAGTCTAGCCCCTTTGGTCAATCTTCTAGAATAAGAAGAGAATTTGAGAAAACCACATCTTCAGAAGAATCTGAGCAAGACAAAGTTATTCAAGTTCCGTTGAGATGTGGTAAAGTCTTACCACCTTCATCAAAGAAGAGAAATGCAACTAAAGACAAAGGAAAACAAATTGAAGTCAATGAAGATATCATTCCTAAAAATCTTAAACTAAAGCCTATATCAAGCGAAAAGATAGATTATAATATTCTATCACATCTGAGAAAGATCCACATGCATGTGTAGGCTCTCTTGATGTCAAAAGACCTCCAGAAATTTGATACAGCTCTCAAAGATCCAAAAGTTATGAGCTTACTTTGAAAATGCATGGCGCATTGAAAACTCAAGATCTCCCAAGAATGATATTTTTGAAGAAAATCTTATGTTGGGAATAGTGGATCGTCCTCTATATTACCGTAGAGTGATGACATCTCGATTAGAATATTGATTGATGGGTTCTTCTATCAATCTTATGAGTCTAAAGTATTAAGGATTATCACTTGATATCCAACATCTTGAGAGATAAATTGATGGTTCATAGTTTCAATGAAAAGGGAAAACTTTGGGTTCTTTTATTCTCCACTCAAGTTTGATTTATATACATAAGCTAAATTTCATGTAATGTCGATGTTTACATCATTTAGAGCTTTTTTGGGTCGACCATGGCTGCATGAGTATGGCATGGTCCTATCAACTATGCATCAATGCATGAAGTACCTAAAAGAAGGAGAAGAATTCAAAATTTCTGGTAACCTATAACCATTCTCTATCAATGAAGCAAAGATTTATGAAGATCCAAAATACTTCATCCTCAAAGAGCCTAAGCCAACAGAGCCTCTTGAAGTGGTAGCATCCACTTCAAAAACTAAAAAGTAATTTCACAAAGTGAAAGAGCAGAAGAAAAGAGGAAGAAAGAAGGTAATGCCGACTCTCCCTAAAGCACTTAATTCTACACCTAAGCCAAGAAAATCAGTTCCTCATTTGGGAAGTGACATAGAAGAAGAGAATATATTCCTGTCAAACCTAAGGGAACTTAAAAGCTTTCAAGAAAGGCAGAGTATGAAATAAGTGATTTTGGTTCAGACTATGATTTTGAATCTACTTATGGAAATAAAGTTCAGATGGTTGCAATAAGGAGGATAGCTCACTTGGCAGAGTTAGATGACTCACTCAAAATTATACCCATCCCTCAACAGTGCTTCAAAAAAACCAGTCTACTAGAGGTTCATAATATTGAAGAATTGATAACATTCTATGTGCCGCCGTTGAGTGAGAGTGGGAACAGAACTCTATTTTATAAATCAAGAGTCTTAGCTTCAATTTTGATCACTACTCAACATGAAAATTATGATGAGAGGCAACAAGTATACCAATATACTATCAACAGAAATTGTAAAGAATGATGCATAAGCTTGGAATTCATATTAGAACTAATAAAGATAAAACTCAAATATTTAACAAGATGTGGAGCCAAATAAGTCCTCAAGCATCATGAAGAAGTGATAAGTTTATCTCTAAAGGTCTGGGTTTATCCAAAAATCTCATCAAAATAAAGCTTGTTATAATATAATAGAAGCTGAGATTGAAACCAAGAGTGACGAAAAAAATGATCTCCATGAAATTCTTCACACAAATGATGAAGAAGTAGAAGCCAAGCCTGCACCTGAAGAACTCAAAGATGGTGACAAATATCTATTATGGATGAACTTAAAGAAATCAACCTAGGAGATGAAGATGATCCCCGTCCAACTTTCATCAGTGACCTTCTACCCAATGAGAAAGTTGAAGAGTTAAAAGTGATACTTTGTGAATTCAAGAATTACTTTGCCTGGACATATTCTAAAATTTCGGGCTTATCTCTTGATGTAACAGTTCATAAACTGGCTATTAAACCAAATGCAATGCCTGTTAAGCAAGCTCCTCTGTGAATGAGATTAGAGATTGAAGAACAGGTAATTACAGAAATTAAGAAGCTGATTGAAGCAGGATTCATCCGAAAGGAGAAGTATGCATATCGAATAGCTAATATTATCCTAGTTAGAAAGAAAAATGGCCAAATCTGTCTCTACATTGACTTCTGGGACCTAAATAAGGCATGCCCAAAAGATGACTTTCTACTTCCAATATCAGAACTACTAGTGGACAATACTTCTAACTACGACATGTTCTCATTCATGGATAGATCATCAGGATATAATCAAATCAAGATGACGCCTGAAGATGAGAAGCACACATTATTTAGGATGCCAATTGGTATATATTGCTACACAGTTATGCCCTTTGTTTTGAAAATTGCTGGAGCTACATACCAAAGAGCCATGACACTTATTTTTGATGAGTTGATTCACCAAAAGTGAAATGTTATGTTGACGATTTGGTGGTGAAGAGCTTGAATCATGAAAACCACTTCAAAGACTTCAGAATTGTATTAAAGAGAATCAAGAAATTATAATCTCAAGATGAATCCTCTAAAATATGCATTCGGAGTATCCTCTGAAAAATTTCTCGAGCACATAGTACATCATAGAGGAATTGAAATTGATCTAGCCAAGATCAAGGCAATTGTGGAGATGCCTCCATGAAAGAGTTTACGTCAACTTCATTCTTTACGAGGACAGCTCGCATTCATTCGTCAATTTATATCAAATATATCAGAACGTTGTCAACCATTTACAAGGTTGATGAAGAAGGATGCTCCATTCAAATGGGATAAGGAGTGTCAAGAGGCCTTCAATAGCATTAAAAGCTACCTGTTAAATCCATCCTTGCGGCCTTTACTCTAGGAAGCCCTCATTCTATACACACATTAGAAGAGTCCCTTGGAGCATTATTGGACAACAATGAAGAAAGTAAAGAGAATACTCTTTATTATATCGGTTAATAAATGAGATACTGATGAAACCTTTATGGCATTGATCTTTGCAGTCCAAAAGCTACTTTACTATATATTATCCACAAGATTACCCTCATCTCAAGGATCGATCTGCCGAAGTACTTGATGACAAGACCAGTGTTGACAGGTCACTTGGCAAGATGGGAAGTACTGCTTTTGCAATTTGATATCAAATATGTTTCGCAGAAAGTAGTAAATGGACAAGTCTTAGCAAATTTTCTTGCTGCACATCCCATCCTGGCAGACTCTTCCCGTAATGATGATTTGCATGATGAGTAGATTATGCTCAGTCATGAAAGAGAAAAATCACAAATTTGGGAAATATACTTTGATGGAGCCTCATCGATCAAACAAGTCAAACCTCTAAATTTCCCAAGGGCAAGAATCGACATCATCTTCATAACACCGAAGGAAATAATGAGACAATCATATGGGTTGGTGAGAAGAACTAATGAAGTTGAGTATGAAGCATTAGTGACAGGTCTTGAAGAAGATATTTTCATAGCCATTCAAAATTTGCATACTTTTGGTGATTCTCAACTTATTATAAATCAAGTACTTGACATCTATAAAATCAACAAGCTCAAGTTATCTTTCTATCAAAAATGAGTTCTTGAGCTTATGAAGCAAATACCAAATATCACACTAACTCGGGTCCCTCGATTCAAGAATAGTAAAGCTGATTTTTTAGAAAAATTAGCTTAGGAGATGGTAAGTATGAATGGTGATTATGTCATGATCGACATATTTACTCGACGAGTTCTAGAGCCAACAAAGTATCAATCCCCTCAGGTAGAGGGGTTATCAAATTTGACCCAACAGGATGTGGCTCAGGTTGCTTTTCATACTCCTCAAAATCAACATGGAACTTTACCTAAAAGAGCTAAGAATGATATTGTGCAATGGGAAGCCTTTATCATAGAAGAGCCACATGATTGGAGGCAACCCTTCATCAACTACTTTAAAGAAGAAAAATTACCAAACAATAAATCACTGGCAGCTCAAATCGAGAAGAGAATGTTGTGCTATGCTTTCGTTAACAACACTTTATATCATCCTTTAAAAAAATGTGGTTACGATGCCTAAATGTAGAGGAAGCTAACAACGTGATGGTTGAAGTTCATGAAGAACTTTGTGGTGCACATCAGTCAGGTCCCAAGATGGCAGTTAAGATCAAAAATATGGGCTATTATTAGCCATCTATAGTGAGATACTATATCAATCACGCTAAGAGGTGCCATGAATGTCACGTACATGGGAATATAATCTATCAACCTCCAAATCCACTACACCCAACAATAGCATCATGGCCATTTGAATGCTAATCGTATAATTGATCCACCATCGTGGACAGACAGCTTCATCATAGAAGATTATTTCTCCGGTGAAGCTATCCCATTTAAAGAAGTTACTGCTGACCGAGTGATCAACTTCTTCATGCATAATGTGGTCTATTGATTCGGAGTGCCACACCGAATAATTTTTGATAATGACACAGCCTTCAAAAGTGCAAAGATTTATAGATTCGTCGATCGACACAAAATTGATTGGCAATACTCTTTAATATATAATTCAAGAGTAAATAATTTGGCAGAGGCCTTCAATAAGACATTAGTCAAACTGCTTAAGAATATCCTTACTAAAAATAAGAGAGAATGACATACTAAACTAATAGAGGCATTATAGGTGTATCAAACTACCTACAAGACACCAACTAAAGCCACTCTCTATTCATTGATATTTGGAATAGAAACAGTTCTTTCGCTTGAAGTTGAGTTGCCTTCACTTCGAGTAGCCATCCAATAAAATATAACTGAAGATCAAAATGCTCTTCTAATAATGGAGAAACTCGACGTGCTTGATGAAGTTAGACTGCAAGCTCATCAAAATCTGAAGGTTTATCGAGCAAAGATGTCCAGGGTCTTTGACCATATGGTGAGGCCTCAAACATTCCAAAAAGAAGAATTGGTTCTAGTGCTGAGAAGACCAATTATCCCCAACCAAAAATTCAGTGGCAAATTTGAGCCTAATTAGGAGGGCCCTTTTGTCATTGAGAAAGTGTACCAAGGAGGGGCATACCAACTCATTGACCTAAAGGGTGAAAGACTAATGCCGCCAATTAATGGTCATTACCTGAAAAAGTATTATACATGATGAATATATTCTTGAGGTACAATAGAAATTCTCCTGCAAGACAGGTGACATTTTCTTAGTATATATATTTAGTTCGACATCGTGCTTCATGCTAAGATCCCTAAATAAATATACTTACTCTAGATAAAAAACCTTTTTCTTGAAAATTCCCCTATTACACTGGAGGCATTTTTAGATTTATATTATTGACCTCATTTTAGAATGAGCTCTCAACCCCTCCATCTTAGACATAGGACTCCTCTTTGACTTTAAGAGTTCCTTAATCTTAATACACATCTAGTGAATAGGTGGACACTCAACCTAGCTCTAGAGACTTAGAAGAGTTAGCCGTACGAATAGGTCATGCCTTAGGGGTGTTAGGAAAATTTTCATACCCTTAGCTTGAACCATTCCTATCTTTCCTTCCTTCAAGTCAAACTCCAAGTCAATCTTATTTGATTTTCTCAAAAATCAAATCAACTCCATGTGATTGAAATTCATGAGTGAAATCCATGATTGAAATCCATTCCCCTCTTAATGGACTTAGCCTAAATCATGATAAAATCAATTCAAATTCATGAGATTTTCTCAAAACTCATTTATATTCTCATTTATATTCATATATATAAATGAAATATAAATAAAATCAATCAAAATAAATTCAAAAATTCAAGATTCAAACTCCAAAAATTTCCTAAGTCCTTTAAGTTTTCCTTCATGGACTTAGCCAAAATCATGATAAAATCAATTCAAATTCATGGGATTTTCTCCTATCTCATTTATTTTTATAAATGAAATATAAATATAAAGCAATCAAACCAAATTAAAAAATTCAAGCTCCAAACTCCAAAAATTCTCTAAGTCCTTTAAATTCCTTTTAATGGACTTAGCCTAAATCATGATCAAATCACTTCAATTCTTTGAAATTTTCTCATGATCCATTTATATTCTCAATTATATTCACATATATAAATGAAATATAAATTCAAACAATCAAAACCAATTCCAAAAATCAAACTCAAATCCACTTCAAATCCAACATAAGCCTTTCAAGTCAAAATCTTGAACTTAGCCAAATCAACTTTAAATCAAGCCAAACTCTTGATTTTCCTTCATGATTCAATCAACCCTACAATCATGAATCCATAGATAAATATAAACTTCAATCACCAAATCAAAATCCAATTCAAAAAATCAAATCCCAAATCCCTTCATTCTTCCTTTGAATATGAAGTTATCAAATGAATCAAAACCCATTTGACTTCAAACTACTTGAAAATGGATTTATATTTCAATCATAAGTCCATATACAAGTTCAATCAAACTCAAATCAAGCTTTGACCAAGCCATTTGACCCACTTAGGCTCACTTGACCCAAAGTGACCTAAAATACCATTTTGAGCCAAATTTTAATCCTAACCAAATTGGATTGAATCAAACTCACTTATGCCTCTCATCATGATCAACAATCATCATGGGATAATCAATCAATCAAATAAGGTCAAACCAAGTCAAACCTAAGGGTTGACCAAGTCAACACCTAGCCAAAATGAAACCTAACTTAACCAAAATCCACCATAGGCCGAACTGATTGAAACCGATGATCTAAGTTCATTCATGACTAATGTTTGAACTTGACCAAGTCAACATTTGAGCCTAACCTAACCCAATTGGCCACTTGACCCAAGTTGACCCAACTTGACCTAAAAAGTCAAAATGTGTTAAAACTTGATCTAAGCCAAATTGACTTAAACCAAAGGGTCAAGTTCATTCCAAATCACTTGTTGAACTTGTCCAAAGCCTCAATTGGCCAACTTGACCTAACCTAGCCCAATTGATCTTGAACCCAACTTGACCTAAAGGGATCATGTTGAGCCAAATTTAAGCTTAACCAAATTGATTGGAAAAAAAAGAAACCAATCCACTTCATATGACTAACCAAACCTAAACCTACCCTTGACCTAGCCCAAATAGGTCAAATGGGTCAAATTGGTCAACTTGACCCATTTGACCAAGATGAAGTCATATGGGCCAAATTCAAACCTAAACCAAATTGAATCAAACCAAAGCCACCAAAACATTTCAAATGGTCATATTAACTTGACCCAACACTTGGTTTGACCCAATTTGACCAATTGATCAACTTGACCCAAGTTGATCCATTTTGACCTAAATGGGTTAACACGAGCCAAACAATATCAAATGAACTCCAAATCCAATGAAACTTGGCCAAACCCATTTTCTTTAAATACCCAACATATTCAAATTCAAAAATTATCTAAATGATCATTCTACCCCTAGGACATAGAATAAATTTTGGTCTAATCCATGGGTAATTTGGTCAAGCCCTCTTCATATCAACTTGATGCCTTCCTAATAGCTCAAGTGGACCCTATGGAGAGTGGTACACCCAACCCAATGGGTTTGGGTCAGCCCAAATGGACCCAAGGCCAAACCTGACCCCCTAGCTCAAATTGGCTAATTCAAAAACCTCCCTCCACTTGATTTAAAGCACATGGGAGGTTACCAATCCACTCAAGTGCTCAAACCGACCATGTGCCAACTCCAAGCAGATCAAACAACCCTTTCCATATGGTCAATTGGATCAAAATGGCAACCCAAGGTTTGGTCATCCGATTGCCATAGGGGGAGATGTACTCCCCCTAATTCCATTTGAATTGAACACCCTCATTGTTGATTGAGCACTAGTGAGTGTTAGGAGCCATCAGAGAGCATTCCCAAGCTTTCTAAGAGGATTTGAAAAGAGCATTTCTCGATTTTCTTCCTTGGAAAATAAGGGAGCTCCATTGAATCCTCAACTTCCTCTTCACTCAAATCCACTTCAATTCCTTTTGCACACTCCCTCAGGGATCAAGTCGAGTGCATCCAAGCTTCATTCAAGTTCCCAAAGCAAGGAGAGGTTGAATTTGATCAAAGCCGCAAGCAAGGAGAGGAGGTGTTGGTCCATAGAGAGATCTACTCAACCCCAAGGCTTGAAACTTTCAGCAAGGCTTTGTCTCCATTAGATGAAGCTACCTCATCGAGCTCGAGTGCTGGTGATCACCTCCGGCAAAGTATGGAAATTTATGACCACTAGGCTTATAAGGTGTTGGTGTTTTGAAAGAAATTATCATGGCATGAGAAATCCACTGTTGGATAGGCTTGTCATTAGCATAAGATGGTTTGGGTAAAGTCTCATTCCAATATGAGCTCAATCAAACTCAGATCTTCCCTTAAATCATGGATGGTCTCCATTGGTCCTTAGGGAAGAACAGGGAGAATCCTGGTCGTCCATCCACACATTTGGGATGGACGGCTGAGATTAAACACACATTTTATAAATCCCTTATCCTTTTAAAACCATGGGATGATCCCTCGATCCTCGATCAATGGTAGATCAAATCGCATCCCACCGCCACGCCGCCAGATGCAAAGTTATGTGACGATGTAAAGTTGACCACCGCGGTCGTGTTGTGAGATAAGTGGATTAGTTAAGGATTTAATTAATTTTAATTAATCCCCTATGCTTCAAAATTTTATATCTCCCTCAATAAAATTCAGAAAAATATGAGGTAAATTTCTTTGGAAAACTAATTCAGCCTAGAATATTTAAAAAATAATTTCATTGAATTTTGAATTATACTTTTCTTTGATTTTGGGTTTTAAGGGAAATTTTATTTTGCTAATTATCCCTTAATTAATCCTTTGATTAATCCCAAACTTCTGGGTATGTTTTAGGGAACCTCCCTAATTTTTTTTTTTGGGATTTATTGTTAATTGGGGAATTGCAAATGTATTTCCTAATTACTCTCTTAATGTAATTAAGGATATTTAAGGCTTTGATTAGTATTTTAATTCATTATTAAGGTTGATTAAGGTTAGATCTAGTGACTTGGAGGCTTAGGGAATAATTTTGGGATATTTCCCCTAAGCTATTCCCTAAACCTCCTTTTCCTTTTTTAATCCTCTCTTAATTAAGGGTTAATTCACTAATTACTCTCTTAATTAATTTATTCTAAAACCCAGAACTTAATTAATCTACTTGGGTAGATGCTTAGGTGTTCAAGAGCCTAAGTTAAGAAAATCAAAACCCAACTCATATGTGTGAGGAGTGTTTTGAAATTACTTAAGTTAAACCCCTTAACTTAATTAACCATTAATCATGAGCCAAATTGCATTAGACCCTTTTTTTTCTTAGGTGCATTGAAAATTTAAATTTCTTGTGAGGTTTAATGTCATCTCATTGGCTCATGATTACTTGGTTAATTATGCTAAGGTGGTGTAGGTAAGGGTTAATTAACTTGCTTAATTCATACCTTAACCTAATTAAAATATATAAATAAATCTAATCTTCTAAAAATTAAAAAAAAAATATCAAATAGATGTGGAAATAGGTTATAAATAGCAAACTAAATCACATTTTTAAAATTGAATCAAATTCAAAATCAAATAAAAATCATACTAAATGAACTTTGATTTATTTTGAACTTCCTTATTTCATAAGATTGTCTTTAGGATTTAATTGAAGTGAATGTGTTTACATGATTTCATTGATTTTATTATTTTCCAACATGTTAAATATGTGTGTCATATGATTTCATGCATTCATATTTTTCAAAATTCAAATTTAAAATAAAAATATTTACTTTATGTCAAGTTCGCATATGTTGGCTAAAGTAAAAAATATGAGTGGCTATTATCACTATTAAATTCAAATTTATTTTAAATATATGAATCAAATGCCTAAAACTGAAAGTGTGCTTACTTATATTTTAATTATAAGCTTGCATGTGAGATAATATAAGGATGTGCTTAGTATAGGTTTTCCTTCTCTTTTCTTTTAGTATAATTTTGAATAGGATTTGGTAAGATATATGGTTCATTTGAAATGAACCTAACACTTACTAATTCCATATCATATTCTATTCCTATCACTAAGAACTTAATGCTTGCACACATAAATTGCATAAATAAATTGAATCGACTAATATAAATTTTTGCATTCTTTCTTTTCTATTCATTTCTTTTGTACACATGTTTGTATTTAAGGAAAGTGGTATATTAGTCTGGACAACCCTGAGATTTTGAGACTTTAAGTAGCCTAAGTAGGTCTTGTACCTTATACCTCTGGTTAACAATGGCATTGTACTCACTTATGCCTTTCTTACTTTCATGTGTGCATGTGAAAATTAGATAAGAAGTCCCTTTTCTATTAAATAAAAATTATATATCTTAAACTTCCAAATTTTCTTAAATGAATTACTTAGCATGCATCATAAAGTGTGTTAAATATTCTCATTTTTGTGTATAGATATGCTTAAGGACTTATTCATATGCATGTTATACATGTTGGAAAAGAAATGAAGTGATGTATGTTTTATGAATTTAGTTCATTTTATTTAATCTTAAAATGCCTTTCTTTTTGAATGTGTTTATTTAGAGTTTATCTAAACTTAAGATTAATTAAAATACCTAATCAAAATATTCACTAAACAAAACTAAAATGTGAATTTACTTTAGAGATTACTTTGGTTAGGGAAGTAAAGAGTTCTTTTCTCTTTCCCTCTCTTTATAACTTAGTAATTAATTGTAGGATTCATTTGAACCCAATCAAAACATGAAATAAAATCAACCCAAATCAACTAAATAACTTAAATGAAACCCACCTCTAAGTTGAATATGTTTCACACTTAAAAAATTCTAACTTAAAGTCGTAGCTAAGCATACCACACAAATCTTCAAAGCACATACATTAGCCTAAGTCACCACTTCTAGCTTTAGGCTAGGGCAGTGCATGGTTTGATGTTTGTTTTATTTTTTGATATATGTTTTAGACTAGATGTTATGGTGTATGCTCATAGAATAAATGGTAGGGCGATCTTAGTCCAACCATTATTTTTCTGCAGGGGATTGTGCTTAAGGGGCACTGTAATAAAAATATAAATACTTTTTGCTTGTAGGTGTGTATGCCCCTAAGAATAATCCAATAGGCTAGGTGGAGTTAGCCACCCATCTGTGGGGTGATAAGTCCAATATACATGCTTGGGATTTGTGTGGTTTATTTTAGCTATCTCTATTTTGGTGTTAGATTTCTATTCTTTTCTTTTCTTTTCATGTAATAATTAGGATTTTGAAATGATTGTTATGGGGATTAGGATGAACATTGGTCATAAGATCCTATCTTATGCACCATGTGAATCCTTTGGAGCATCCACCTTTCAACCATCCAAAAGAAGGAACCAAAGAAGAAAGAAGAAAAGAAGAATAAAGAAATGAAGCTTGAAGACCCCCATGACAATGAATTTCTTACTTAATTGTATTTAATTCATTTGTAATCCGAGTTTCATAATGGTAGAGCTCTACCCAATTTTTTTTTTGTGTGGTACACCACAACGACCTCTTATCCTTTTTTATGATTAGCTTTATAAATTGATTGATGATTTGTTTAGCTTGTATATTAAGTGGCATCTTTTCCCTAGTTTCTTCCTTGTTGTATATATGGCCTAGATGTGTATTAGGCCCTTAGGGAAAAAAAATCTTTTACCAAATCTAATAACTCAAAACTAAAAATAAGGAACTCATAACCTCACCTAAAGCTTAGGTTTAAAATCAAGATAAAAAAATTAGCAACCCCTTAACTGGATGAGTATTTCTTTTACAATATTATCAATAAATGCATCTTATTTCACCATTAATTGGAGAGCTTCCACCTTTGCCAGAGAAACTTGTCTTGACCTTTGAGAGCCATGGTGGAAACACACCTCCTTCCTTCTCGCTGATTTTGGCCAATAATTTTATTTCTCATGCATTAGGCATATGAATCATATTAGCCTAAGTCAAAATAATTGTCCAAAAATAAAAATAAAATGAAATATGAATTACATTAGATTTAGGTCATTTGAAGCATGTCCCTACATTATCTAGTCTCTTTAGGGAGTTAGTTTAAGAACTTAGTCTCTTTCTAAATAAATAACAACCTAACTATCTTGCAAAAGCATAAAGACTTGCCTACATGTATTTAAAATCATAGAAGAGTTGGCGCCACCCCTGCATTGTAAGTCCAAGTGAGTGGTTTGCCTCTCTTGGAGGCAAACCAAATACTATTTTCTTAGATTTAGGTTGTACTTTTGACCCTCGCCAAAGCTCCCTAGATTTATGTTATGAGGTTGCTTCTCCTTTTATGGGCCATAAGCTTAAATCCTCACCTCTTAGGCATTTTTAATCTTATGTTAAGGAATCATAAGTCCTAAATTTCTAATGAAAAATGCAACTCAAACAAACTAAATCAATTTTAAAAATATAAAGCCCAACTATAGGATAGTTTGAGATGCTCACTAGGTTTCTTAGCATCATGGGCTTCTCCTACTGATCTTTCTTTTTTGCTTTGATAATAACTCCCTCTCTTTGATCAATCATGTTTGATCTTAAAAAATAAACCAATCGATTGATAGTCCTCTCCTATTGAATTCTTTGAAGACAAAGATCATTTACTTTAATCAAGAGTATTCCTAAGGGATCCCATTCCTTAGGATGTAATTAACTATGGGGGCTTGCCCCTGTAGGGAACTTAACGAACCCAGTTTAAAATAAACCCTACTTTACTTTTTCATGTAAAGTAGGGGAAGAATCTCTGGTACATATGTAGACCCATTGTCCTTAGAAGTCCTTATTGAGGTGATCAAGTCCATTAAAGGGTAGTGAATTCTATCTTTCGAGATAGTATACTATTTCTTGATGACATACCCGAACACCCGAATAAGCACATCTGTGGATCTGCGTGGCATCCCAAAAAACAAATTTTTATATTCTTGCCTTTTCTCCACAGATTGAAGGCGACTCTAAAAAATTATTTCTACCAGATAGATTTTTCTCGCGACTCCGCTGGGGATGATTCCTCTCTCCATCTTTAGTAAATGATCGTTGTCTTCAAGTATCGATAGTGGGTTTGTACTTTGGTTTGAATCTGAGACTATCTTTCTTTTCGTTGGCACTTAGCATATTTCATTCTTAAGTTGAGTTAGCTAACATCTTTAGATTTTAGGATATCACTCTGTGTTGATCTTAAAACCCCCTTTGGGTTCTCCAATTGGTAAAAATAAAAAGATCTAAATAAAAAGAAAACATTTAAAGACTTCCTCCTTATCAGTTTTTATGATAAGGAAAGGTTTATTCTAAAATAATAAAGATAAAATAAATTTTCCATAAGAACTTTTCTTTTCAAAAGCACTCTTTCAAAAATGCACTTAATAAAATATTTTTCACAAAAATTTTATCACCCTCATTTAACAATTCTCATGATTGTTACATGTAGGAATTTTCAAAAAAATAATAATAAAACTAACAAAATTTTCTAAAAGCACAAATGAATATCTTCTTTCAATTCACTTTGATGAAGATTTTATTTCACAAAATAAAATGAACAATCATCTTTCTAAAAATTGCAATAAAAAAACTTTCAAAAAAAAAAAAAAAGAGCACACATGAACCTTCCCATTCAATATACCCACACATATTGAATTGAAGTTTCATTTTAAAATAAAATAAAATTTTCCAAAAGCACAAATGAACATCTTTCAATTCATTTTGATGAAGGTTTCATTTTCACAAAATAAAATGAACAATCATCTTTCCAAAAATCAAAATCAAAATTAAAAATTAAATTTTCAAAAAGTACACATGAACCTTCCCATTCAATACACTTACACTTATTGAATGGAGGTTTCATCTTCAAACAAAATTAAGTTTTTCAAAAGCACATATGGACATTTTCATTCAATATACTCAAATTTATTGAATGAAGATTTCATTCCTAAATAAAAATAATATCATTTGGAAATCCTAGTTAAACATATCCCATATATGATTAAGTTGGGATTCACTCTTTCAAAAAGCAATAATCACACACAAAACAAAATTTTACATTTAAAAAAAAAGATTGATCTCCATTCCTTCATACCAAAATTTGTTGAATGGAAGCCCTCTTTTCAAAAATTAAAACTTAAAAATCATATTTTCAAAAATAAAATTTTCAAAACACATTTGGAACTTCATTTAGCATACTCAAATTTGCTAAGTGAAGTCTCCAAACCCAAAATCAAAATTTTAAAACACATTTGGAACCTCATTTAACATACTCAAATTTTTTGAGTGAAGTCTCCAAACTCAAAACCAAAAAATTCTCATGCATCTTTGAACTTCTTTCCTTAGCATACCAAGTTTGCTAAGGAGAAGTTTCCATTTTCAGAACCAAACCAAATCAAAAATTTTGAACACATATTTTGTAATCTCATTTAGCATACTCAAATTTGCTAAGTGAAATTTCCATTTCAAAAAACCAAGTGGGACTTCATCTTTAGCATACCATATTTGCTAAAGTAAAGTCTCCACTTTCAATCAAATCAAAACAAAAATGAAACACCTTAGGATTTCCTTAGCATATCCAAATTTTTTATGGATCCCACTCTTTCAAAAATCAAACATCCAAAAACAAAAATGAAATACTTAGGATTTTCTTAGCATACCCAAATTTACTAAGAATCCTATTTTTAAAAAAAAATCAAACAAAGCACACTTGGGTTCTTAACTTAGCATACCTAAATTTGCTAAGTTGGAATTCCAATTTTCAAAATCAAAATAATAAATCACCAAAAAGAAATAATCTTTCTCAAACACTTCACTTAGCATACCCAAATTTTCTAAGTAAAATTCCAAAATCTTCAAACAAAAATAAAATCAATTGACCCTTACTTTAACATACCCAAATTTGTTAAAGGAAAAGGTCCTCAAAACAAAAATCTAAATTCAAACAAACATGAACCTATGAAAGAATCCTTCTCAAAATATTTGAATCCATATTTCAACATACCTAAATTTGTTGAAGTTGGATTCTTATTCAAAATTCCTATTTCAATCAAATTCTCAAATCTATTTGAACCCCACTTAACACTTCCAAGTTGTTGGATGTGGGTTCAAATTTTTAAATCAAATTCAAAAAAATTACAAAGATAGAAATCTAATACAAACTCATTTTCTATTCTTGATTCATAGGCATTCGATTAATGACAATTCAATTTTCCGTCTTTACGGTTGATAAAATGGTGATTCACCATTTTCACTTTCCCTCATGGTATAGATTTGGCTTTGGACCAAGCCAACTTCCCCCGACTGGATCATACACACCTTATCCACTTTGGTAGGAGATTCAAGGGAGCGAGGAATACATGTGAGGGCACTCCCTCACTACATCAGTAGGACCATTGTGATCGGGCAGAAGCCGATCATCCGGATTGATCTACCCTTCGATTCTGACATCTCCTCGTTGAAGAGGAAAGCAGTTGTAGTCCCACAAGCTTTAGTTGTGACATTACCGGCACTACGCGATTTGGTGCCCCATGGTTTCTCATTTCCCCAGTGAGGCTAGCACCCTCTCATTTGTACCCTCTAAGGGTAAGGCTCCCCTAGTCTCAAGGCTTGCCTCCCCTACTTTTGAGTATGGGTCTAGCTCTCACTCCTCCCATCCTACCAGGACACAGTGTAGAAACAAGAACCACATGTCAAGCGGTATCACACCAGGATCGCTAAGGAGATGGAGGCAGCAGCTCATTGTTGAGGAGTTCCCTATTATTACTTCACCATTGGTTACAATAAGTTAGTTCCATCCTCTCTCTAGGTCAGACAGAGAGAATGTTTGGAGGATTCGCTCATCACCTCCACCAGTGGTGCAACATCAGCCAACAGTTATTAGGAGTAGGAGATCGTACGCCGGCCTTCGATCTGTCTTATGCCCGGTAGGCGGAGCTTACGGACATTTAGAGTCTAGAGCTCAATTTGATCTCAGATCCATTATCCCCCGCAGTGTGGGGAAGCATATCCTTTAAGAGAGGGCTAGAGAGGCCCATACTGCTCACATTACCAGTAGGGAGAGGCAAAGGTTCAATTGCCAGTAGGCAGCTTTCACACTTATTGATTTTCCGGCTTGCTAATCGTCTAACATCCTACTTACTAGGACTAGTCATCACGAGGAAAACTCATGCATAGTGTCGTGGTGTCTCCCCACTCTACCCTCCTCCATCACGGTAGTCACAACATCTCTAGTTCCATCAAAGGCCATGAAGGCCATATCCGGGGAGAAGCGCACCCCGTTGGTGATCCGACTACAACCGAGGGATCCTACCCCATCCACACCGCCTATTATGGCAAGGCCGAGCTCTCCTACTTGACCTTCTGCCCGAGTGGTGGTGCGAAAGGAATTGCGACCCTGAAGCATCGTGGTCATCTCTTCACCAACTCTGCCAATATAGTAGGATGTGGAGATGGTGATAGTTATTTCAGATGTGGCAAATGATAGTCTAGTTGCACCAAGGATAATTGAAACTCCTAGGGATGTCACCCCTTTCATAGCTAGTGGCAGTCAGTAAGGTCACTCATCTAGCGAATACAGTCCACATAGGATTAACTCTCCAGTGGCACGTGAGGTCCGATGCCTCTCAGTACAAAATAGTGATCACACCGGTTAGCCTAGACTATTTGTACCTGCTCAGATTGATCATTCTTTAGATGAGATAGTGATAGAATATTTCATGGAAAAGAAGGAGATCTTGGGGTATGATTGGTCAGATGAAGAGAAAGTCAACTTTGATCCCAACAAAGATGACTTGTTGGGAGACTTAGCTGGAGTTTGTATGGTTGATACCAGAGGATCTCTTCTTAGGGAGCAGCAGGCCATGGAAGGTGATGAGGTTGATAAGAAAGACACTGCAGCATCAGCCCAACACCTCCGACATTAGTTGAGGTAGAAGGATGAGTAGATAGATAGGATGACATGACAGTTAGAGGACTTGTTGGCAGCAATTTCAGGACTCCAGAAACAATCCCCTTTAGTTCATCCAACTACAGTCGACATCAGTCAGCCTGAGTTAGTGCATGTTTTGGACCCAATCAAGACCTTACCTCCCGTTGAGCAAGGTAGCACTAGCATGTATAAGAAGGTAGTGGAAAGTACCTCCATACTATAAAAAGTCATAAAATTTATGGTTGAGCAGTAAGTGAAAAAAGCATTTGCACAAACCCGGGGAGGATCATCGGTTCTAAAGGGTAGACCCTACCCGGAGGAATTCGACTCAATCCAATATCTCAAGGGTTTCGTGCCACTTTCCTTCAAAAGCTTTGATGGCAGTGAAAACCCAAGGCAGCGCATAACACACTTCAGGGCCAATTGTTATAGCGTTGGTGGCAGTGACACTTTGCTTTTCTCCTCTTCATTAGTAGCCAGGTATTGCGATTGGTATCTTTGAACTAATGATTGAGAGACATTTGCGAGAAACTCTTCATCAAGAGGTTTGCTGAAGCTAAACAAAGGGTTATTGTAGGTGATCTCATTGTAGTACAACAACACATAAGTGAGTCCCTTATTGATTATATTCTTTGATGGTAACCTGAGTATGAAGTGTGAACCACAGCTGCCTGAGTAGCATGCCATTGAGATTCTTTTAAAGAATATCCATGATCCAGTCGCCTTCATGCTTAAGGGCTTCACTATCAAGACATTTGAGAAGCTAATAAACAAGGCGGCTAATATACAAGGAGAGGCCAAATAGTTGCCTTTTTAAGATCAGTTTCCTAAAGCAAAGCTACAAAAGGTCTACGAGAAGAAACTAGGAGCAATAGCAATGGTAGATAAGGCAAAATAGCCAGCTAGAGATCGTCAAGAGACCACACCTCGTGACCTTCACCTTCTTTTACCATCGAGGCCCTACAGCCTGGTAGCCTCCATGGCTAGCATACACGCCATACCACCACCGAAAGCGGCACACATACTCGTTGCAAGGTAGCTATGGTCCACTTACTCTTTTAGATAAGTTAAACAAACCTTATTCTTTTAAGAGGAGGTAATCGGGAATCTTTAAGAATCTCTTAAAGAAACTTGATTTTAGCTACCCAGGAGCCAGGAGAAAAAGGCAAAGTAATGATCCAAACTTTTGCCCTTACCACCGTATGCTAGGCCATATTTTGGAGGATTGCTTCACATTCAAGGATTGGCTTGAACACAGTTTCAAGACTGGTGTTGTAGTTATCCTAAAGGAATACCTTGTGAAACAACCATAAAGTTCCATCAGGGTAATCCTTGGGGATACATGTGATCCTACTAAAACTAAAGAAGGTTGAGATATTTCTTTATCCAAAACCTCTAAGAAGATCATCCAAAAGATCAAGAAGCTTTCCTTGCAGGGACCTGAGTCAGTTCAAACCTCCAACATCAAGGAAGGTTGCAAGTTTTCAGTGCCAACTTTGGAAATGGAGAGCTCAGTAGCAACACATGTGTCAGCCCATGATAGCCCTTTAGCGCAACCACTGATCGAGTCCAGCATCCACCCTATAGAAGCAGCTTCCACACCGGTGACTTCTTCCACTTCAGCTAGCTCTACTTCTTCTACTAGTAGAACTCTTGTATCGATAAGGGCATCAAATCCCTTACCCCACTCACTTTACTTGATTTCTACTTTGTACCTCCAAATAATTCTAAGAAATTAAAGAATAAAGCTAGTTTGAATTATATCTATCACTTCTGATGGGTTATCTTCTTCTATTTCTAATGATAAATCTTCAAGTTAAAATAACTATAACAATTTTGAACTTCCTCTTTCTGATTCAGAGTTAGACTTTCCTACTCTGAATACTACAGGTTCACCTCTAAAAATAGACTTAGAATCATCCAATTCTGAGGGTCCCGTAGGAGAAGCTATAGGTGAGCCTGATGTGCTGGTAGAACCTTCCATTACCCTACCATAAGAGATCGCTGAAGTCAATCTCCATGGTGGCAAGGTTCTACCTCCTAGGGTAGCACCTCAAGATAGAGGGAAATAAGTCATTGGTATAGAAGATCGAGAAGCCCTACCACAGGATGCTCCACCCTTGGATATGCTTGTGGAGGACCAGTCGAAGGTGGACTACAATGTCCTTTCTCATCTAAGAAAGTTGTCATCTAACCTAAGCATATATGATGCCCTTGTCTTATCCAAGAGATGAGGGAATCACTAATCAAGACTCTTCTTGACCCTGAAATATGCTTAGCTCAGCTAACCGTGGTTGACCTCATTTTTAGAATGAGCTCTCAACACCTCCATCTTAGGCTTCAGACTTCTCTTAGACTTTAAGAGTTCCTTAGTCTTAAGACACATCTAGTGATTAGGTGCACTTCCCTTGCCTAGAAGACTTAGAAGGTTTAGCCATAAGAATAGGTCATGCCTTAGAGGTGTTAAGAAATTCTCCTACCTTTTGGCTTAAACCATTCTTCACTTTCCTTCTTTCAAGTCAAACTCCAAATCAATTCTATTTGATTTTCTCAAATCAATTCCATGATTGAAATCCATAATTGAAATCCATGATTGAAACCCATGATCAAAATCAATCAAAAATTCTTAAGTCAAAATTTCCTAAGTCCTTAACACTTTCTTAAGGACTTAGCCAAAATTATGAGCTAAACCTATTCAAATCTTTGAGATTTTCTCATGATCCATTTATATTCTCATTTATATTAATATTTATAAATGAAATATAAATACAAATCAATCAAATGAAATTCAAAATTCCAAATCAATTCATGAAAAATTCCTTAAGTCCCTTTAATTTTCCATTAAAGGACTCAGCCAAAATCAACTCCAAAACTTGATCAAACCTATTCAAATCCTT
The DNA here is from genome assembly GCA_021442155.1 of Cymbidium sinense. Taxonomy (NCBI): domain Eukaryota; kingdom Viridiplantae; phylum Streptophyta; class Magnoliopsida; order Asparagales; family Orchidaceae; genus Cymbidium; species Cymbidium sinense. The sequence goes on from CM038222.1 coordinate 60,779,362, forward strand.
GGGATTTTCTCAAAATCAATTTATATCCTCATTTTTATCTCATATATAAATGAAATATAAATATAAATCAATCTAATCAAAGGCAAAATTAAATTCCAATTTAAAATTCATGAAATTCCCTTAAATCCCTTAATTTTTCATTAATGGATTTAACCTAAACTTTGATCAAACCACTTCAAACTCATGGGATTTTCTCAAAATATATTTGTATTCTCATTTATGTTCTCACATATAAATGAAATATAAATATAAATCAATCAAATCTAATTCAAAATTTTAAAAATTATATTAAATCCTTTAAATTCCCTTTAATGGATTTAACTTCAAATCATGATTAAACTCTTTAAAATCTTTGAAATTTACTCATGATCAATTTATATTCTCATTTATATTCACATATATAAATGAAATATAAATTCCAACAATCGAAATCTACTTCAAAAATCAAACTCAAATCCACTCAAAATCAAATCTGAGCCTTTCAAGTCAAAATCTTGAACTTAGGTAAAATGAATTCAAATCAAGCCAAACTCTTGATTTTTTTCTCATGGTTCAATCAATCCTACAATCACGAGCTCATATATAAATTCAAACCTCAATCCTTCAATCAAAAGCCAAAACTCCTTCATATTCTTCCTTTGAATATGAGATTTTCAAATCGATCAAAATCCATTTGAATTCAAACCACTTGTAAATGAATTATATTTCAATCATAAGTCCATATATAAGATCAATCAACTTCAAATCAGCACGACTTTGTTTCACTTGACCCAAGTAACCTAATATGAGCCAACTTTTGATCCTAACCAAATTGGATTGAACCAAACTCATATTTGCCTCTCATCATGATCAATAATCATCATGGGATGATCAATCAATCAAATTGGGTCAAACCAAGTCAAACCTAAGGGTTGACCAAGTCAACACTTAACCTGAAACCTAACATAGCCAAAATCTACCATAGGCCAAATTGATTGAAACCATTGATCTTCACCTACCTATGTTTGAACTTGACCAAGTCAACCTTTGAGCCTAACCTAGCCCATTTGGCCCACTTGATCCAAGTTGACCCATTTTGACCTAAAGGGCCAAAATGTGTCAAAACTTGATCTAAGCTAAATTGATTGAAACCAATGGATCAAGTCCATTCCAAATCACTTGTGGAACTTGACCAAAGCCTCAATTGGCCAACTAGACCCAACCTACCGCAATTGATATTAAACCCAACCTGACCTAAAGGGGTCATGTTGAGCCAAAATTGAACCTAACTCAAATTGATTGGAAATAAAGATACCAATCCACTTCATATAACCAACCAAGCCTAAACCTATCTTGACCTAACCCAAATAGGTCAAATGAGTAAAATAGGTCAACTTGACCCATTTGACCTAAATGAGTCATATGAGCCAAAACCTAATCTATACCAAATTGAGCCAAACCAAAGGCACCAAAATATTTCAAATGGTCATATGAACTAACTGGTTTGACCCATTTGACCTATTGGTCATCTTGACTGTTGACCCATTTTGACCTAAATGGTCAACATGAGCCAAACCTATATTCCAAATCCATTGAAACTCACCCTATTTTCTCAACATACCAAACATACTAAAATTGAAATGACCATTATACCCAAGGCCATAGAACAAATTTTGGCTAGCCCATGGGTATTTTGGTCATGCATCACAAATACTGAGGCTCTCCTAAAACCTCAAGGGGACTAGTGATGAGTCACCCAACCTAATGGGTCAAACCCATTTGGACATGGACCAAACCCGACCACCCATGGCCAAATTGAAGTTTCAAACTCTCTCCAAACCTCAATTGGATGCACATGGGAGTTAGGCTTCCACTCCTCTGGCCAAACTGACCATGTGCACACCTGTAACACCCAAACAACCCATTCTATGGTGACAATTGGATCAAAATGGCAAGCTTAGCCTCGACCGTCCAATTGCCATAGGGGAGATATACTCCCTTAATTCACTAAAATTTTCACTCATTCTTGATTGATTAGAACCCAGGAAGCTTTAGAAACCATCACAGAGCTTTCCCAAGGTGCCTAGAGAGCATTGAGAATTCCCATTCTTCGATTTTGCACAGTGTAAAATAGGGGAGCTCACCTTGAGCCAACTTCCACACTTCATTTCCTTCCACCTTTTGCAAGCACACTTATTGACCAAGTGACCCTCATCTAAGATTCCCAAGTTCTAAAGTCAAGGGAGGATTGAATTGGATCAAAGCTGAACTCAAGCTAAGGAGGAGGTGACCCATAGGAAAATTCACTCCATCTCAAGTGCTCCTAACTTCAGTAAGGCTTCATCTCAACCAGACAAAGCTTCTCCAGAGAATCGAGCACCGGTGATCACCCCTAGTGAGGTTAGTGAATTTTTAACCACCTAGGCTAAGAGGTGTTGGTTTTTTGTGAAGTGAATTTTAATTTCATAGGATCTTAGCTGTTGGATTGGCTACTTTGGTCCTTTAGATGGTGTGGGTTGAGTCTTGATTGAATCCATGAAGGATCGGGCTCGGATCTCCCCTTGGATTGTGAACGGCTCACATTCCTCGGGAAGAATCTCGCCCATCCATCCGTGCATTTTAGATGGACTAAGATTATTAGGCACATTTTAATCCTTTATCCGATATAAATCTACCATCATCTTGATCGATGGCTAAAGGTAAAAATGCATGCGCCATCGCCATTCTCTTGATGTGATAAGCTAAATGCTCATGTGAGCATGCTGCCGTACCGCCGCCATCACATCGTGGGTATTAAGTGGGGATGAGTTATTTAACTAATTAATTCCTAATTAATCCCTATGGCTTCTAAAAATCATAACTCCTCATAGAAAAGTTAGAAAAATAAAAGGAGAAATGTCTTGGATAAATAATTCCATTTAAAATATTCTAAAAATTTTTCAATGTATTTTGATTTCCCTTTTTCTCTGAATTTGGGTTTCTTTCGGAATGCTAATTAGTTAATTATTCCCTAATTAAGTCACCACCAATCTCAAACTTAGGGTTCATTTTAGGGATGACCCCTCCCTAATTTTCTTGAGATTTATTGAGGCCTTGATTAGAAAATTTCTACTCATTCCCTAATTACTCCCTTCATATAATTAAGGGTAATTAAGATGTAATTAGTGTATTTTCCCTATGATTAAGTTAGATTAAAGTTAGATCCAGTGAGTAGGGGTTTTAGAAAATAATTTTGGGGTATTTCCCTTAAGCTATTCCCTAAACTCTCTTTTATTTCCTTAATCCCTTTCTTAATTAAGGGTTAATTCATTAATTACCCCTTTAAATAATTTTTAAAAATTCTAAAAATTTTTAGAATTTAATTAATCTACTTGGAAAGATTTTTAAGTGTTCAATAGCCTAAGTCTAATTAAGGAAATTAAACCCCCTTTCATAAGTGTGAAGGGGTGTTTAAAAGTACTTAAGCTAAAACCCCTTAGCTTAATTAACTTTTAATTGGAGCCAAATTGCATTAGGCCATTTCATTACTAGGTGCATTGCAAATTTATATACCTTCTGGGTTTTATGTCTTCTCATTGACTCATAATTACTTAGTTAATTTTTCTAAGGTGGTGTAGGTAAGGGTTAATTAAGTCACTTAATGCATACCTTCACCTAATCAACACTTAAAAATGGATTTAATTATTTGAAAATTAAACTAAAATACAAAACATATGTGGGAATGGGTTAGGAACATCAAACTCATCTCACCTTTTCAAAATTAAATCAAACTTCAACCAAAATTATTTTGAAATTCACTTTGATTTATTCTAAGTTTTCTTATTCTTTAAGAATGTCTTTAGAAATTAAGTAAAGTGAGTTTGCTTACATGATTACATTGCTTTATATCTTTCCCAACATGTTAAATTGTATGCCATGTGACTTATGCATCCATGATTTCATATTTTCAAAGTTTTAAAATGAAATTATTTACTTTATGTCAAATGTGCATGTGTTGGCTAAAGTAAAATATGAGTGGCCATTATCACTACTAAATCCAATGTATTTTCAAAACCTATAAATGAAATAGTAAATCTAAAAGTGTGTTATTCATATATTAATTATTAGCTTGCATGTGATGAAATTATAAAGCATGTTTAGTGTAGCCTTTCCTTTCTTTCTTATGTTAGCATAGCTTTGAATATGGGTTAGTAAGATGTAGGGTTCATTTGAAAAGAACCCGACACTTACTTAATTCCAAACCCTATTCATCCCTATGTTCTCACTTAAGAAGGATTGCCTACACTGGCATGAATAAATTGCATTAAACAAAAATAAAACCATTAAGCAAACTTCTGCATATTCTTTTCCACTTTATTTCTTTTAAATGCATGCTAGTACTTAAGGAAAGTGGTATATTAGTCTAGACAACCCCGAGGTTATGAGGCTTTAAGTAGCCATAAGTAGGTCTTGTACCTTACACCTCTGGTTAACAATGGCACCGTACTCACTTATACCTTTCTTACTTTCATGCATGTATGTGAAATTTTGGAGAAAGAAAACCTTTTCTACTTAAGAAAATTCATGCATCCAAATCTTCTAAATTTTCTTAAATGAATTACTTAGCATGCATCATAAAGTGTGGTAATTATCTCATTTGCATGCATAGATATGCTTAGGGTCCATCCATATGCATATTATATATGTTGGGAAAGAAATGAGGTAATGTGTGTTATGTGAATTTTGATTCATTTTTTCTTAATCTTAAAATGCCTTTCTTTTGAAGGTTTGTTTAGAGTTGATCTAAACTTAGGATTAATTAAAAGATTTAATCAAAACATTCACCTAAATGAAACTAAAATGTGAACTTACCTTAGAAATTACTTAAGGATTAGGGAAGGAAAGAGAAGTTCTCTTCTCTTTCCTTTTCTTTATAACTTAGTAATTAATTGTAGGTTTCATTTAAACCAAACTAAAACATGAAATAAAAATAATCCAAAATCACTAAACAACTTAAATGAAACCCTCCTCTAAGTTGAACATGTCTTTCACACTTAGAAAATTCAAACCTGAAGTCCTAACTTAAGCATACCACACAAACCTTCAAAGCACACACATTAGCCTAAGTCACTACTTCTAGTTTTAGGTTAGGTTGAATATTATGTTTGTTTTATGATGAATATTTTAGATTAGATGTTGGGGTGTATGCTCGTAAGAATTAATGGTAGGAGGTTAGTCTAACTATTCTTTTCTGTAGGATTGTGCTAAAGTATACACTATCATAAATAAAAATATAAATGCTTGTGGTGCTCATACCCTTAGCATAATCTATAGGCCAGGTGAACTTAGTCACCCATGTGTGGGGTGATAAATCCAATATACATGCTTGGGGTTTATGTGATATGATTTGACTAACCTTTATTTTGCAAGTGTTAGTTAAATTTATTCCCTTTTCATTTAAAAGATTGTATATTTAGGATTTTGGAATGATTTGTTATGGGGATTAGGATGAACATTGATCATAAGATCCATCTTATTCACCATGTGAAGCCTTGGAGCATCTACCATTCAACCATTCAAAGGAGGATAAAAAGAAGAAAAGAAAGAAGAATAAAGTTTGAAGACCCCCATAATAAAAAATTCCTTTGCTTAAATTGTAATTCAATTCATTTATAATCTGGGTTGTATAAGGGTAGAGCTCAGCTACCCACATTTGATATTTTGGGTTTTTGGTGTCTCACCATAAATGACCATTTATTCTTTTTTGTTTAGTTTTATAAATTGATTCATGTTTGTTTAACTTGTGCATTAAGTGACATACTTTTCCTAGTTTCTTCCTTGCTTTATGTATGGCCTAGATGTGGATTAGGCTCTTTTGGGAAAAATAAATCTTTTACCCAACTTAAAAATTCAAACTAAAACTAAATAACTCATAACCTCATTTAAAGCTTAAGATTAAAATCAAGATAAAAGAATTAGAAACCCCATAGCTGGATGAGTTATTTTCTTTATAATATCATGCACAACAACTTCTTATTTCACTCTTGATTGGAGGGCTTCTATCTTTGCTATATTTTACTCTTGATTGGAGGGCTTCTATCTTTGCTAGAGAACCCAACTTGACCTTTGAGGGCTGTGGTGGAAACTCACCTCCTAAAAATTCTAGTTTATTTTGGCCAACAATCAACTTTCTCATGTATTAGTCATAAAAATCCTATTATTCTGGGTCAAAATAATTGTCCAAAAATGATAATAAAATGAAATTTTAAATGCATTAGATTTAGGTCATTTAAAGCATGTCCCTTTACATGATCTAGTCTATTTATGGAGTGAGTTTAAGGACTTAGCTACTTTCTAAATAAAAAAGTCTAGCATAAGCAAAAAAAAAGATTTTGCCTACATGTATTTAAAATCAGGAGGAGTTAGTTGGCCACCCAGTGTTGTAAGTCCAAGTCGTGTGATTGTTCCTCTCTGGAGGCAAACCAATACCCATTTTTTGCCTTAGATTTAGGTTATGCCCCTCAAAGCTCCCTAGATTTAGGTTTTGCTTTCTCCCTTGTGGGCCATAAGCATAATTCCTCACCTCTGAGGCATTTCTTAATCTTGTGTTAAGGAATCTTAAGTCCTAAATTTCTAATGAAAAATACAACTCAAATAAACTAAATTAATTTATAAAATGTAAAGCCCAATTATAAGATAGTTTGAGGTGCTTGCTAGTTTCCTAGCATCGTGAGCATTTCCTACTTATTCCCATTTTTGCTTCGATAATAACTCCCTCTTTTGATCAATCCCATTTGATCTTCAAAAATATAAACCAATCAATTGATAGTCCTTCCTATTGAAATCTTCAGAGACAACGATCATTTACCTTAATCGAGAGTTTTCCTAAAGGATCATGTCTTTTAGGATGTAATTAATTATGGGGCTTGCCCCTGTAGGAAACTTAATGAACCCAATTTTAAATAAACCCTACTTTTTTTTTTCATGTAAAGGGGAAGAATCTACATATGCGACCCATCCCTGGGAGTCCTTATTGAGGTGATTGGTTCCATTAAAGGGTAGTGACTTCTGTCTTTCAAGATAGTACACTATACCTTGATGATGTATCTGATTACCTGAATAAGTACATCTATGGATCTGTGTGGCATATTACCAAGATAAATTTCTATAAGGTCTCTTCTTTCTTTTCTCCAATTTGGTGATTTTAGGTGACTCCTCCTAATAGAGATTTTATTAACCCTAGATTTATCTGTCCTTCTTTCCAAGACTACCTCATTTCATCTTGAGTTAAGTTAGCCAACATCTTTAGGTTTTAGAACTGCATTCCTTGTTGGTCTTAAAACCCCCGTTGGGTTCCTCCAATGGGTAAAATGAAAAAGATCTAAATAAAAAGAAACATCTTAAAGACTTCCTCTTTATCATCTTCATGATAAGGAAAGGTTCATCTTAAAAATAATAAATCTTCCATAAAGAACTTTGCTTTTTCAAAAGCACCTTTTTTAAAAAAATGCACTTAATAAAATATTTTCCACAAAATTTCTTCACCCTCATTTAACAATTCACATAATTGCTATGTAGGATTTTCAAAAAATAAAACTAAACAATTTCCAAAAGCACAAATGAATATCTTCCTTCAATTCACTTTGATGAAGATTTCATTCTCAAAATAAAATAGACAACCATGTTTTCCAAAATCACAATCATAATAATAAAACTTTTCAAAAGCAATAATTGAACTCTTCTTCAATACATTCACAATTATTGAATGGAAAGTTCATTTGTAAACAAAATTATTTTCAAAATCAGCACACATGAATATCTTCATTTAAAATACTTATTTATTAAATGAAGATTTCATTCCCAACTAAAATAAAATATAATTTAGGAAATTCTACTTAGCATATCTCACATATGTTTTAAGTTATGATTCCTCTCTTTCAAAAAATAACAATCACACGCAAAATAAAAAATTTCACATTTCAAAAATAAATCAATCTCTATTCTTCATACTTAAATTTGTTGAATGGAGGTCCTCCTTTCAAAATCAAAATCAAACAATCATATTTCAAAAAAATTTTCCAAAACATATTTGGAACTTCATTTAGCATAATCAAATTTGCTAAGTGAGGTTTCCAAATTCAAAGTTAAAATCAACAATCATATTTCAAAAAAAAATTTCAAACACATTTGGAATTTCACTTAGCATAATCAAATTTGCTAAGTAAAGTTTCAAAATCCAAAATCAAAAAGTTCAAAAATCCTTCAAACATACATTTTGGAACTTCATTTAACATACACAAATTTGTTAAGTAAGGTTTCCAAAATCAAAATCCAAAAAATTTTCAAAATTTCAAACACATTTTGGAACCTCACTCAACATACCCAAATTTGTTAAGTGAAGTCTCCAAATTCAAAATCCAAAAATTTTCAAACACATTTGGGAACCTCACTTAACATACCCAAATTTGTTAAGTAAAGTTTCTAAATCCAAATTCAAAATCAACAATCAAATTTTAAAAGTTTTTCAAACACATTTAGAACTTCATTTAACATACACAAATTTCTTAAGTAAGGTTTCCAAAATCAAAATCTAAAAATTTTCAAAATTCTAAACACATTTGGAACTTCATTTAACATACCCAAATTTGTTAAGTAAAGTTTCCAAATCTAAAATCAAAATTTAAAAAATTAAAACATAATTGGGAACCTCACTTAACATACCCAAATTTATTAAGTAAAGCTTCCAAATCCAAATTCAAAATCAACAATCAAATTTCAAAAGTTTTCAAAACACATTTGGAACTTCATTTAACACACCTAAATTTGTTAAGTAAAGTTTCCAAAATAAAAATTTCAAAACTTTTCAAAACATGTTTTGGAACTTCACCTAGCATACTCAAATTTGCTAAAGTAAAGTTTCCAAACTCAAAACAAAAACATTCAAACACCTTTGGAACTTCTTCCTTAGCATACCAAATTTTCTAAGGAGAAGTTTCCATTCTTCAAAATCAAAAATGAAATCAAAATTTTAAACACACCATTTGGAATTTCATTTAGCACACTCAAATTTGCTAAGTAAAATTTCCATTTCACAAAACCAAATGGGACTTCATCTTTAGCATACCAAATTTGCTAAAGTTGAATCTCCACTTTCAATCATTTCAAAAAACAAAATGAAGCACCTTAGGATTCCCTTAGCATACCAAATTTGCTAAAGGATCCTACCCTTTTCAAAAATCAAAATTCCAAACAAATGAAACACTTAGGATTTTCTTAGCATACTTAAATTTGCTAAGAATCATATTTTCAAAATCAAACAAAATACACTTGGATTCTTCACTAAGCATCCCTAAATTTGCTAAGTAAGAATTCCAAAAAATTTCCAAATCAAAACCAAAACCAATTTTTCAAAAAAAAAAAGAAACAATCATTTTCACTTTGTTTAGCATACTTAAATTTGCTAAGTAAGTGAAAATTCCAAAACATTCAAATAACACAAAATCAATTTGACCCTAAATTTATTAAAGGGAAGGGTCCTCCAAATCAAAAATCAAAAAAATTCCAAATTAAAACAAAATGAACCTATGGAAGTATCTTATCAAAATCTTGAATCCATATTTCAACATACTCAAATTTGTTGAAGTTTGGATTCATACTCAAATTTCTCTTTCAATCAATCTTTTCAAATTCATTTGAACCCCACTTAACACTTCCAAGTTGTTTGATGTGGGTTCAAATTTTCAAAATTCAAAATTCAAAATCTATGAGAGAAAATGCAAGTTCATTTCTCATTGCATTTTTTTTTCATTGCGATTGTCGGGCCAGTGCAATGAATCACAAAATTTGTCTTTACCTTCCTCACAGATGGACCTAGCTTGGATCAGTGACTTCTCACTTTGGATCATACCCATTTGATCCACTTTGGCCATGGCTTTGAGGGAGCCAAGATCACTTGTGAGGGCATTCCCCTCACAGCCAGAAGAGGGTGGCGAGTCGCATAAGGGTAGACTTACCCCCAGATTCAGAGATCTCCTCACTAAAGAGGAAAGCTATGAAAGTACCATAGTCTTCAATAGTTTCGAATCTTAAGGCCCACAGGTCGTCCTAGAGTTCTCCATTGCCCCAAGTGAAGCAGCACCCCATCATTTTATTCCATTGCCTCCCCACATTTGAGTATGGGTCTAGCACTCCTCTTCCTACTCACCCAGACCAAAAAATAAGAACATATGGTCAAACCGGTTCCCATACCAGATAGCAGAGAGTTGAGGCGCTAAGTGTCGCCATGATGAGTCTTCATGATCACATCACCACCGGTTATGGAGAACTAGTTTCATCCTCTCTGGATCGATAGAGAGGATGAGGATTTGTCATCGCTCCTCCAAAGTGGTGCATCTATAGTAGAAAGTTTCGCAGAGGTCATACACCGCCTCGCCTATTCTTGCCTAAGTGAGTGTGCTGAGTCTGTGCTCGCTTGATGAATGTTATCCTCCGTGTAGGGAGGCAGATCTGACAAGAGAGGGCTTGTAAGGCCCATACATCATCCCAGGGGAGCAACGGAGGTTCAACCATCGGCTACGCTTTTGACTTTCCATATCATACCGATAGTATCCTCCTCCTGGGGGCCAGCCATCACAGGAGGGCAACTCCTATACATAGAGAGTCAGTGGTGTCTCCACCCCACTGCTCTACCCCACGTCCTCCATCGTCAGTGCAGGTTCCAGCATCACCCATTCTAGCCAAGGCCATGAAGGCCACATCCAGGGAGAAACATACCCCATTGGTGATCTGGCTATGGCCAAGGATTGTACTCCTCCTACACCACCCATTGTGGTAGAAGCTTGACCTTCGCCCTCTGCTAAGAAGGAGTGGAACCTAAGCATCATGGTTCCTTCCTTCACCAACTCCACATTCATGGATGCAGATGGTGACTACTATTATGGATATTCCGGATGGCCAAGGAAGCAGTGAGGATCATTCCGTGATTGTTACCCCATTACAAGCCGATTAACATTCTTCCGAGTGTATTCCATGATAACTCCCCATCAGAGGTCGGCCTCTCGCCACGATAATGATCACACCAGTCAACCCAAGCATTTTTTTTTTTTACCTGTAGAGTTAGATCAATCCTTAGATGAGATAGTTGCACATTATTTTATGTAGAAAATGAAGATCTTAGGGTATGCATGGTTTGATAAAGAAAGAGTTAGCTTCAATCCCAATGAAGATGACTTGATGGGGGATTCAACTGGCATACACATGGTCGAGACTAGAGGTTATCTCCTTAGGGACCAGCAGGCCATGGAAGGAGATGAGGTTGATCAAGGAGACATCAGTAATCACCATCACCTCACAATAAGGTAAAAATATGAACAGATTGATAGGATGGCACAGAAGCAGTGACTTGTTGGAAGGTCGGTTTTAAGCAAGCCCTTCCAGTTCCCTAGCACCGATGTCAATCGAAGCTAGTGCATGTCTTAGATCCAAGTTAAGACTCTACCTCCCATTGAGCAAGGTAGCACTAGTCTATAGGAAGGTAGTGGAAAGTACCTCCATACTGAAAAAGATCTAAAACCATGAGCAGTGAAGGAAGCTTTGGCTCAAGCTGGGAGGATCATCGCCCAAAAGGGTAGACCCTACAAAGGAATTTGATGTCATCCAGTATCCCAAGGGTTTCATGCCTCCTTCCTTCAAGAGCTTTGATGGTGGGAATCCAAGGCATCATATAGCTCACTTTAGGCCGCTTGCAAACATATGGTAGCGACACTTTACTCTTAGACTTTTATGAGCTCAGTATTGCTTTTGATTGGTATGAAGCCTAGTTCGCTTAGACATTTTGAGTTAGAGCAACTCTTCATCAAGAGATTTGTTGGAGCTCGAAAGGGTTACTGTATCTTCTCACAACAACACTCTGAGTCACTTGTTGATTATATTCTCTGATGGCGTAACCTGAGTATGAAGTGTGAATCACAACTATCTGAACAACATACCATTGAGATTCTCTTGAAGAATATCCATGGTTCGATCACCTTCATGCTTAAGGGCTTCACCATAAAGACATTTGAGAAGCTAATCAACAAGGTGGCTAGTCTACAAGGAGAGGTCAAACAGTTTCCTTTTCTAGATCAGTTTCCAAAGAAAAAATCCTAGAAGGTTTATGAGAAGAAGCCAGGAGCAGTAGCAGTGGTTGAAATGGGAAGCCTAGAGATCGCCAGAGACCACATCCTCAGCCTCTCCTTTCCACCACGAGCCATATACCTCCAGCCTCCTGCAAGACAACCACCGCCTCACCATACCACCACTAGCAAAGATGCATATCCACCGTATATGGTCCACCTACTCTTTAGATAAGTTAAACAAATCTTATTCTTTAAGAGGAGGTAATCGAAGATCTTTAAGAATCTTTAAAGAAACTAATTTTCAGCTACCCGAGCCTAGAGACCGAAAAGTAAAAGTCATGATCCAAACTTTTGCCCTTACCACAGATGCTATGCCACATTTTGGAGGATTGCTTTACATTTAAGGATTGGCTTGAACACAAGCAAGTATATTATCCCAAAGGAATACCTTGTGGAACAACCTTCCGCCCATTAGGTAATCCTTGGGGATACTAGTGATCCTACCAAAATAAAAGAAGGTTGGGACATCTCTTTGTCTAAAACCTCTAAGAAAATAATCCAGAAGATCAAGAAGCTTTCCTTGCAAGTTCCTGAGTCAACTCAAACCTCCAACACCAAGGAAGGTTTGCAAGTTGTCAGTGCCAACTCTAGGAAAGTGGAGCTCAGCAAACAACATGTGTCAGATAGCCTTTAGCATCCACCGATCGGTCGAGACCTTCCATTGCTTCCACACCGAACTTCTATCATTTTAGCTAATTCTTCTATTTTTTTTCTACTAGTAGAACTTTGTATCATCGGATAAGGGCATCAAAACCCTTACTCCACTCACTCTACTTGATTTCTACTTTGTACCTCTAAATACTTCCAAGAAATTGAAGAATAAAGCTGATTTGAATTATATCTATATCTCTTCTGATGAGTTATCTTCTTCTATTCCTAGCGATAACTCTTCAAGTCTAATAAACAATAACAATTCTGATCTTCCTCCTTCTGATACAAAGTTGGATTTTCCAACTCAGAATACTATGAGTTCACCTCTTGAGATAGACTTGGAATCATCTGATTTTGAGAGTCCCATAGAGGCTAGGTGAGCGCGCAAGTGAACTTCCACCACCTTGCCTCTAGAGATTACAAGTCAACCTCAGAGTGGCAAGGTTCTACCTCCTAGGGCATCACTCAGATAAAGAGGGAAACAAGTCATTGTACTTGAAGATCGAGAAGCCTTCCACAAGATGCTCCACCCTTGATATGCTTATGGAAGACCAGAAGGTGGACTACACATCCTTTCTCATCTAAGAAAGTTGCCATCTAAGCATATATGATGCCCTTGTCTTATCCAAAGAGATGAGGGAATCATTAATCAAGGCCTCCTTGATCAAATATGCTTAGAACCACTATAGGTGAGGAAGCACATTATGCAAAAAGAAGCCCAAGGGATCACCTTCATAGATGAAGACCTTCTACTAGGGGACTTGGAGCACAACCGTCCCCTATACATTACAAATCATGGACAGTTCGACTCACCAGGTTCTCATGGATTGTATCAAGAACATTATGAGTTTAAAGATCCTTGCCTATTTGAAGATCGACATCTCTACTCTCCGAGGAGATAGGATGATGTTGAGAGGATTCAATGATCAAGGTGAGCTGGCTTTAGGCTCCATAGTGTTACCGTTGGAGATCGGTGATTGGAAGACTGAAGTGAAGTTATACATCATTAATTTGAATACTTCATTCACTACTTTGCTTGGTAGGCCTTGGATACATCAGAACAAGATCGTTCCATCCTCCCTTCATCTGTGAATCAAGTTCAGAAAAGATGGAATTGAGTACCGTGTCAACGGGGATGAAAAGCCATTCTCAGAGAGTTGAGATTTATGAGGATGCGACCTATTATCTTCCTCAAAACACCCTTTCTGAACTTGGACAAAATTCAAATGCAAATGCAAAAAAGAAAAAAAGAAAATGAAGAAAAGATAAAAGAAAATGAAAAGAAAAGAAAAGTCCAAGTGAGCAAGAAAGGGGAATTGAAGAAGAAGTGGATCCGCATATCACATTCCACCCACAGTTCATTCCATCATATGAACATGTGGGTAGGATGGCTCAACCTCCACCAGTGAGGCAAAAGAGGTCCATAGTGGGGAGACCTCTGGCCTTTCACCAATAGAGGAGGTCATGTTCATTCATAGAGTACCCCTACTATTCACATAGACTTACAGGTCAAAGGATGAGTCTAATGTGATTAGTATACCAGCCAACCCCTCTGAGCGAGTTCTATTAGAGGTGATTTTTGATCTAGCTAGAGATGAAGACCAAGCCTCCAAGCAAAGCAAAGTATTCGAATCTGGTTTATGTGAAACTATCAGGTAGCAGTTGGGAGCCTTAGCTCTTACCTCACTTACACCTCAGAAAGTTGAAGGTTTGATAGTTAAGGAAGTCCATAAGTCTTCCAGTGATATAAAGTAGAAGAGGTTCTTTTCATCATCCTCAAGTCGAGCTTGATGTAGACTTGAGGAAGATACTTTAAAGAATTAATGGAATTACCTTTTGACTTTTACTCACCTTGTGTTCAAAATCTTATGCAAAAGGTTTAGTTTCTCACACTTGGATTACGTGCAGAATCAAGAGCAGACTAGATTCACACAAGGTCTATGATGATGAAGATTATTGCCTAGTTGTTACCAACCATTTGGAATCTGATAGGTTCTTCTCACACATCCCCAACTCTTATGAGAATGTGTGTTTAGAAACTTCAGATGATCCAGATGATCTCCAAGTCAAAGAGGCACTACCAGAGTTTGAAGAGGAGATTCATTCAACAATCGACAAGCTAAAAGAAATCAACCTCGGGATAAAAGAAAATCCTTGCCCGACATACATTAGTTTGTTGCTGAATGAAGAAGAAACCAATGACTTAGTTAGGCTATTGACTGAGTTTAAAGACTGCTTCACATGGAGTTATGAAGAAATGCCCGAATTATCTCTTGACGTTGTAGTCCACAAGCTAGCAATAGGCCCTAACGTTACCCCTATTAAGCAAGCTCCTAGACGCATACGATTATAAATTGAACAACAGGTCATTTCTAAAGTCAAGAAATTGATTGATGCTGGTTTCATCAAGAAAGAAAAATATCCGACCGAGTTAACTAGTGTCATCCCAGTTAAGAAGAAGAATGGCCAAATTCACATCAATTTTAGGGACTTAAATAAGGCATGCCCTAATGATGAGTTTCCTTCCTATACCAGTTAATGGTGGACATTGTCATCTCATGTTTCTCTTTCATGGATGGATCATTTAGCTATAACCAAATCAAGATGTCTCAAGATGAAAGAAACACCGCTTTCAACCTCGATCAAATCTTCTATTATAGGGTCATTTTTTTGCCTTAAAAATGCGGTGCTACATACTTCAATGAACTCATCCATCATCAGGTTGAGTGCTACGTTGATGATCTAGTACTCAAGAGTTTAGAAAAGAAAGACCACCTCTTAGACTTGAGAGTAGTTTTTGAATGGATAAGATAATATAACCTCAAGATGAATCCCCGAAGTGTGCATTCACAGTCGCTTTAAAGAAATTCCTTAGGTTTATTGTTCAACACTGGAGAATAGAAATAGATCCTGAAAAGATTAAAGCCATCTTAGAAATGCCACCTCCTAAGAGTTTAACTCAACTCAGATCCTTTCAAGGATGGTTAGTGTATCTAAGATGCTTTATCTCAAACTTATCGGAGATGCAAGCTCTTCTCAGCACTTGTCAAAAAGGAAACTAAGTTCAATTGGGATGCCATCATGCATTCAAAGATATCAAAGAATACTTGGTGAAGCCCACTCGCAGCTGATCCTTTACACCGCTACATTGGATGACTCTCTTGCTCTGGCCCAAGCCAACAATGAGGGAAGGAAAGCACTCTACTACCTCTCCCATCATTCTCGAAGCAAACTATCCACCTATTGAGAAACATTGCCTAGCTTTGATCTTTGCATCTCAAAAACTACGTCACTATATGCTTTCTTATAAGGTGAACTTGATCTCTCAAACTAATCCACTACTCTTATATGACCAAAGCTTCTAATGGTAAAAGCGTGCACTAGAATTTCTGACACACCCCGCTTGATTCTCCTTAGTGATGATCTCCGATAAATAAATCATGAACTTAGGGAGGCCAACAATCGATGGGAGATGTATTTTGATGGTTTGCCTCCGCACCAACAATGGTAGTTCTAACTCCATTTGGGCTTTAATTACAAGCTTAGACTTAGCCATCACTATTGATGTCAAGAGCATCAACATCTTTGGGGATTCTAAGTTGATGATCAACCATTGTGGGTCCTACCAGTCCTCAAACCCAAGCTTCATCATTACTAGGTATACCATGAAGTTGTTGGCCCATTCTCAAGTCACCATCTACAAGGTTCCCCAGAGAGAATGCGAGATGCCTTGAAACTTGCCAAAGAGTTGGCATGTCCGAGATGAGTCCATTTCAATAAGGGTCCAAAATAGATAGTCTTATCCCTTACAGAACTCATCGAGAGACTTTCTCTTGAAGGGGAGGTTATCGTTGCCAAAATGGACAAGGAGCTAGAGAGGCAACGTTCATAGATTACTTGAACACCGAAACTACCTCAAGAGAAATCTCAAGCCCATCAGGTGAAACAGAGAGCTCTTTCCTATGCTCTTATTGATGGCACCTATGATGGTCCTTTGATCAAATGTGGTTACATTATTTAGACAAACATGAAGCCTGTGGCATTGTAATTGAGGTACATTCAAGTCTATGTGGAGCTCATCTGTCCATTCTGAAGATGAAGTAGAAGATCAAAAGACTTGGATACTACTGGCCTTCTATGATCATAGATTGTATGGAAGTAGCTAGGAGATGCCATCGTGTCGTGGTCCTCCACCAACCACCCAACATTTTACACCCTACTTTGGCTTCATGGCCATTTGAGTGTTGGTACCGATTGTAGTCGACGATCCTCCTTCTTCAAGGGGCATCGATTCATCTTAGCTACCTACTTTTCCAAGTGGGCAAAGTCATCCCACTCGAGAGGTCACCACCATGTGCTTCAGGAACCATATCATATATGTTCTGGGTGCCTCGACAAATTATATAATAATGGTGTGCATTCAAAAGTACAAAGATCAATAGAATAAGATATAGCTTAGAGATACTCAACCATCTACTACCCCAGAGCTAATGGTTTAACAGAAGCATTCAACAAAACTCTCATCCAGATATTGAAGAAGTCTCTTGATGACAACAAATGATAGTGGAACGAGTTGGTTGAAGCTGGCCTATCCACATACATAACTCCAACTCACCCCATTTTCTTAGTGTATGGGTCAAGCCATTCTTCCTTAGAAGTTCAACTCCCTTCACTAAGGATAGCATTGGGTAACAAGATCACAATGTAATGCAAAGTTGTGATTAGAAAAGCTTGAAGGTTTGGAAGAAAGTCGCATACGGGCATGCCAAAATCTCGAGTTGTACAAGGCCAAAATTATTCATGCTCACAACAAGTCGGTGCCTAGGTCTTTCCGTAGAGAGAACTTGTGTTAGTCCTAAGGAGACCAATTGTTGCTCAAAAGATGGGAGGCAAGTTTGAACCCACTTGGGAAGGCCCCTATGTCATAGAGAAGGCCTACCAAGGAGGATCTTATCGCCTTATTGATTGTAAAGGGGAACACCCGATGCTTCCAATTAATGGGCTCTATCTAAAGAAATATTACCCATGAAATAAAATCATTTGAAAATAATTCATTAATAAAAGAATAAAAATGATTCCATTCATCAAATCTTCTTCTTTTGAAGTGTTGTTTGCTTGTCTTGTGAATCCGTCATAACGTGTTTAGGGTAGGTGTAAGAGTCCTCAGTGACATCCTATCCCTCTTTCACAACATAAACACAACTTTATGTTGCTTTTAGAATAGGTGAAAGAGAACCTGAGAGGCATCCTTTTCAATTAGCATAACTAAGTTAGGTGTGAGAGAACCCAAGTGGCATCCTTTCTTAGTGGGAATTCTTATTTCCATCCGTGACATCATTTCATAATTCCCCGATGTGTTTTAAGGTAGGTGTAAGAGTCCCCTAGAGGCATCCTATTCCTTTTAGCACATGCACAACAACAAACCAAATCTTTTGTCTCAAGCTATTTGATGTGGGAGCAAGCCCTCTATCACACTCACTCATTAGTTGCTCTAGTCGGCCCATGCTACCTCGCCAAGTATGTCACCTTGGTCATTTGTGGAAATATGTGAGTCCCGCTTTCTTCCTAACTTGATCATTGCAAACCAAAGAGCACCTTGTTAGTATGGTAGTATTCATTGCCTAGCCAATAAACTACCTCATGTTGACTTTGCTTAAGAAGATGTGAGTCCTCGTGTTTTCTTCTTGAACTAGCCATCATGTTCTAATTAGGTTGAGTATATTTGAGAGATCTTTCTTCTGACTATTTTGAGTTGATATAAGTCCCCAGGCATTCACTCAAGAGCCTAAGTTTAATAGCACTGTAGTCAAGACAGACTATCCAGCCCATTATAGGAGGATGTGAGTCCCCGAGCTTTCTTCCTAGGCTGATTGTTGCAAATTGATGGACACCTTAAGTTGGTTGATGTTCGCTATGCTGACAGCGACTCACCGGGTGAGTACACCACTCTTGGCAGATGGAAGTCTCCATATTTTCTTTTTGAGTTGGACACCGAATACCTATTGAATTTATGACTAGCCATGTCATCTTCTCCGTGGTGTTGGATTAAGCCACCGCCCCATCCCTGTGGAAACTCTATTTGGATCAAGTCCTTTACCCCATTTTAGACACTACCCATTACTTTTGATTGGACATCCCCCCCTTTCAACCTGATGCACAAATTTTTCCTTGTTCAAAATCAGATAAATTCGATATAAGCTCTTTCTTAGTTTGATCTCTCGCAAACTAATAGGGTCCATGATAAAATAAATTAAAATAAGTAAAATTTTTGCTTGTGGACTAGGATTCAAGCCGCCAAAGGGCTCTTTGTCCCAAGCAGACATCCTATCTTTAGGCGTGTCGAGAACTCCCCATAATTGCGACTACTGAGGAGATAAATCCCGTGTCAAGATTAACTCATGTCACCCTTAGGTCGGGTTCAATCTATTTTTCCACAAGGTTACCTAATCATTCTTTGAAAGATGTAAAGACTATCGCATTCTTTCTAGCGATTGTCACAAACAGCCCTTTGGTTTGATTTGTCTCAAAGCAATCAATCACCGTGGTCTTTCTAGTAGAAGATGTGAGTCCCTAGCTTTCTTCCTTCAAATCATTGCAATAAAGGCACTCCTTTGGTGGATAATTCTCCCATCACCGAAGCTACTCCCTTTGGTTCAAGAATAGATAGGTATAGGCTTCTATAAGTTTCTTATCAGTGTGATCCATCACAAATCGACGGAATCCATCAAAATAAATAAATTAAAAAATGAATTTAATCCTGACTATTCTTAAGCTGATCTAAGTCCCCTAATGACACTCACTCAATAGTCAGCCCTAGGTCGAGTGTGATTTATTGCCCAAGGCAACTGATCACCTCAGTGGTTCTTTGTTCTAAAAGATATGAGTCCCCGTGCTTTCTTCTTAAGACTTGACCATTATATACCAAAAAGGAATTTCTCCTTGGTTGGATAGTCATACCTTGTGGTTGGTGGACTACTCCCTTTGAATTGGTAAATCTGAGTTAGGTCTAGGCTTCCATGACCCTACTCAATGCAGTTCATCGCAAACCTATGGGATCCATCATAATCAAAACAACCAAATTTTAAAAATGAAATCGATCTAACTATCTTTGAGTTAATCTAAGTCCCCCAATGGCATTCACTCAATAGTCAGCCCTAGGTTAGTTTCAATCAGTTTCCTTGCCAATAGATTACCCTAGCAACTCGTCTCTCCTTTGGAGGATGTAAGTCTACTATGCTTTCTTCCTAGTACAACTACTGCATACTGAAAAGCATCTCTTTGGTTGGTTAGTCCTACTATGTGCTTAGTAGACTACCCCTTTGGATTGGTAAATCTGAATTAGGTCTTAGCCTCCATGGCTCTTATTCAGTATAACCTATTGTAAATCAACAGGGTTCATCCTAAAAATTCAAACCTAACAAAATTTAAACAAATTCAACTCTCTCACCCCAGTGGAGATCTCCCCTTAGTAAGATTCAAATCAAATCAAACCTTTCACCTCTTTGTAGATGACTTGAACCCTGCTCTAGTGGAAGGTTCACACTCTATCCCTTGGATTTCTTCCTCTCTTATGTCTTGGACATAAGTAGAGCCACATTGCACTGCTCTAAATTCTTTCTTTTCTTGGGTTAAGGATAGATAGTTTATTAGTGCTTGTGATCGTGTTTGATCATTGATCAACACTCTGGTGTTCCTTGTCAATCACACCACACCTATTGGGCGACCTTTGTTGATCTCATTTTTAGAATGAGCTCTCAACATTTCCATCTTAAGGCTGTGACTTCTCTTAGACTTTAAGAGTTCCTTAGTCTTAAGACACATCTAGTGATTAGGTGGACACTTCAGCCTCTAAGACTTAGAAGGTTTATCCATGAATAGGTCATGCCTTGGGGTGTTAGCCTCCTACCCTTTAGCTTAAACCATTCCTCACTTCCTTCTTTCAAGTCAAACTCCAAATCAATTCTATTTGATTTTCTCTCAAATCAATTCCATTGATTAAATCCAATTGAAATCCATGATTGAAACCCATGATCAAAATCCATCAAAATTCCTAAGTCCTTAACCCTTTCTAAGGACTTAGCCAAATCAGCTAAACCTATTCAAATCTTTGAGATTTTCTCATGATCCATTTATATTCTCATTTATATTCACATTTATAAATGAAATATAAATTCAAATCAATCAAATCAAATTCAAATTCCAAATCAATTCATGAAAAATTACTTAAGTCCCTTTAATTTTTCATTAAAGGACTTAGCCAAAATCAACTCCAAAACTTGATCAAACCTATTCAAATCCTTGGGATTTTCTTAAAATCTATTTATATCCTCATTTATATTCTCATATATAAATGAAATATAAATATAAATCAATCCAATCAATGGCAAAAATTAAATTCCAAATTTAAAATGCATGAAATTCCCTTAAATCCCTTAATTTTTCATTAATGGATTTAACCTAAACTTTGATCAAACCACTTCAAACTCATGGGATTTTCTCAAAATATATTTGTATTATATGTTCTCATATAAATGAAATATAAATATAAATCAATCAAATCCAATTCAAAAATTAAAATTCAAATTAAAAAAGTTCTATTAAATACTTTAAATTCCCTTTAATGGATTTAACTTCAAATCATGATTAAACTCTTTCAAATCCTTAAAATTTCCTCATCATCAATTTATATTCTCATTTATGTTCACATATATAAATGAAATATAAATTCAAACAATCAAAACCCACTTCAAAAAATCAAACTCAAATCCACTCAAAATCAAATCTAAGCCTTTCAAGTCAAAATCTTGAACTTAGCCAAAATCAATTCAAATCAAGCCAAACTCTTGATTTTCTCTCATGGTTCAATCAATCCTACAATCATGAGCTCATATATAAATCCAAACCTCAATCCTTCAATCAAAACCCAAATAAAAATCAATCCTAAAACTTCTTCATATTCTTCCTTTGAATATGAGATTTCAAATAGATCAAAATCCATTTGACTTCAAACCACTTGTAAATGGATATATATCTCAATCATAAGTCCATATACAAGATCAATCAACTTCAAATCAAGCTTTGAACAAGCCATTTGACCCACTTAGGCTCACTTGACCCAAAGTGACCTAAAGTACCCTTATGAGCCAACTTTTGATCCTAACCAAATTGGATTGAACCAAACTCATATGCCTCTCATCATGATCAACAATCATCATGGATGATCAATCAATCAAATTGGTCAAACCAAGTCAAACCTAAGGTTGACCAAGTCAACACTTAACCTAAAATGAAATCTAACATAGCCAAAATCCACCTTCATGACCTATGTTTGAACTTGACCAAGTCAACATGAGCCTAACCCAACATTTGGCCACTTGACCAAAAGTTGACCCATTTTGACCTAAAGGGCCAAAATGTGTCAAAACTTGATCTAAGCCAAATTGATTGAAACCAATGGGTCAAGTCCATTCCAAATCACTTGTGGAACTTGACCAAAGCCTCAATTAACTAGACCCAACCTAAATTTGACCTTAGACCCAACATGACCTAAAGGGGTCATGTTGAGCCAAAATTGAACTAAACTCAAATTAAATGGAAACAAAGATACAAATCTACTCCATATGACCAACCAAACCTAAACCTACCCTTGACTTAACCCAAATAGGTCAAATAGGTCAACTTGACCCATTTGACCTAAATGAGTCATATGAGCCAAAACCTAATCTATAGTAAATTGAACCAAACCAAAGGCAAAAATATTTCAAATGGTCATATGAACTTGACCCAACCTTGGTTTGACCCAATTGACCTATTGGTCAACTTGACCAAGTTGACCCATTTTGACCTAAATGGGTCAACATGAGCCAAACCTATCAAATGGATTCCAAATCCATTGAAACTTGGCCCAACCTATTTTCTCAACATACCCAAATTGAAAAATAGCAAATGACCATTATACCCTAGGCCATAGAACAAATTTTGGCCTAGCCCATGGGTATTTTGGTCATGCACTCATCACAAACACTTGAGGCTCTCTTAAAATCTCAAGGGGACCTAGTGATGAGTGGTGCACCCAACCTAATGGGTTTGGGTCAACCCATTTGGCCCATGGACCAAACCCGACCACCCATGGCAAATTGAAATTCCAAACTCGCTCCAAACCTCAATTGGATGCACATGGGAGTTAGGCTTCCACTCCTCTTGCCAAACCGACCATGTGCACTCTTCTAACCACCCAAACAACCCATTCTATGGTGACAATTGGATCAAAATAGAAAGCTTAGGCATGCCATTTCAGAGGGGAGATACTCCCAATTCATTAAATTTTCACTCATTGATCGATTGGAACCTGAAGCTTTAACCTTCACAGCTTTCCCAAGGTGCCTGAGAGAATTCCATTCTTTTCATTTTGCAAATGGGGAGCTCACCTTGATCTCAACTTCTTCCACACTTCATTTTCAATTCCTTTTGCAAGCACACTCAGGGACCCAAGTCCACCTAAGTTAATTCCCAAGTTATAAAGGAGAGGATTGAATTGGATAAAGCAAACTCAAGTGAGGAGGTGACCCATAAAGATCCACATATCAAGTGCTCAAACTTCGAGCTTTGTCTCAACTAGCTTTCTCCAAGGGAATCGAGCACGATCACCTGAGGTTTGAATTTTCAACCACTTAGTAAGAGTGTTGGTCTTTTGTGAAGTGGATTTTCATATAGGATCTTACCTTTGGATTGCCACTTTGGTCCTTAGATGGTGGGTTGATTCTTGATTGAATCCATGAAGGATCGGGCTTGATTTCCCTTGATTATGAATGGCACATTCCTCCTCGTGGAAGAACTCATCTCACCATCCATCCACATGTTTTAGATGGACCGAGATTATTCACATTTTAATTCCTTATCCGATTTATAAACAAGGGTACCTTAGTCGTCCGATCTTTAGATCTAAATGGTGTGCCGCACCGCCACCATGTATAAGTTAAATAGGGCTCATGACACGTGTAAAGCGACACCCGCCACCACGCGCATGTTGGGTATTAAGGGGATTAGTTATTTAATTAATTAATTCTAATTAATCTATGGATTCTAAAAATCATAACTCCTCATAAAAAAAAAAAAAATAAAAAAAAATACCTTGGATAGATAATTCATCTAGAATATTTTAAAATTATTTTCAATGTATTTTGATTTCCTTTTCTCTGAATTTGTTTATTTAGAATATTACTGTTAATTATTCTAATTTAAATTAATCTCAAACTTCTAGGATTCATTTTAGGGGATGACTTCTGCCTCCCCTAATTTTCTTGAGATTTATTGATCCTTTGATTAGAAAAATTGCTAGCTCATTTCCTAATTACCCTCTTCATGTAATTAAGGTTAATTAAGATGTAATTAGTAGATTTTCCTATGATTAAGCTTGATTAAGGTTAGATCCAATGAGTAGGATTTTGGAATTTTTGTATTTTCCAAAGCTATTCCCTAAACCCCTTTTCTTTCCCTTTCTTAATTAAGGGTTAATTCATTAATTACCCTTTAAATAATTTTCAAAAAAAAATTTTCAGAACTTAATCTACCTTGGGTAGAGGTGTTCAATAGCCTAAGTCTAATTAAGGAAATTAAACCCCTTTCATAAGTATGAAGGGTGTTTTAAAAGTACTTAAGCTAAAACCCCTTAGCTTAATTAACTTTAATTGTGAGCCAAATTGCATTAGGCCTTTCATTACTATGTGCATTGCAAATTTACCTTGTGGGTTTTATGTCATCTCATTGGCTCATAATTACTTAGTTAATTTTTCTAAGGTGGTGGTGTAAGGGTTAATTAAGTCATTTAATGCATACCTTAACCTAATCAACACTTAAAATGGATTTAATTATCTAAAAATTAAACTAAAATACAAAACACATGTGGAATGGGTTAGAACAGCAAACTATTCACTTTTTCAAAATTAAATCAAACTTCAAACAAACAAAATCATTTTGAAATTCACTTTGATTTATTCTAAGTTTTCTTATTCTTTAAGAATGTCTTTAGGAATTAAGAAAAGTTAGTTTGCTTACATGATTACATTGCTTTAGATCTTTCCCAAAATGTTAAATTGTATGTCATGTGACTTATGCATCCATGATTTCATGTTTTCAAAGTTTTAAAATGAAATTGTTTACTTTATGTCAAATGTGCATATGTTGGCTAAAGTAAAATATGAGTGCCTATTATCACTACTAAATATAGTATTTTCAAAACCTATAAATGAAATATTAAATCTAAAAGTGTGTTATTCATTTTTTTAATTATTAGCTTGCATGTGATGAAATTATAAAGTATGTTTAGTGTAGTATTTCCTTTCTTTCTTATGTTAGCATAGTTTTGAATATGGGTTAGTAAGATGTAGGGTTCCTTTGAAAAGAACCCGACACTTACTTAATTCCAAACCCTATTCATCCCTATATTCTCACTTAAGAAGGATTGCCTACACTGTCATGAATAAATTGCAGTAAACAAAAATAAAACTATTAAGCAAACTTTTGCATATTCTTTTCCACTTGATTTCTTTTATATGCATGCTAGTACTTAAGAAAAGTGGTATATTATTAGACAACGAGGTTATGAGACTTTAAGTAGCCCTAAGTAGGTCTTGTACCTTACACCTCTTAACAAATGGCACTCACTTATGCCTTCTTTCACTTTCATGAATGTATGTGAAATTTTGGATAAGAAAACCTTTTCTACTTAAGAAAATTCATGCATCAACTTCCAAATTTTTAAATGAATTACTTAGCATGCATCATAAAGTGTGTAATTATCTCATTTGTATGTATAGATATGCTTAGATCCATCCATATGCATGTTATATATGTTGGGAAAGAAATGAAGTAATGTGTTATGTGAATTTTGATTCATTTTTCTTAATCTTAAAATGCTTTCTTTTGAATAGGTTTATTTAGAGTTGATCTAAACTTAGGATTAATTAAAGATTTAATCAAACTCTCTCTTTCTCTTTATAACTTAGTAATTAATTGTAGTTTCATTAAACCAAACTAAAACATGAAATAAAATAATCCAAAATACTAAACAACTTAAATGAACCCTCCTCTAAGTTGAACATGTCTTTCACACTTAGAAAATTCAAACCTAAAGTCCAAACTTAAGCATACCACACAAACCTTCAAAGCACACACATTAGCCTAAGTCACATCTTCTAGCTTTAGGTTAGGTCGGTGCATGGCTTGATGTTATATTTTATTTTGTGATGAATATTTTAGACTGGATGTTAGGTGTATGCTCGTAAGAATGAATGGTAGGACGTGCTTAGTCTAACAATTCTTTTCTATAGGGGATTATGCTAAAGGGGTTTTATCATAAATAAAAATATAAATGCTTCTTGCTTGCAAGTGCTTATTCTCCTAGGATAATCCATAGGTTAGGTAGACTTAGTCACCCATGTGTGGGGTGATAAGTCCAATATACATGCTTGGGATTTGTGTGGTGATTTGACTAACCTTTGTTTTGTGTGTTAGTTAGATTTATGCTTTTCCTTTTCATGTAAAATTTGTATATTTAGGATTTTGGAATGATTTGTTATGAGGATTAGATGAACATCATAAGATCCCATCTTATGCACCATGTGAAGCCTTGGAGCATCTACCATTCAACCATCCAAAGGAGAATCTAAAGAAAAAAAGAAAGATGACAAGAAAGAAGGAAAAAAGAAGAAAGAAGAATAAAGCTTGAAGACACCATAACAATGAATTACTTTGCTTGAATTGTAATTCAATTCATTTGTAATTCAATTTGTATAAGGGTAGAGCTCGGCTACCCACATTTGATATTTTTGGATTTGTGTAGTGGTGTCTGACCACAAACGACCATTTATTCTTTTTATGCTAGTTTTATAAGTTGATTGATTTTTGTTTTACTTGTGCATTAAGTGGCATGATTTTCCAAGGTTTTTCCTATCTTTATGTATGGCCTAGATGTGGATTAGGCTCTTTAGGAAAAAAATAAATCTTTTACCCAACTTAAAAATTCAAACTAAAACTAAACAACTCATAGCCTCATCTAAAGCTTAGGATTAAAATCAAAATAAAAGAATTAGAAACCCCTTATGGATGAGTTCTTTCTTCTTTATAATATCATGCACAATGCATCTTGTTTCACTCTTGATTGGAGGGCTTTCCATCTTTTGAGAACGCTTGACCTAAGGGGTGGAAACTCACCTCCTAAAAATTCTAGTTGATTTTGTCCAGCAATCTACTTTCTCATGCATTAGTCATAAAAATCCTATTATCCTAAGTCAAAATGATTGTCCAAAAATGATAATAAAATGAAATTTGAAATGCATTAGATTTAGGTCATTTAAAGCATGTCCCTTTATATAATCTAGTATCTTTAGGGAGTGAGTTTAAGGATTTAGCTTCTTTCTAAATAAAAATAGCATAGCTATCTTGCATAAGCATAAAGACTTGCTTACATGTATTTAAAATCATAGGAGAAGTTAGTTGGTGGCCACCCCAGTTGTAAGTCCAAGTTGTGGTTTGTCCTCTGTGGAGGCAAACTAATTACCCATTTTTGTCTTATATTTAGGTTGTGCTTCACCCTCACCAAGCTCTCTAGATTTAGGTTGATGTTGCTTCTCTTTGGGCCATAAGCATAATTTCTCACCTCTTAGGCTTCCTTTATGTTAAGGAATCTTAAGTCCTAAATTTCTAATGAAAAATATAACTCAAATAAACTAAATCAATTTATAAAATGTAAAGCCTAATTATAGAATAGTTTGAGATGCTTGCTAAGTTTCCTAACATCATGAGCATCTCCTACTTATTCCCATTTTTGCTTCGATAATAACTCTCTCTTTTGATCAATCTCATTTTGATCTTTAAAAATACAAACCAATCGATTGATAGTCCTTCCTATTGAAATCTTCAGAGATAACGATCATTTACCTTAATCGAGAGTTTTCCTAAAGGATCCTGTCCTTTAGGATGTAATTAACTATGGGGTTTCCCCTAGGGAACTTAACAACTTTTAAAATAAACCTTACTTCTTGTAAAGTAAAGAATCTGGTACATATGCCCAATCCTCAGGAGTCCTTATTGAGGTGATTGGTTCCATTAAAGGGTAGTGACTTCTATCTTTTGAGATAGTACACTATACCTTGACGATGCATTCGATCACCTGAATAAGTACATCTATGGATCTGTGTGGCATCTTATCAACATGAATTTCTATAAGGTATCTTCTTTCTTTCCACAAATTTGAAAGTGACTCTAAAAGATTTATTAACCCACAACCGCTATGTGAGGAGGTCATAAAGAAGCTGGGATCACTTTCATTGATGAAGACCTTCTTTGGGGACTTGGAGACAACCGTAAATCAATGTTGACATGGATAGATTTTATTTCTAAGTTCTCATGGATCTGCATATGAACATTATGATTTTAAAGGCCCTTGCCTATTTGAGGATCGACATCTCCACACTTTGAGGAGATCGGATGATGTTGAGAGGATTCAATGACCAAAGTGAGCAGGCTTTAGGTTCTATAGTGTTACCTTTGGAGATAAGTGACTGGAAGACTGAAACTAAGTTTTACATCATTGATTCAAATACTTTGTTCATTGCTTTGCTTGGTAGGCCTTGGATACATCAGAACAAGATCATTCATCCTCTCCAATCATCAAGTTTAGAAAGATGGGATTGAATAACATCAATGGAGATGAAATGTCATTTTCAATTAGAGAGGTTGAGATTTATGAGGATATGACCTACTATCTTTCTCAAAGCACCCTTTCTCATGGAACTTGGACAAAATTCAAATGCAAAAATAAAAAAAATAAAATGAAGAAAAATAAAAGATAAAAGAAAATGAAAAAAAAATAAAAGTCCAAGTGAATAAGAAATGAGAATTGAAGAAGAAATAGATTCCCATATCACATTCCACTCACAGTCCATTCCATCATATGGACATGTGGGTAGGATGGCTTAACCTCAACCAAGGAAAGGAGGTAGAAATAGAGAAGTTCCAGAGGTGGAAGACCTCCTTGGTCATCACCAACAAAGGTCGGTTCCGATGGAGTACCCCTACTATTCACATGACTTGGAATTTGAGGATGAGTCTAATGTGATTAGTATACAGCCAACCCCTCTAGTTCTATTGGAGGTGACTTGATCAGAGACAAAGACCGCCCAAGCAAAGCAAAATATTTGAATCATGTGAAACTATTAGGAACCAGCTCTTACCTCACTTACATCTCAAAAGTTGAAGGTTTAGTTAAGGAAGTCCCTAAGTCTTTCAATGACATGAAAGAGGTTCTTTTGGGATCATCATTCTCAAGTCCTGAAGTTGATATAGAACTTGAGGAGGATTCAGTTAAAGAATTAATAGAATTACCATTTGACTTTTACTCGCCTTGTGTTCATAATCTTATACAAGAAAGTTTAACTCCTAAAACATGGTCCAGGCATAGGTCAGAGTATTTTGAGAAGCTATGGATCAATACAGAGAGGGAAGCATAATCAAGAGAAGGACTAGATTCATGGTCCAATGATGATATGATTACTTGTTACCAATCATTTAGAGTCGATAGTTTTCTTTCACTAACTCCAACTCTTAGAATGTGTTTAGAAACCTCATCTAGATGATCTCCAAATCAAAGAGGCACCGCCATAATTTGAAGAAGAAATTCATTCAACAATAGACAAGCTTAAAGAAATCAACCTCGATGTAAGAAAATTCACCGACATATTGTTTGAATGAAGAAGAAATAAATGACTTAGTTAGCCTATTAATTAAGTTTAAAGATTGCTTTGCATGGAGTTATGAAGAGATGCCCAGATTATCTCCTGACGTAGTAGTCCACAAGCTAGCAATAGATCCTAATGTTACCCCTATTAAGCAAGCTGACGCATGAAAAACAACAATCATTTCAAGTCAAGAAACTGACGATGTTGGTTTCATCAGAAGAAAAATATCCTGGTTAGCTAGTGTCATCCCGCTAAGAAGAATGACCAAATTTGCATATGCATCAATTTTAGGGACTTAAATAAGGCATGTCCTAAAGATGAGTTTTCTTCCTATACCAAATTAATGGTGGACATTTCATCTCATCAATTTTCTTTTTTCATGGATGGGTCATTTATTATAACTAAATCAAGATGTCTCAAGATGAAAGAAACATTTCAATCAAATCTTATTATAGGGTCATGCCTTCACCTTAAAATGGATGCTACATACCAACCATGACTCGATC
This sequence comes from Cymbidium sinense, assembly GCA_021442155.1. Lineage (NCBI taxonomy): Eukaryota > Viridiplantae > Streptophyta > Magnoliopsida > Asparagales > Orchidaceae > Cymbidium > Cymbidium sinense. The sequence continues at coordinate 60,809,389 of CM038222.1, forward strand.
TTCAATGAACTCATCCATCATCGTTGAGTGCTACGTTGATGATCTAAAAAAGCAGAAGGAAGACCATCTTTGACTTGAGAGTAGTTTTGAATGGTTAAGGCAATATAACCTCAAAATGAATCAAAGTGTGCATTGAGAAAAAAATTCCTTGGGTTTGTTGTTCAACATCGGGAATAGAAATCAGAAAGATCAAAAAAAGCTATCTTAGTCACCTTAAGAGTTTAACTCAACTCAAATCCTTCCAAGGATGGTCGGCATATCTAAGATGCTTTATCTCCAACCTATAGAGAGATGCAAGTCATCGCACTTGTCAAAAGGATGCCAACCAAGTGGGATGACAAGATACCTAAGATATCAAGCAAGATTTGGTGAAGCCTCTAGCAGTTTATAAGCATACCACTCATCCTCTACATCAGAGATGACTCTCTTCTATTGTCCCAAGCCAATGACAAGGAAGGAGAATGCTCTCTACCACCAATTGATCGCTAAAACTATCCACCTAATGAGCATTTAGCTTTGATCTTTGCTTCCTAAAAGTTATGTATATGCTTTCATAAGGTGAACTTGATCTAAAAACAAATCCATCAGATTCATGACACGCCAATGCTATCAGTTTGGCTTGTTGGTCCATGATACTCTCACAGATTGATATCACTTTTATACCCCTCCATGTAGTAAAAGGACAAGCACTAGCGGATTTCTTAACAACACACCCACTTCATGCTTATTCTCCACTTAGTCACGATCTCCCCGATGAACAAATCATGAACTTAGGGGAGGCTAGCAATCACCGATGGGAGATGTATTTTGATGGTGCTACTTCTTTTCATAAAGAGGAAGCACCAAGATCTATTTCCCAAAGGAGAGGGAATAGTTCTAACTCCATACCATGTGATGAGATTCTCATACTATCTTTTCAACCCCTCAACAAAGTGAGTATGAGGCTTTGATTGTGGTCTGAGTTAGCCATCACTATTGTCAACAAAGCATCAACATCTTTGGGGATTCTCTTGGTCAATTAGATTGTTGAGTCTACTAGGTCCTCAAACCCAAGCTTCATCATTACTAATGAGTATAACATGAAGTTGTGGCCCAAATTCCAAGTCACCATCTACAAGGTTCCTAAAGAACCAAGAAATGTTTTGGCCAAACTTGCAAAGATATGTCTCAAGATGAGTCCATTTCAATGAGGGTCCAAAATAGACAAGTCCTATCCCTTATTGATGCTGAACTCATCGAGAGATTTTCTTTTGAAGGGGAGGTTGCCATTCCAAAATGGACAAGGAGTTGGATTAGAGGTAATTGTTCATATATTATTTGAACACTGATAAATTATCTCAAGAAAATTCATAAGCCCATCAGGTGAAATAGAGAACTCTCTCCTATGCTCTCATTGATGGCAGCCTGTACTACCGGTCCTTTGACCAAATGTGATTATGTTGTTTAGATAAACATGAAGCCCGTGGCATTATAACTGAGGTACACTCAGGTCTATGCAGATCACATCATTCGATACAAAGATGAAGAAGAAGATTAAGCGACTTGGATTCTACTGGCCTTCGATGATCACAGACTGCATGAATGTAGCTAGAGATGCATCGCACACAGGTGGTCCTCCACCAACCACCCAACATTCTACACCCTACATTGGCTTCATGGCCATTTGAGTGTTGGGGTACCTACATGGGTCCTCGATCCTCCTTCCAAGGGCATCATTCATCTAGTTGCATCGACTATTTTTTTCCAAGTGGGCGAAGCCATCCCACTCAGAGGTCATAGCTCAACATGTGCTTCATTTTTTCAGGACCCATATTGTATATAGGTTTGGGGTGCCTCAATTAATTATATCTAATAAGGGTGTTGCATTAAAAAGCACGAAGATCAATAGCTTTGCCAGAAGACATGATTTAGATTAGAGATACTCCACCATCTACTACACCAGAGCAAATGATGTAGCAAAAGCATTCAACAAAACTCTCATCCAGATACTAAAGAAAACTCTTGAAGATAACAAACGATAGTGGAACGAGCAGTTGTTTGAAGCCTTGTGGCCTACCACACCACATACTGAACTCCAACTCCTACCCCATTTTTCTTAGTGTATGGGTCAAGCCTACCTTAGAAGTTCAACTCCCATCATTAAGGATATCATTGGGTAACAAGATCACTGAGAATGCAAAGTTGTTTCAAGGTTTGGAGGAGAGTCACTAGCTTGAACCTCGAAGTTGTACAAGCCAAAATGATTCAAGCTTATAATAAGCTCACCTAGGTCTTTCAAGTAGAGAACTTGTGTTAGTCCCAAGGAGACCAATTGTTGCTACCAAAAGATGGGAGGTTTGAACCCACTTGGGAAGGCCCTTATATCATAGAGAAGGCCTACCAAGGAGGATCTTATCAGCTTATTGATTATAAAAGAGAACACCCAATGCTTCCAATTAATGGGCTCTATCTAAAGAAATATCATCCATGAAACTAATCATGTTTAAAAATAATCATTAATAAAAAGAACAAAAATTTGATTCCATTCATCAAATTTTCTCTTCTTTCAAATCAGTTGTTTGGTTGTCTTGTGAATCCGTTGTGACATATTTAAGATAGGTGTAAGATTCCCCTAGTGGTATCCTATCCCTCTTTCATAACACAAACACAATCTTTTGATGTTATTAGAATAGGTGTAAGAGAACCCGAGAGGCATCCTATTTTGATTAGCATAACTAAGATAGGTGTGATAGAACCCAAGCGATCCTTTCTTAGTGGGAATCCTATTTTCCATCCGTGGCACCATTTCATCCAAACCCTTAGTGTGTTTAAGGTAGGTGTAAGAGTCCCCTATAGGCATCCTTTATTTTGATACAAAACAATAAACACAAATCTTTGTCTCGAAGCTATGATGTGAAGCAACCCTGGCACTCACTCATTAGTATATCATCTACATATTACCTGCTAGTATGTCACAGGGTCATTTATTGGAGGATGTAAGTCAGCTTTCTTCTAACTTGACCATCAGAAACCAACAAGCGCCTTGTTAGTATGTATTTCAGCCAAAAGTAAGCTACCTCATGTTGACTTTGTTTAAGAAGATGTGAGTCCCTGGGCTTTCTTCTTGAACTACCCATCATGCAAAACTAGGTCGAGTATTTAGGTTTAGGATAATCCCCAGGCTCATTTCTATTGACTACTTTTGAGTTGATATAAGTCCCCAGGCATTCACTTAGAGTGCCCTAGTCGATAGCACTTGTCAAGAATGATATCCCAACACCCTATAAGGATCCTGCTTTCCTAGGCTAATTATTGCAAACCCATGGCACCTTAGGTTGGTTGATGATGTGATTAAAGGACTCAGGGATATACACCACTCAAGATGTGACCCCACACTTTCTCCTGAGTTAATCAATAATATATATGACTAGCCATGTCATCTTCTATGTATTAAGCCCTAGCCCTCATCCCATGGGCATTCTATTTGGATCACATCCTTGACCCCATTTAGACACTAAAGATTGATTGACCCCCTTTTCCTAGTAGCCATGTGGAGAGAATTTGTTCAAGGATGCGATTCTCTCGTTCAAATTGAGATAGTCATGCTAATATAAGCTCCTTCTCATCCTCAAAACTAACAAGGTCCATGATAAATGAACAAAACAAACAAACAAACAAATAAATTAAGTCACTTTTGAATTAGGAATTCATGCCCCCAAAGGGCCCTTTTCCCAAGCAGGCATCCTATCTTTAGGCAAGAGAACTCATAAATTGCTTGACTACGAATGAGATAAGTCCCTCGAACCAGAATCACCCTTAGTCGTCAATCATAAGGTTACCTCAAAATCATTCTACTTTGGAAGATGTGACTATGATGCATTCTTTCAAAGATGATTGTCACAAACCGACTGCCCTAAGTCGTTCAATTTATTTGCAAATCACCCCATTGATTTTTTCTAGTGGAAGATGTGCCCTCGAGCTTTCTTCCAAGAAAGGCACTCATTTGGTCGATAGTTCTCCATTTGAAGCTCCCTTTTGGTAGTAAATCTGAGATAGATCTAGTCGATATGAGCTCTTCTCTTGATCCATCGCAAAACCAATGGAATCCATCATAATCAAATAAATAATCTAAAATGAAATTAATCTTGACTATCTTTGAGTGATCTAAGTCAAATGGGTATTCACTCAATATGTTGATTGCCAATAGATCACCCCAAAGAATAGTCCCTACTTTGGAGGATGTAATTCTACTATGCTTTCTTCTTAGTATAGCTGTTGCATACTGAAAGGCATCCCTTTGGTTGGTTAGTCCTACTATGTGTTTAGTAGACTACCTTTTTAGATTGGTAAATCAAGTCTGGCCCATGGTTCTACCAGCCCATCGCAAAACCAACAAGTTTCATTCAAACCAAAAAATTGAAATAAATTCAACCTTCTTCCCTACAAACTTAAATAAATCTTTCTCTCGAGACTCAAATCAAATCAAACCTCTCATTCTTGGATGACTGAACCTGCTTCTAGAGGAAGGTTCACACTTTATCCCTTAGTGATTTCTTCCCTCTCTTATGTCCTTGACATAAGTATAAACCACATTGCTAAGCTTGATTCTACACCTTGATAGATTATTTTTGTTAGTGCTTGTGATCTCTCAATGTTGTTGATCATTTGTCAACACATAATGCGTTCTTGTCACACACACACCTATTAGCCCCTTGTTGACCTCATTTTTAGAATGAGCTCTCAACCCCTCCATCTTAGACATAGGACTCCTCTTAAACTTCAAGAGTTTCTCAATCTTAAGACACATCTAGTGAATAGGTAGACACTCAACCTAGTCCTAGAGACTTAGAAGAGTTAGCCATAGGAATAGGTCATGCCTTAGGGGTGTTAGGAAAATTTGTCTACCCTTAGCTTGAACATTCCTCACTTTCCTTCCTTCAAGTGAAACTCCAAATCAATCTTATTTGATTTTCTCTAAAATCAAACCAACTCCATGTGATTGAAATCCATGAGTTAAATTCATGATTGAAATTCATGATTGAAATCATGGTTGAAATATATAATTGAAACCCCATGAATGAATTTCCTAAGTCTAAAACTTCTTAAGTCCTTAATCTTCTTTTAAGGACTTAGCCTAAATCATGACCTAAACTAATTCAAACTCATGAGATTTTCTTATAACTCATTTATATTCTCATTTATATTCTCATATATAAATGAAATATAAATTCAAACTAATCAAACTAAACTCAAAGTTCAAAATCAATTCATGAAATTTCCAAAGTCCCTTAATCCCCCCTTAATGGACTTAGCCTAAATCAAGATCAAATCAATTCAAATTCATATAATTTTCTCAAAACTCATTTATATTCTCATTTATATTCACATATATAAATGAAATATAAATATAAATCAATCAAATCAAAAATTCAAATTCAAATCCAAAAAATTTTCTAAGTCCTTTAAGTTTTCCTTATGGACTTAGCCAAAATCATGATCAAATCAATTCAAATTCATGGATTTTCTCATAACTCATTTATATTCTCATTTATATTCATAAATGAAATATAAATATAAATCAATCAATCACCAAAATTCAAATCAAAAAATTTTCAAAAGTCCTTAAATTTTTTAATGGACTTCCTAAATCATGATCAAATCACTTCAAATCTTAAATTTTCTCATGATCATTCATCATATATATATATAATAAAAAAAAATTTTTATATATATATATATATATATAATTATATATATATATATATAAATGAAATATAAATTCAAGCAATCAAACCAATTTTAAATCAAACTCAAATCTCAAAATATAACCTAAATTTCAAGTCAAAAACTAAATCAACTCAAAGAAACTTGACCTTCATGATTCAATCAACCACAATCATGAATCCAAACTCTTGATTTTCCTTCATGATTCAATCAACCCTACAATCATGAATCCAGATAAATACAAACTTCAATCACCAAATCAAAATCCAATTCAAAATCAAACCCAAATCCTTCATATTCTTCCTTTGAATATGAAATTGTCAAATGAATCAAAACCCATTTGACTTCAAAACCACTTGCAAATGGATTTATATTTCAATCATAAGTCCATATACAAGTTCAATCAAACTCAAATCAAGCTTTGACCAAGCCATTTGACCCACTTAAAGTGACCTAAAGTACTATGAGCCAAATTCTAATCTAACCAAATTGGATTGAATCAAACTCACCTATGCCTCTCATCATGATCAACAATCATCATGATGATCAATCAATCAAATTGGGTCAAAAGTCAAATCAAGGGTTGACCAAGTCAACACTTAGCCAAAATGGAACCTAACATAGCCAAAATCCACCATAGGCCAAATTGATTGAAACCATTGATCTGTGTTCATTCATAGACTATGTTTGAACTTGACCAAGTCAACATTTGAGCCTAACCTAGCCCAATTGGCCACTTGACCCAAGTTGACCCAACTTGACCTAAAAGTCAAAATGTCAAAACTTGATCTAAGCCAAATTGATCAAACCAAGTTCATTCCAAATCACTTGTTGAACTTGACCAAAGCTCAAATTGGCCAACTAGACCTAACAGCCCAATAATTGACCTTGAACCCAACTTGACCTAAAGGGTCATGTTGAGCCAAATTCAAACTTAACCAAAATTGATTGGAAACAAAGATACCAATCCACTTCATATGACTAACCAAACCTAAACCTACCCATGACCTATCCCAAATAGGTCAAATGGGTCAAATTGGTCAACTTGACCCATTTGACCTAAATGAAGTCATATGAGCCAAATTCAAAAATATACCAAATTGAATCAAACCACAGCCACCAAAATATTTCAAATGGTCTTATGAACTTAACTCAACCTTGGTTTGACCCAATTTGACCAATTGGTCAACTTGACCCAAGTTGACCTATTTTGACCTAAATGGGTCAACATGAGTCAACCATATTAAATAAACTCCAAATCCAATGAAACTTGGCCAAATCTATTTTCTCAACAAACCCAACATTTTCAAATTCAAAAATAGCCAAATGACCATTCTACCCCTAGGCCATAGAACAAATTTTGGTCAATCCATGGGAATTTGGTCCCTCTTCATATCAACTTGATACCTTCCTAATAGGTCAAGTGGACCTATGGAGAGGTGGTGCCCAACCCAATGGGTTTGGGTCATAAATGGACCCAAGGCCAAACAAACTCAAATTGTTAATTCAAAAAACCTCCTCCACTTGATTTAAAGCACATGGGAGGTTACCAATCCACTCAGTGCTCAAACCAACCATGTGCCAACTCTGATCAAACAACCCTTTCCATATGGTCAATTGGATCAAAATGACAAACCAAGTTCTCCGATTGCCATGGGGAGAGATATACTCCCCTAATTCATTTTTTGAACACCCTCATTCACATTGAGTAGAGTGTTAGAGCCATCGAGAGCATTCCCAAGCTTTCTAAGAGGGATTTGAAAAGCATTTCTCTTTTTCTTCCTTAAAAATGGGGAGCTCCATTGAATCCTCAACTTCTCTTCACCAAATCCACTTCCCCTCTGCACACTCCTGGGATCAAGTCGAGTACACCCAAGCTCATTCAAGTTCCCAAAGCAAGGAGAGGTTGAATTGAGCCGCAAAGCAAGAGAGGAGGTGTGGTCCATAGAGATCTACTCAACCTCGCTTAAACTTTCAACGTGGCTTGTCTCCACTGAAGAGCTACCTCGAAGCTCGAGCATCATGATCACCTCCGTGAGGTATGGAATTTTGACCACTAAGTTTAGAGGTGTTGGTATTTGTGAAAGAAATTATCATGGTTGAGAATCCGCATGATAGTTTGTCATTATATAAGATGGTTTGGGTAAAGTTCATTCCAACTGATGCATTTAGATGGATGATCAGATCAAATGCACATTTTATCCCTTATCCTTTAAAATCATGATGATCTCTCGCCATTCGATTGATCAACGACAGATCAAACCACGCCACCATGCATTATTTAAGTGATGGCTCACGCGTGATGCATGTAAAGCAGCCAATCAATCGCCGCATGTCATGATTGGGGGATTAGGGATTTAATTAATTTTAATTAATCTAAGTTTTAAAAAAATTCATATCTCTAATAAAATCAAAAAATATGAGGTAAATTTCTATGGAAAGATAATTCAATCTAGAATATTCTAAAATAAATTCAATGGATTTTAAATTATATTTTCTCTATTTTTGGTTTTAATGGAAATCTTATTTTGTTAATTACTTTAATTAATCTTGATTAATCTCAAACTTCTTGGTATGTTTTGGGGATGACTTACCTCCTAATTTTCTTGGGATTTATTGAAGGTTTAATTGGGAATTGGTATATTTCCTAATTACTCTTAATATAAGGATAATTAAGGGTTTGATTAGTATTTTTAATATTATTAAAGGTTGATTAAGGTTGAATAATAGGAGGGAATAATTTTGGGGTATTTCCAAGCTATTCTCTAAACCCCTTTTTTTCCTTAATCCTCTCTTAATTAAGGGTTAATTCATAATTATTAATTAATTTCTAAAATTCTAAAAACTTTCAAAACTTAATTAATCTACTTTGGAAAATGCATGAGCCTAAGTTCAATTAAGGAAATCAAAACCCAATTCATATGTGTGAAGCGGTGTTTTGAAATTACTTAAGCTAAACCCCTTAGCTTAATTAACCATTAATCATTAGCAAAATTGCATTAGGCCCCTTTTCTTCCTAGGTGCATTACAAATTTAAATTCCTTGTGAGTTTTTTTATGTCATCTCATTGGCTCATAATTATTTGGTTAACTATGCTAAGTGGTGTAGGTGTAAGGGTTAATTAACATAAATTCATACCTTAACCTAATCAAATATAAAATGAATCTAATCATCTAAAATTAAACAAAATATCAAACACATGGGAATGGGTTAGAAACTCAACACACATTTTCAAAATTAAATCAAATTCAAAATCAAAAAAATCATACTTAAATAACTTTGATTTATTTTAAGCTTTCTTATTTCATAAGATTATCTTTAGATTTAATTAAAGTGAATGTGTTTACATGCTTTCATTGTTTTATTCTTTCCCAACATGTTAAATATGTGTATGTCATGGTTTCATGCATTCCATATTTTCAAAATTCAAATTTAAAATGAAAATGTTTACTTTATGTCAAATTTGTATGGCTAAAGTAGAAATATGAGTGGCTATTATCACTATTAAATTCAAATTATTTTAAAAAATATATGAATCAATTATCAAAATTGAAAGTGTGTACTTATATTTTAATTATAAGTGAAGTAATATAAGGATGTGCTTAGTATAGGTTTTCCTTCTCTTTTCTTTTAGTATAGTTTTGAATAGGATTTGGTAAGATATATGATTCATTTGAAAAGAACCTAACACTTGCCTAATTTCATATTCTATTCATTCATATGCTATCACTTAAGAAGGTTACCTATCCTTGCACAAATTAAATTGCATAAACAAAATGAATCAATTAATACAATACTTTGCATTCTTTCTCTTCTATTCATTTCTTGTGTACACATGTTTGTATTTAAGGAAAGTGGTATATTAGTGGACAACCCCGAGGTTACGAGATTTTAAGTAGCCCTAAGTAGGTCTTGTACCTTACACCTCCGGTTAACAATGGCATTGTACTCACTTATGCTTTTCTTACTTTCATGTGTGCATGTGAAAATTGGATAAGAAATCCCTTTTCTACTTAATGAAAATCATGCATCATAAACTTCAAATTTCTTAAATGAATTACTTAGCATGCATCATAAAGTGTGTTAAATATTCTCATTTGTATGTATAGATATGCTTAGGACTCATTCATATGCATGTTATACATGTTGGGAAAGAAATGAAGTGATGTATGTTTTGTGAATTTAGTTCATTTTATTTAATCTTAAAATATCTTTCTTTTTGAATGAGTTTGTTTAGAGTTTATCTAAACTTAGGATTAATTAAAATACCTAATCAAAAAATTCACTAAATAAAACTTAGTAATTAATTGTAGGATTCATTTGAACCCAATCAAAACATGAAAGAAAATCAACCCAAATAAACTAAATCACTTAAATGAAACCCTCCTCTAAGTTGAATATGTTTCACACTTAGAAAATTCTAACTTAAAGCCATCATAGCATAACCACACAAACCTCAAAGCACATACATTAGCTAAGTCACCACTTCTAGCTTTAGGTTAGGTGCATGGTTTGATGTTTATTTTATTTTGATAGATGTTAGTTGTAAGAATGAATGGTGATCTTAGTCTAACCATTATTTTAGGGATTGATTGCTAATAAAAAATATAAAATGTTTGTTTTTACCCCAAGCATAATCCAATAGCAGTGGACTCACCCATGTGTGGGTGATAAGTCCAATATACATGCTTGTGAGGTTTGTTTAGCTAATCTCTATTTTGGTGGTTAGATTTACTTTTCTTTTCATGTAAATTTGCAATTAGATTTTGGAATGATTGTTATGGGGATTAGGATGAACATTGGTCATAAGATCCTATCTTATGCACCATGTGAAGCCTTTGGAGCATCCACCTTCCAACCATCCAAAAGAAGGAACCAAAGAAGAAAAGAAGAAGAAAGAAGAAAAGAAGAATGAAGAAATGAAGCTTGAAGACCCCCATAATAATGAATTCCTTGCTTAATTGTATTTAATTCATTTGTAATCTGGGTTGTATAAGGGTAGAGCTCAACCCAATTTGTTATTTTAGGGTTTGTGCGGGTACCCCACAATTTATTCTTTTTTACGATTAGCTTTATAAATTGATTGATGATTTATTTAGATTGTGCATTAAGTGACATCTTTTTTCTAGTTTCTTCCTTGATTTATGTATGGCCTAAATTTGGATTAGACTTTTAAGTAAAAATAAATCTTCAACCAAATCTAACAACTCAAAATTAAAAATAAAAAACTCATAACCTCACCTAAAGCTTAGGTTTAAAATTAAGATAAAAGAATTAGCAACCCCTTAACCGGATGAGTATTTCTTTTACAATATCATGAATAAATGCATCTTATTTCACTCTTATTTGGAGGGCTTCCACCTTTGCCAAAGAAACTTGGCTTGACCTTTGAGAGCCAAGTAGAAACACACCTCCACCCTTCTCGCTAATTTTGGCAAATAACTTTATTTCTCTTGCATTAGGCATATGAATCCTTTTAGCCTAAGTCAAAATAATTATCCAAAAATGAAAATAAAAAAATTATGAATTGCATTATTTAGTCATTTGAAGCATGTCCCTACGTGATCTAGTCTCTTTAGGGAGTGAGTTTAAGAACTTAGTCTCTTTCTAAATAAGTAATAGTCTAACTATCTTGCATAACATAAGACTTTCATACATGTATTTAAAATCGTAGGAGGAGTTAGTTGGTGACCACACCTAGGCGGTTGTAAGTCCAAGCAGTCGGATGATTTGTCCTCTCTTGTGGAGGCAAACCAAATACTCATTTTTGCCTTAGATTTAGGTTATGCTTTTGGCCCTCGCCAAAGCTCCCTAGATTTAGGTTTTGAGGTTGCTTCTCCCTTTTTTGGGCCATAAGCTTAAATCCTCACCTCTTAGGCATTTCCTTAATCTTGTGTTAAGGAATCATAAGTCCTAAATTTCTAATGCAAAAATGCAACTCAAATAAACTAAATCAATTTCAAAGATGTAAAGCCCAACTATGATAGTTTGAGATGCTAAGTTTCAAAGATCATGGCATCTCCTACTTATCCTTCTTGCTTTGATAATAACTCACCTCTTTGATCAATCCCTTTGATCTTAAAAAATGAACCAATCGATAGTCCTTTCCTATTGAAATCAAGACAACGATCATTTACCTTAATGAGTATTCCTATGGATCTCATCCTTAGATATAATTAACTATAGGTTTGCCTCAGAGGAACTTAACAAACCCAGTTTAAAATAAACTCGCTTACTTTCCATATAAAGTGGGGAAGAATCTCAAGACATATGTAACATTGTCCTTAGGAGTCCTTATTAAGGTGATTAGGTCCATTAAAGGATAGTGACTTCTATCTTTTGAGATAGTACACTATTCATTGATGATGTACCCGATCACCTGAATAAGCATATCTACAGATCTACGTGGCATCCCAAAAAATTAAATTTTTATATTCTTCTTTTCTCCATAGATTAAAGGCGACTCTATAGAAATTTTTCTACCAGACATATATATAGATGAAATCAATGTTACATGTTGAAACTCTCTTAAGAGCGTCAACTCAAATATTGATATATTTGTGTAATTTTATCTTGAAAGTTCTTAAAGGTGCTTAGAATTCTAGACAAGGGGTATTTTTAGTTTATGTTAAGTTTATTCGAGCCAATGCTATAAGATGAGATCCTCAAATATATTTGATTCAGTTGACATCGAGCTTTATAAAATCTCAATATATCCATAATTGTATCATAAATTGTAGGTTCTTACAAGAACAAAAATAATCTATTTCTATGCATGAAAAGATAACCATAAATGTCAAAATTGTATCTCCTAGATTTGCTAAATTTTGGAGATCAAGTCAAAAGAACTCTCAATCTTAGAAGCTTCAATCAACTGAGTTGAAAGAAACATCAACCTACTAAGTCAGACATTGGGTTCTAAAGGTCAACTCAACAAGCCAACAAATGGTCAGTTTCAAGCTACTCAACAAGTCGAAATGCGGAAAGAGACCTGCTCATTTAATGATAAAACCACCAACCCACTACAGCCAAGTTAAAGACTGGTAGTTCTAGCTTTGAACTCAACAAGCCCACAAATGGCCGAAGATTAACTTCTCCTCATCAACAAGGTGAGAAAAAGGCCACGGAAAGATCCCTTGGTTGTCAGTCCAATGATGATAACTATTCAATCTCAAACTAGATCCAGCTTAGTGATTACAAGTAACCAGGATTCAAGAGATCTTTCTTCTTGATCGATAGATCAAGACAATTAGAGGAAACTCTCAATTCAGGGCTCCCTCAAATCAATCTTTATATTGCCTGTACGGTGATATTTCAATTTATTCTCAAATGATCTGATCAAGCTCAAAGCACAGATCAAAGCCAATCTCTTCATCAAGTCCGTCAAAGCAGAAAGCTCGAGACTGAGAAAGCAATTTCATAGTTCATACAAAGCCGATGGCCAAACTAAAGAAATTTCATGATTATTCACTTTGTTAAAGCACACATTGCTAGACGAATGATTCAACATAGACTTTGTATAAGTCAGAAGACTGGGTCATCTATATGCACCCTTCAACGAGTCCATCAAACCAAAGCAAACACAGGATTCATGTCGTACATACACTTCCTGACAAGTCAATATGAACAAATCAGGTCAATCCTTCATCAAGCTTAAAGATAGGATAGAAGGAATTTTAAATTCGACCAAGCATGGTCAAATCGATTCCATAGCGGAGTTCTTCATCAAAACAAATAAACCAATTCCTCCAACAAACCCAACCAAGCATGAAGTTAGGGTTGGAGAAAATTTAAATCTGTAATCACATAAAAGAAAGAGATCTTCAAAGAAAGCTAAGCGGAGTAGATCATAAGAACTATTATCTATCAGTATTCTTCCCAATCATGTCATTTACAGTTTGCATTATACTAATGACAAATCCTATCAAAGCTCCATGAGCTATCAAATCGGTTGAAATGATCCATGTTTTCACCCATGTGAATCACATTTGTTGGGAGCATTTTGACCTCCATATGTGTCATAAGTCAAGTCAAGCCCAAAGTCAATTCAAGATGAGGTGACAATGCACAAATTCTCAAATACCAAGTCAAAATAAAACAACTTTTGATCGATGAACGGACTTCATTGTCGCATCTAGAACATCAAAATTAGTCAAAAATATAAATATTGCATTCAAAGATCAACCCATCGTATCGATGTGTCACATACATTCTGAAGTGAAGCTAATGATGTCTAAATGTCATCTGTTCATGAAATTGATTATGTCATTAGCTTCAAAATGCTAAAAAGTACTAAATGAGACTATCCACGCTCAATTTGGGCGAGTCTGTGTAAATGTCAAATAATTGGAAGTGACGGCACGCAAATCGAGATTGAAATGCACTTGACGTCACCAAAATCAACTCAAATGACCTCCATGAACGATTTCATATTATGTTTTATATCAACTAATCGAATATAAATATTACACAACTAGATTAACCAGCCATCGATAAGACCTCAAGATATTATATCGAGTAGACATCATAAAGCCAAAAATCTCCGCTCAGAAATTGACATGATTAGCTTGAGATATCAAAATATATCAAGTAAGACTATTTGCACTCAATTGCATCGAATGTTGAGCTCAAAGAATGCTGATTGAATAAATTGACTAATTATTTCTCAACCAAACCGCCTTCGACATAAACGCTCGACCAAATATCGAATAACTTAAGATTGACATATATATTAACTATATAATGATGTTGCTGTAAAATTTATATTAGGATTTGTTAAGCACTTAAAAATTAATAATATCCTATTTGATTTAACCAGACTTAATTCCTCAATTTGTAGCTGACTAAAATGCACAATCCTGCTTCAGCTCGGTTTGACCTCACCTCTTGGCTTCTTCCTCCTGCTCTTCCATTTGAATGGCTCAATCGCAAGAAATCGCTCCTTCCAGTTTTGTCAACCGCAAGCCACGAAAGCTGTCTCCCCTTCGTTCGAGCCTCAACCGCAAGGAACGGCAAAACCATTCCCGCTCGGCTCTCTTCGGTTCGAATGGCACAAATCGAACGCCCCACTCTTCATTTTCTTTTTTTATAAAAACTGCAAGACAAGAGGGCACGACTCACTCATTTTTTTTGCTCTCAAGCACGATCTCGTTTCTCTCACCCGTCGGTCATCGCTATCTCTCTCTCTCTTTGTTTCTCTCTTTCTCTCTCACTCTTACACTCTGTCTTCCTCTACTAAGTGAGGAACTTTTCGGAAGTGTTTGACAACGGATTGGATTTATTTTAAGTAAGATTTAGTAAATCCAGTATATCTGGATTTAGAATATCCTGAGTTGTTAAATCTAAAAATGTTTAAGAAGATTTATTAAATGCTAAATGAAAAAGATATTTGTGTATTCAAGATTGTTATGATTAAATACTAATATTTTAAGAAAATATAAAAATAAATAAATAAATAATATAATATTAAAATAAAAAAATATATCATTTAAGATTCCATCAAGGTTCAATCACAGCATACAATCTTACATGTTAAGTGATTTTATTTTTTTTTTGTCTTTTCTGATTTCATATAAAATTTTTAAGTTATGAGTTTAATTATTTAGAATAACTTCATCTTCATCTTCTTAGTCATACAGAGTTATTTTGCAATGCTTTTTTATTCATTGTGCTGGGGTGTCTGCTGGTACAAATCTTAGATGTAAGAGGTCATCTAACCATTACCCACAAAATCATTGATGTACATCTAGTTTAAAACTAAATGTTTAAAGTGCAAAGGTGCTTGTTCTTCAACATAATGATTAATAATATTTTCCATGACAAAATTCGGCCTCCATAATCAAATGTTTTATCCACTATCTCATTCAACACTGTGATCGTCTCATCCCACATATCAATTAAAAAGTACTCAGAAATTCAAACTATCTTTTTTCATAACTAATCTGCATTACCAAATTCAAATTGGTCAATGAGTTGTTATTCATGAAGCAACGATTATAAGTTACAGAAAATATTAGGAATGATACTTCACTTGCCTACAAAAAAAAAAGTAGATGATCACAATTAAACTATCAATCAATTATGGTTCAAAGGGGCTTTAATTTTTTTATACTTGTTTAGTATAGCTCCAAAGAAATGCAGCAATCAAATCATCAACACACCAACTTTCAACACAATAAGCATATCATTGTTTACCTATTGCTATGGAGGTAATAACCGCGCAGATTCCATCGGTTTCAACCTCGCTTCCTCCTCGTAACATCTATGGAGATTAGCTCATATGGCCGAAGAGTCCTTGCCATCCTGCCGGTAACTTGATCCCCATATAACGAGCAACGAAAAGAAGAACGACGCCAGGAAGAAGAGAACTTACCTGTAGCAATCAGAGATTCAATGCAAGCTTAAGAAGAAGGACCTAAACGTCTCAGCAAAAGAAATGACATCGAGAGTTGACAGCACCGCATTCTGCTCAAATCTTAAATCGATGATTTAACACCGGATTTATCGCTCCTTCTGATTTATGATTTCTCATTGAGGATTTACTAAATCCTCCTATGATATTTGGTGATTTACGGGATTTAGCGAGTTTGCCAAACACCCCCTTCGTCTTTACATAATGGAGGCATAACAGAGGTATCTCGGCAAAAGTAGATTCGTGATTATCTCCACTAAAATCGCACTGAGCTGAGAAGAACAGAGACATTTCTTTTCTTTGTCTACTCAGATTTGCTTCATCTATTTGATTTGTAACCCACCCAAGCCCCATGATGTCTTTCTAGGTTATTGGTTTTTTTTAGTCTGTTGCTGGAGAGTTGCACTTGCGACTTTGAGTTGAATTGGATGGAGGTGGTCTTCGATGGTGAGATGCCTGTCGGTTATCACCTTCACCGTGGATTTGGATATGGAGCAAATAGTTGGCTTATCCAATTAGAGGGAGGAGGATGGTGTAATGACATCAGAACATGCCTTCCCCTTGCCTCTGCGTCCGCGCATTTCTCTTCTTCGGACATCACTCCCTCTCCAAAAATTCTCTCATCAGACAACAACATCGTTGGCGTCGCCATTGCGGCGGCTGCGCTATCTATTGACGTGGACACGGTCACTGAGGCGGAGTTGAAAGAGAATGGCTTCTGTAGCACGCGTCAGACGAAGCTGGTTTGTACGACCAGTCTCGCTACTTGCGGCACCGAGCAGCTGGAGGCGCTTGCTGTCAGGAATGAATGAGGGTGAACATATGTCACGGCACACACGATTGGCACAGACAGATTATCCGTCAGGTTCATAGGCTTAACGAGGAGAAGGGGTTCGCTGTCACCACCATTTGTTCGTTCTTCATCCTGATATATTAGTTCTTGAGATTTTTGAAGATGGCAGATGAAGTGAATAGAACGACATTTGTCGAACTCCAAGGCCGCTTGATCGAGACAACCGCGAAGTTAACATATGTGTAGAATCAGCTGCATGGTAAAGACGGAGAAAAGAAGTGTGCTTACCTTACACTAGATGAACTTCAACAGTTTCCAAAAGAAACAAACACATCCAAGTCAATAGGAAAACTATTTGATCTGGAGCCGAAATCTGCATTCCCCTCTGCCGAAATCTGAAATTCTCCTTCGCCGAAATCCACAATCCTCCTTGGCGATCATTACAAGTCCACAGTAAAATAAGTTCAAAATGTGTGAATATGGAGATATAAATGTGTTTGTGTCATTCTTTGCAGGTTTCAAGATATATCTTATAGCGATCACTCCTTTGGGTCAAATATTCCAAAATACATATAAATGCTTGAATGATAATAAATTCATTACAAATATCTAAAATGAATATATTTGTGCAAGCAGATAGAATGCGACACTAAACTAAATGCTTCACGAATAAAGTTTTCCTTCAATATGAAAATTAAGGAACTTCATTCTAAATTATGATTTTCAAAATCAACGAAATCACTAATTTAAATTGTAAGTTTTATAAAAACATGTGTTTACATGAGATTTAAAGTTTTTTAATATCTAAAAAATGCAAGCTAAATTGGAATCAATTAAGTATTAATTCAAAAAATCTAATCGAATTAGATCTTTACAATACCTTCTACTGGATTCGCAACACTTGCATAAAGAGAAGCTATGCATTAAAAGATTCTCAAATACACCGCATTGCTAGTCTTGGATGGGTCCGTGATAACAAAACTTAAAAATCTATTATAAAAATTTTAAATCAGTAAAATATTTGAGAAGCTAATTCTATCATGTGATAGTAGATCTAATCCTCTATTAGGAGCTAAACACAGTTAACAAGATCTAAAGCTCAAATATATTCTAGTTAATCAATTAACTACCCTGATGACGGCTGTGTTGAATGGTGATTTCAACCGGAGGGGATACTTCCATCAAAATATGATTCTATTTTCAAATCTAACTCAAATTAAATATCAATCTAAAAACTACTTAAATGAAATCCAATCATTAAAAGCTTAAAACAAAATTCAATCTATCCACCTTCCATAACTATTTGTCGAAGGTGACAAATTAAGAAAACTCTAGCTCATAAAAGAGTCAATATCAAATCAAGTGTTCTGCTATATTCACTCTCAATCAATCTCTTGTTAATAAGGATATGGCATGTGTCCTCTGACTGCGTGGCTTGACCAGTAGGGTTCACAGATGATGCAATTATAATCAGAGTCCTCTGATCGAGTAGTTTAGCTAGTAAGACACCATTATATTATGATTACGATCGTAGCCCGTATGCTTCCCAATGGCTCTGTCCTTTGAGTTGTGAATCATAGATTATACTGAAAAACAACCTCTCCGTTAAGGTACTTAATCATATCTCCTGACAAACACCACCCAAGTATACAATGATCTCTTGATGACGTAACCCATGTGTTCGATAAGAATTCCTTAGTGGTCACTCTCCTACTAAGTAGACTAGAGTCCGATAGTGTAATGATGGAACCATGGGATTTAGATCGGTCACATCATCATTCCCCCAACCATCTAGTTTAAGCTGAAATGATGAATTTTATAATCTTAAATTCTAAACCTCCATATGCTACTACTATACGCTACACATTTAGTGATCTAACAACTAGCCTTAATCAAAAGTTCTCTCTCACTTATTGGGAGGGGTAATTAACTATAGGGGCTTGCGCCTATAAGAAACATAGAACCAGATCTAAAGTCTTCACCAAATAAGGAAGAAATCCTCAGGTAGTGTCTTATCTACTATTCCATCTACCTTCTGAAAATTACACTGACACTTAAATCACACTCTCTTCAATTCAATTTATCGAGAGGTTGGTGGCAAAGTTTTGGAGCCCACAGCTGCATGCTTATTTGTGTAGTCTTCCGTACAAATGGTCCAAATGTCAGTTTGCATCTGAAATAAAAAATCACGCTACTACCAATAACATGTGAGAGTCATTCAACTCTTGAATTGGAGAAGCTAGAGATAATCCTATTGTTGACTTGACTGATAGAATTAGAGGGATGCTTATGGATCAAAGATTAGAAAGGAAGCTATTGTCAGCTTAGTGGAAGTGTATATCGGTTCCTACAATTGAAGAATATATTAGAAATATCATAATAAAGAAGACATAATTTATTATCAAGAAATCAATCACATTCAAGGCAGAGGTTGAAGGGCATCATGAAAGACATGAGGTGAATATACAAAATATGTCTTGTGGATGCAAATTCTAGCAAATGACTGGTCTACCATGTATTCATGATGTTTCTTTCATGGCATGAAAGATCAATTGCATTGGCATATATATGTTGATGAACATTACTATACAAAAAGGTAGTTTATTTTTTATATTAAAAAGTTTTGATTAAACTATTGTTGTAATCTATATGACATACATTTATATGGGTGACATTATCTCTTTAAGTATATATCAAATGGCATACAATGGTGCAATTGCTACACTCCTAAGGAGAGAACAATGGATTGTGTCTAAGGATGATTTATAACTCGAGGTGCCAAATACATCAAGACTAAGGGGTAGGCTTAGAAAAAGGAGAATGCATAGCTTTATGGAGAACTCTAGCAAGAAAAGCAAATTGATGCACAAATGTGGTCATTGTGGTGAAAATTTTCATTTATCTTTTGAGAATAAAATATATACTTCAATCTTCACTCTATGCGAGATAAAATAAGGACGAAAATATACAACTTCTTTCTCTTTATGCATTTTTGACACCACGTAGATCTGCAGATGCTCTTGTTGAGGGTGATTGGGCACGACATTGAGGAGAGATGTACTATCTCGAAAGATAAAAATTACCATCCTACAATAGACCTAATCACCTCAATAAGGACTCCTAAGGACAATGGGTCTGCATGTGTACCAATGATTCTTCTCCTACTTTATATGGAAAAGTAAAGTAAGGTTTATTTTAAATCGGGTTTGTTAAGTTCCCTACAGGGGTAAGTCCCCATAGTTAATTACATTCTAAGGAATGAGATCTCTTAAAAATACTCTCGATTAAGGTAAATGATTATTGTCTCTAAAGATTTCAATAGGTAAGACTATCAATCAATTAGTTTATTTTGGAAGATCAAATAGGATTGATCAAAGAGTTGGAGTTATTATCGAAGCCAGAGGAAGATAAGTAGGAGATGCCCACGATGCTAGAAAACCTTGGGAGCATCTCAAACTATCCTATGGTTAGACTTTATATTTTTGAAATTGATTTAATTTATTTGAGTTGAATATTTCATTAGAAATTTAGGGCTTATAATTCCATAACACAGGATTATGAAAATGCCTAAGAGGTGAGGATTTATGCTTATAGCCCACAAATGGAGAAACAATCTCAGAACCTAAATCTAGGGAGCTTTGGCAAGGGCCAAAAGTGTAACCTAAATCTAAGGCGAAAATGGGTATTTGGTTTACCTCCACAAGAGAGAGTAAACCACCCGACCTCTTGGACTTACAACCACCTGGGTGGCCGCCAACTAACTCCTCCTATGGTTTTAAATTCATGTAGGCAAGTCATATATTTTATGCAAGATAGTTGGGATGTTATTTATTTAAAAAGAGACTAAGTCTTTAAACGTACTCCCTAAAGAGATTAGATCATATAAGGGTATACTTTAAATGACCTAAATCTAATACAATTCAGATTAAATTTTTATTTTTATTTTTGGACAATTATTTTGACTCATGCTAATAGGATTCATATGCTTAATGCATGAGAAATGAGATTATTGGCCAAAATCAACGAGAAGGAAGGAGGTGTGTTTCTACCATGGCTCTCAAAGATCAAGCCAAGTTTCTCTGACAAAGGTGGAAGCCCTCCAATCAAGAAGGAAAATAATATGCATTTGTGCATGATATTATAAAATAAGTACTCATCGAGCTAAAAGGTTGCTAATTCTTTTATCTTGATTTTAGCCTAAGCTTTAGGTGAGGTTATGAGTTCTTTATTTTTTTAGTTTTGAATTATTAAATTTGGTAGAAGATTTATTTTTTCCCAAGAACCTAATCTACGTCTAGACCATACATAAAGTAAGGAAGAAACTAGGAAAAGGATGTCACTTAATGCACAAGCTAAATAAATTATTAATCAATTTATAAAGCTAATTGTAAAAGAATAAGAGGTTATCAGTGGGTACCACCAAAAAAAAACCCAAAATAAATTGGGTAGAAGCTCCCTTATACAACCCAAATTATAAATGAATTACATATAATTGAGCAAGGAACTCATTGTTATGGGGGTCTTCAAGCTTCATTTCTTCATTCTTCATTCTTCTTCTTTTCTTCTTTCTTCTTTGGTTCCTCCTTTTGGATGGTTGGAAGGTGATTGCTCCAAAGGCTACACATGATACATAAGATGAGATCTTATGACCAATGTTCATCCTAATTCCCATAACAATCATTCCAAAATCTTAATTGTAAAATTATATGAAAAGAAAAAGTAAATCTAACTAATACCTGCAAAATAAAGATTAGCTAAACAAACCACCAAATTCCAAGCATGTATATTATCACCCCACACATGGGTGACTAATTCCACTCGACCTATTGGATTATTCTTAGGGGTATAAGTACCTGCTTAGCACAAGCATTTATATTTTTATTTATTACAGCGCCCCTTAAGCACAATCCCCTACAGAAAATAATGATTAGACTAAATCATCCTATCATTCATTCTACGCACATACATTCTAACATCCAAACTAAAATATATATCATAAAATAAAAGTAAACATCAAACCATGCACCGCCTTACCCAAAGCTAGAAGTGGTGACTTAGCCTAATGTGTGTGCTTTAGAGGTTTGTGTGGTATGCTTAGCTATGGCTTTAAGTTAGAATTTTCTAAGTGTGAAGAGTGTTCAACTTAAAGGAAGGTTTTATTTAAGTGACTTAGTTATTTTAGGTTAATTTTATTTTATGTTTTGATTGGGTTCAAGTGAATCCTACAATTAATTATTGAGTTATAAAGAGAGAGAAAGAGAAAAGAACTTCTCTTTCTTTCCCTAACTTAAGTAATTTCTAAAGTGGATTCATGTTTTATTTTTATTTAGTGAATGTTTTAGTATATGTTTTAATTAATCTTAAGTTTAGATGAACTCTAAACAAAACCTATTCAAAAAGAAAGGCATTTTTAAGATTAAGTAAAATGAACTAAATTCACAAAACATACATCACTTTATTTCTTTTCAATATGTATAACATGCATGTGAATGAGTCCTAAACATATCTATACATACAAATCTGAATGAGTCTTAAACATACATCACTTCATTTCTATTCAAGATGCATGCTAAGTAATTCATTTAAGAAAAATTGAATGTTTATGATGCATGATCTTTATTAAGTAGCAAAGGGGTTTCCTATCCAACTTTCACATACGCACATGAATATATGAAAGGCATAAGTGAGTATAACGCCATTATTAACCAGGGGTGTAAGGTACAAGACCTACTTAAGACTACTTAAAGCCTCACAACATCGAGATTGTCTAGACTAATATACCACTTTCTTTAAATATAAGTATGTGTATAAAAGAAATGAATGGAGAAGAAAGAATGCAAAAGTTTATCTTGGTTGATTTATTTTTATTTATGCAATTTATATGTACAAGTATAAGTATCCTTCTTAAGTAATAGCATAGGAATGAATAGGATATAGAATTAGGTAAGTGTTAGATTCTTTTCAAATGAACTATACAGTTTGTCAAATCATATTCAAAACTAGGCTAAAAGAGAGGAGAAGGAAAACTTACACTAAGCACATCCTTATATTTTGCTCACATGAAAACTTATAAGTAAGATATAACACACTTTTAGTTTTGATAATCGATTCATATATTTTGAAAATAATTTGAATTTAATAATGATAATAGCCACCCATATTCTTACTTTAGCCAACACATGCAATTTTGACATAAAAAAATATTTTCATTTTAAATTTGATTTTTAAAAAGCATGGATGCATGAAATTATATGACATACATGTTTAGCATATTGGAAAATAACTAAAATAATGAAAGCATGTAAACACATTCACCTTAATTAATTCTTAAAGGCAATCTCATGAAATAAAAAAGCTTAAAATATATCAAAGTTTGTTTAATATTATTTTTATTTGATCTTGAATTTGATTTAATTTTGAAAATTTGAAGTGATTTTGCTATTCCTAACCCATTCCCACATGTTTTTAATATTTTTGTTTAATTTTTAGGTGATTAGATTCATTTTATATTTTGATTAGGTTAAGGTATAAATTAAGCATATTAATTACCCATGTGGCAAGCTCTGATTGGCCACTTAAACATCCCAAGGGAATCAAGCATATCCAGAGGTGATCATCGGCGCTTGATTCCTTTGAGAAGCTTCGTCTGGTTAAGACGAAGCTTTGGTGAAAGTTTTAGCTCTTGAGGTTGACTGGATGGCTTTATGGACCAACTCCTCCTCCAAGTGAGCTCGGCTTTGATTGAATTGGATCTTCCCTTGCCTTTGGAGCTTGGAAAAGAGCTTGGTCAAGCTCGACTTGATCCTCTCATGGAGCTTTCCAAGGGAATTTGGTTGATATTGAGTATTGGCTAAGTTCAAAATCCTATGGAGCTCCTCTGTATTCACCTTGTGAAAACCGAGAAGATGAAGTTGGCAAGTGCTTGAGGGAGCTTCGGATCACTGGGAAAAGACTCCTCTGGCTTCCTCACACTCAATTGATAATGGGGAACTGAAGATTCAAATGAATTAGGAGGAGTATATCTCTCCCTTTGGCAATAGGACGATCGAGAAGGGAGGAGCCGTTTTGATCCAATTGAGCTTAGGCGGGGTTTTAGCTAGCTCTGAGTTTTTTTTAGGCTAGGGAGTGGATTAGTGGAGTCCCCATGTGCTCCATTTGAGTGGAGACATGATTCCCATGTGCCAATTTCCATGCACATGGTCAGTTTGGCCCTTGGGTCAAGTGGGGCTAACCCAAACCCATTGGGTTGGGTGCACCACCCTCCCTAGTGTTCACTTGATCCATTGGAGGAGTATCAAGTATGTATGAAGAGGGTTTGACCAAATTC
The DNA here is from genome assembly GCA_021442155.1 of Cymbidium sinense. NCBI lineage: Eukaryota > Viridiplantae > Streptophyta > Magnoliopsida > Asparagales > Orchidaceae > Cymbidium > Cymbidium sinense. Next base: position 60,833,623 of record CM038222.1, read on the forward strand.
TAAGTGGAATTGGCCAAAATTTGTTCTATGGCCTAGGGGTAAAATGGTCATTTGGCTGATTTTTGAATTTAGATATGTTAAGAAAATATGTTTGACCAAATTTCATTAGATTTGGAGTTCATTTGGTATGATTTGGCTCATGTTGACTCACTTAGGTCAAAATGGGTCAACTTGGGTCAAGTTGATCAATTGATCAAATTGAGTCAAACTAAGGGTTGGGTCAAGCTGATATGACCAGTTAAAATGTTTTGGTAGCTTTAGTTTGATTCAATTTGGTTCATATGACTTCATTTAGTTCAAATGAGTCAAGTTGACTAATTTGACCTATTTAACCTAGGTCATGGGTAGATTTAGGTTTGGTTAGTCATATGAAGTGAATTATTATCTTTGTTTTCAATCAATTTTAGTTATGTTTGAATTTGGCTCAGCATGACCCTTTAGGTCAAGTTGGGTTCAAGGTCAATTGGGCTAGGTTAGGTCTAGTTGGTCAATTGAGGTTTTGGTCAAGTTCAACAAGTAATTTGGAATGAACTTAACCTATTGGTTTCAATCAATTTGGCTTAGATCAAGTTTTGACACATTTTGACTTTTTAGGTCAAGTTGGGTCAACTTGGGTCAAGTGACTAATTGGGCTAGGTTAAGCTCAAATGTTGACTTAGTCAAGTTCAAACATAGGCCTTGAATGAACTTAGATCAATAGTTTCAAACAGTTTGGCCTATAGTGGATTTTGGCTATGTTAGGTTTCATTTTAGCTAAGTGTTGACTTGGTCAACCCTTAGGTTTGACTTGGTTTGACCCAATTTATTTGATTGATCATCTCATGATGATTGTTGATCATGATGAGAGGCATAGGTGAGTTTGATTCAATCCAATTTGGCTAGGATTAGAATTTGGCACATAATGGTACTTTAGGTCACTTTGGATCAAGTGAGCCTCAGTGGGTCAAATGACTTGGTCAAAGCTTGATTTGAGTTTGATTGAACTTGCATATGAACTCATGATTGAAATATAAATTCATTTGTAAATGGTTTGAAGCCAAATGAGTTTTGATTCATTTGACAATTTCAAGTTCAAAGGGTGAACATGAAATGGATTTTGGCTTGATTTTTGAATTGAGTTTTGGTTAAGTGATTGAAGTTTGTATTTATATTTGAATTCATGATTGAAGGGTTGATTGAATCATGAAGGAAAATCAAGAGTTTGGCTTGATTTGAATTTGATTTGGCTAAGTTCAAGATTTTGACTTGAAAGGCTTAAGTTGGATTTTGAATGAGTTTGAGTTTGATTTTTGGAAGTGGTTTTGATTGTTTGAATTTATATTTCATTTATACATGTGAATATAAATGAGAATATAAATAATTATGATAAAATTTCAAGGATTTGAAGTGATTTGATCATGATCTAGGCTAAGTCCTTAAGAGGAAATTTAAAGGACTTAGAAAATTTTGGAGTTTTGGATTTGAGTTTTGAGTTTAGTTTGATTGATTTGAATTTATATTTTATTTATATATGTGAATATAAATGAGAATATAAATGAGTTATGAGAAAATTTCATAAATTTGAATTGATTTGAAGATGATCTAGGCTAGGTCCTTAAGAGAGGATTAAGGGCTTAGGAAAATTTTGGAATTTGAAATTTCATTCATGGGCTTCAATCATGGATTTCAATCATATGTAGTTGATTTGAATTTGGAGAAAATCAATTCGGCTAGAATTGTTTTAAGTTTGACTTGAAGGAAGGAAGTAAGGAAAGTGGTTCAAGCTAAGGGTAGGCAAATTTTCCTAACACCCTTAAGGCATGACATATTCCTATGGATAACTCTTCTAAGTCTCCAGGGCTAGGTTGAGTGTCCACCTAATCACTAGATGTGTCTTAAAATTAAGAAACTCTTAAAGTTTAAGAGAAGTCCTATGTCTAAGATTGAGGGGTTGAGAACTCATTCTAAAAGTGAGGTCAACAGTCATGTGGATGTTTGGGACATCATAAAAGCACTTAAAAAATCCAATAGCTCAATCAAACTTAAACTTGCAAAAATCACTTGAGGGATCAAAATGTGGTGACTTAGGAATAAAATGATTTTTTTTTTGTATTAACACAAAGTATCATCCATATTTGTATCTTTTTGCTACAATTTTTGGCTAATTAAAGATAATTTCTTATGCATCTTGTAGCTGAAGAAATCAAATCAATTAAAGCTAATAATTTTGTAGTCTTTCACTCTGCATGAAGATATCTGATAAGGCTGGTTGATGGCTGCTATTTTGATATTAACTACTATTTTTTGTGCTTTTTAAGTTTGTTGTTGCTGGTAGGACCTGCAGACTTGTTGGTTTTGATATCTTTGGTCTATTTTTTTCCCTGCTTAAGTGTAGTTGTTTCTCATCTTTGGTGGTAGTTTGGTTGTTTCCCATTATCTGTTGTTGTTTCGACATTAACATGGGGCTGCTTTTGGTTTGGTCAGACGAGAACTTTTGGTCCGCTATAGCCTTGTGGGCTTCTGTAGGCTGGATGAATATATTGATTACTTGTTATTTTCACATTTTGATTATGTTTTGGTTCTGTTGTACAATGCTCGGTTGACAACTTAGTTTTGGCAGTGTGAATCTATTTTGATGTTGCTGTATGGGAGCTTTGTGGGGGCTAGTTCTTGGTTGTTGTCTTTCCTTTTCGGTTGTATTAAGTTTGGTGGTTTTCCTACGAGATTCTAGGTTGTTTTCTTAGCTACGAATTTTGTTTCCCTGTGGGATAGTCTCCCCTCTCTGGGGCTAATGCTAGAGTATTATTGTTTATCTTCTTTGGTGGTGGTTTGGCTGATGTTTCATCATTACCTGTTGTTGTTTCTGATTGCTGCCCACATTCGGCTCAGTTTGGTAGGTTGGTTTTGGCCATGTGAATATATTTTGTTGTTGTTGTATGGGAGGATTTTGATGGCTGCTCCACTATTTAGTGAATATATTGGTGGTAAGAGCTGCAGACTTATTGGTTTTTAATATCTAGCCTATTTTTCGTGTTAGGTTGTAGTGGTGGTGGCTAATTCTTGGTTGTTTTCTTTCCTTTTTGGATGTATTAAGTATGGTGGTTTGTCTTTCCTCTAGGATAGTCTTCCCTCTCTATGGCTGATGCTTAAGTATTGCTGCTTCTCTTCTTTGGTGGTGATTTTTTTGCTGCTTCCTCAATACTTGCTGGTGTTTATGATTGTTGTTGACATTGGGCTCGATTTGGCAGCTTGGTTTTTGCTATGTGAGTCTGTTTTGTTGAGGTTGTATGGGAGCTTCTTAGTAGCTGCTCCACACTTGAGAGTTTTTGTAAGCTGGTTGAATCTATTGGTCAGGTGTTTTTTTTTAAGTTTCTGATTGCAAGTACTGGAGCTTGGCTAGCTTCTGATTTCCAGCTGAATGGTTTAGTGGAGGTAAGTTGGCTATGATGGCTGAGATGTTCTCCTTATCATCTCTTTGGCTAGTAGCATCATATGTGACTGTAACCCTTATACTGAAGTTTGGATGCTCACATATTTTGTTATCCATTGAGATGATTGCGATTGAGCCTGAGCCTTATCTAAGACTTTTATCACTTTGCTCCTTCTTTATGATTAGCTTGTCTTTATTTCTTGATGATTATCTTTGCCTTAAGTTTTTTTCAAGATTTTGGTGTAGATTTTGGGGTCCTATAGGTGAATTGTGTCTCTCTCAAAAGGTTCTGGGATTTAGAAGGTGGTTTCTGCTATTCTCAGAGGATGCAAATGCTACTGAGCTGGCCTATATCTTTTTATTTCTTTTGCTTTTGAGTTTTCATTTCCTTTTGATGTAATAGGTAGAGGATTTATCTCTTTAAGCTTATTGTAGCTATTTGAGCAATAGTTTAGAGATTTATCCCCTCTAAGAATCTTGTATCATTTTCTTTGTGGCAATAAATTAAGAGTTTTCTTTTAAAAATACCTTAAACACTAAAGCACATTGATGATTTAAGGAATAATTAGTGGACACAAACAAATATGTAAGTCATACCAAGACTCCTCTCTCTCTCTCTCTCTCTCTCTCTCTCTCTCTCTCTCTTTATATATATATAGTAAACGACACAAATTATTTTTTCACATCAAAATTCTGAGAAGCAAAAAACATAAGCTTTTGCCCAAATTGAAGCAGTTCCACTTGTGTGCACAAAGATTATATGTAAAGAGCATATTCTTTCATAATTACAAAATGCATTAATATAATATAATAGTATATTATAGATTTAAATAATAGGAGATGGTTCTTAAAGTCAAGAAAGAAGAGTTTTTAGCTGCCAATATCATCATATTATAAGTGTGAGAGAGCAAAAGAGCATGAATAATGTGACAACTGGTCCTATAAAGATTTAAGGAATAATTTACAGAACAACTAATTAGTTAGAAAAGTACATTAATGATAGCTGCTAATAATAGTTATAATAGAAGCTGTGAGACCAAAACGATACACATTACAAAGTGCATAATAATTTCAAAACACCACGTAGGTTTACCAAAATTATAGCATGACTACAATAATGATTCCTACTAGAATCTTGAAATAAAATTAGATTGTCTAAACTCTAAGCATACTTAAAATACAACATGACTATAACGACAACTCCGATAAGAATCTTGAAATAAAATATAATGGCTTCAAAGTTGCTTCGAACCATCTTATGATCCAAGAAAGAAAGATGTCAATTGTGGTTCATTCTCATCCATCTGAAAATGATAATCAGTATTTTTACATTGATAGAATCTCCTTGGTAACATTCTACATTATATATAATGCTTTATAAGTTGCATCTACATTATATTTGTAAATTCCTGTAAGAATTATCACTTGTGGATTATTGGCTCGAACTCATTTCTTAGTAATACTTTTGCAACCTCTTGGTTCCTAAAACCTAAACAAGGCCACCAAAATAAAATTAACAAACTATGAAAAAGTAAAATTAGAAGTAAAGTAGAGCGCTAAACAAAATCATTAAATTTATTAAGCAACAAATTCAACACATCTAACATTGATCATTTAACTACATGGATAAGCAAGAGCAAAAATAAATTAGAAATTTTGATAACAAATACTCAAAAATACGATATCAATTCATAGAATTAGAATGTAATGAACAAGGCTAATATATATTTCATTCTCATATTATCTAATATATGTTTTCTTGTATCAAAGCCCTAAACAACTGCCAATTGCTTTATTCTTAATTTCTCTAAACCGGGATCTCAACAATTCAAACAATCTCTACTCAGTTTCCCAAATAATCTTTTAGATCAATGACACTGCCTCATCTTCTGGTTAGAACTCCCCACAGCAGTTAATTTATGCCTTCGAATTGTGTAAATATTTAGGTTTAGGTGATTAGGATGTAAATAATATTATTTTAAGTGGTAGTTATAACCTCTTTAAAAAAATCAAATGCCATTTATGAGTAACTCTTTATCTTTATTTTATTTGTATACCTATAACTTCTGTATAATATTAAAATAATAAACTCTCTTTATAAAAATAAATATTTCCTAGCATAATATTTTGGTATCAAATATGAGATATGAGTCCAGGTTAGTTGACAACTTGGTTATAGCTTCAAAATGATTTTTACATAAACATCTTAGACACTAGTGTTGCTAGATGGCTCCCTTCCCATTTTGCCGAATAATTGGATTTATGTGAAATCAAGACCAAAAGGCAACCCTAGCTACAACATTGAAAGAATCAGAATAAATTAACCTATAAGCATATTATCATAATAAGCACATATAATGGTTTTCACATTACTTTTTAAACGAAACAATCAGAAAAAAAAACAAAACAAAACAAAAAAAAAAAGCTAAAGGGTTCAATAACATATAGCAGAGTAACGAAGTCTCACATATGAGAAATCCAATCCACAAGGCAGAAATGACCAACATGAAAATGTGAGCACCTGACTAAGACCGTGATGATGACTCCCGCACATGGATCAATCATTGCAAAGGAAGGTGGTGAGTATATTTCAACAAATTCATCACAACTGCTACATTTTAAACTAAACCACTAGTCTAGTCTGAATTAAAACCATTTTGAGACAATAACTTTAGCTGTCAAACCATAATCTCTCTGCTCACTGGCTATAAGAACGGGATCTTTCCCTGTGAGAAGTCTTCCTAGCATAACCATCATCAGCATCAGCATCCTCGACTGGGCTCCTACTCCTCGATCCAGCAGGATATGGTGGAGATTGAGAGTAGGATCTTTCCCTGTGCGTTCGCCGATCGTCAGGTGAAGCAGATCTGTTCATGGATATATTTTATTTTGCACGGGAGTGAGATAATAACAATTCAAGTGAAGTAAGCCTAGAAGAAATGGGCGAGGGAGAGGGATATACCTGGAATGCTGTCCACGCTTCGGAAATGGAGACGGTGAGTGGTGGTGCGCGGGGCTGCGGGAGGGAGATTTTGCACGAGGAGGGGAGCGAGAGTATCGAGAAGAATGGCGTGCTGGTGGCGACCTGGAGCGAGAATAGTGTGGAGAGCGAGTGAAGCGCGGCGATCTTCGGTGTCCGTAAGATCTGCTATGAATCCAGACAAACAGAAGCAGAGAGAACTTTGCAGAGTCAAAATGTGATGCATGAAACAAACTGCATGGCCAAGATAACAACATAATCAAGTTGGAATGTTATGCTATGATGAATGGATAGTAACTAAAAAATGAATCCTGTTAAGTGAGCTGTTTTGCCAGACAAACGATAAAATGAAAATGCGATTTTTTTAAATATGTATTAAGTGGTTGATTTGTAAATATCCCAACTTGAAAATATATAGATCGCAAGCGTACAAAACCAAGGTGATGAGGAAAACCAAAAAAGTAAAATAATACCATACTCAAGAGTTTAAAAAAATCAGTATGATAAAAACTTTGCATCAAATATTAGGTGTTTCAATTTACCTAGCTCTCTCTCTTGCCCTCATATCAGTTGGCTTCTTCCTATTCTCCTCTGCATACACAACTGTTAACTCACGACCAAGAAGAATCTGACCATCCATTTGATACTTAGCTTCTGCAGCATCATTAGGGTCAACATATTGAACAAAGCCAAATCCACGAGGTTCTCTGCAAAAAATACAAGTATAAAATGAGAGTAAAGTTCTTGCAACGAGTGTAAAACTTGTATATGTGGATGAAAGAAGGTCTTCAAGGTTGAGACAATCCTGATAAACATGGAAGACCACTAGCAAAAAAATGCTTCAGTTATTTTTCATGCAAATCAAGTAAAGCAGGCACCTGGCTGCTAACCTTGAACTCTTCAGAGTTAAAGATGACTTGATATTCTTCAAGACTTGAATATCTTCAAAAATTATAAACTTCAAACCCATTTCCTTCCCCCTTCACCAGCCATTATCTTCAAAAATACTAACATCCTCTTGAATAGAACTCTTAAGACTTGACTCTTGTCTTGAAATCTTTATTTTCACTGTTAGATCTCAACAGCCTTAATAAAAAATTGTACAATGCAGCTTACACACTAGTTAGGACTATAAAAATAACGCCCAATAGGAATGCAGGCTTAACGGAGCCTTGTAATCCTAGTTCCCAGAACTTGGTAGTAATAGAAGTATGAAAAATGAGAGGAGGAAAAAAAAACAGTAAAAAGAAGAGAAAATGAGACTTGGAGAGATCACGGTACGCTGCAGCATTGGAACATAAATTTCAGTTGTCTGAAGATTATAAAGACACAAGTCTTATAGACGCCTTATTCTGTTTAAGGCTGTTCAATTGTCACAAGTTCCCACAACTTAAAATGAAAAGTAAAAACACTTGCTTACCCTGAGTAGTAATCACGAGGAAGATAAATGTCCTTAAGAGGACCATACCGCCCAAAAGGCTTACGAAGATCCTCAGGTCTGCAATAAAACAAATTCCAAAAGATAAAATTGGTAAAAAATATATATCCATATCCATGTATATAATGTATAAAATGTATATATATATATATATATAATCATTATTATAAACAAAAAGAAAAACAAGTAGACAGGTCAAGCTCATAACAAGCAACAGGATATAATCAACATGGACTTAGTTGCTAATTGTGCATTGTAGTGGTTTACATCCTATTGCTTGTTTTCCATTTTGTTTATAATAATGATTTTCTATATATCATTATTATAAAGAAAAAGGAAAACAAGCAGATAGGTCAAGCACATAACAAGCAATAGGATGTAAACAACACGATGCACAAGTAGTAACTAAGTCCATCAATTAATTATGCACCTACAAACATACGTGATAAATTGAACTTATAATTGGGTACTAATGTTAAGAAAAGTTAAATGTGACAAAAGTGGAACTTTTTTCAAGTCGATGAACAGATCGAAATACAAACATCTGCATCTCACTTCCAGTTATTTTAAGGCGGCTTCCAGTTAGCATCAGTTAACATCTATTTCAATAATAACTTAATTGAACAGCATTCTCTACTAAGCTGAATTGGGGGAATTAAAAACTTTTAATGATCTTTCCGTCTAGCTTCAGACATCCATGCTACTGTTAATTTCATTGAAAGATAATCAGATTAGAGGGAATCGCCTTAGATGGTTTGGCCACATAAAGCGTCGACCGTCCAATGACCCGGTTAGGAGAGTAGATAGAGGTAGACCTAAACAGATATGGTTAAGATGTATAAAAAATGACCTTAGTATACTTGAATTAAATGATTATTTGACACATAATAGGACACAATGAAAAAGAAGGATTCATGTAGCCAACCCCACTTAGTGGGATAAAGGCTTGTTGTTGTTGTTGCAATCATGACAACATTCGTGGGTAAGCCACCAGATTATCAAACAAACTTTACTGCCTGCAGCAAACCTTTTTTTTTCTCAGCTGAACTATGTAATTACAGGTCACCTCAGGTCCTCAACTGTAAAAGTATATCTCTATGTTGAACATAAGAAATGCTACCATTTTGAAGTAAAGAAGAAAAAATAAATTCAAATCTAACACTAGCTAACTCTAATTTATAAGGGGGCCAAACTACAGCTTTTACACTGACAACAACAACAACAACAACAACAACAAGCCTTTATCCCAGTACTTGGGGTTAGCTACATGAATCCCTTTTCTCTAATGTGTCCTATTAAGTATCATATTCTTATTTAATCCTAATAAATTAAGGTCATTTTTTATACTTCATAACCAAGTCTTTTTAGGTCTAACTCTACCTTTCTTAACATAAGTCAAAATCTAATATATCTACTCTCTTAATTGGGTCATCAAATGGCTGGCCAAAATCTAATACACTGACTATAGAACTAAAATTCCAGATCTGCATCCCAAGAAGACACATAAAACAAAAACAACTATAGACCAAAATGGTCAAAAACAAGTACAAAAAAAAAATTACACTATCAAAACAATAAGAATCACAAAAAAGACAACTACAAATTTTTAAAAAAAAAACATTGGAAGTATCCGTAACTTCCTCTAGATAATTAGTTGAGAAACCAACATTTCAAGTGCTCAACCTACACAATTGCAAAAAGTACAAATTACAAACCTGCAATCATGGCGAAGGTTTCTCACAAGAAGACTTGTAGGAAGGTCTCTACTACGTCCAGTATATCGGCCCCTGGGACTTGGGCTTCGACCTCTCCCACGATAACCCCTTGGTGGAGAAGGACTATAACTGTATCCTCTACCCCTCATCCTGCCAAGAAATCAACCTGCAGCACAAGTCACCAGACAAGGTAAAATAATTTGAAGAGCAGCTTGCATTATCAATTCATATTTTGTAAGATCAACTTCATAAACAAACAAAACAACAAAACATGCAATCAATGTAACTTATAAATAGATTCCAACCATCCACACTGACTTTAGCAAGAAAAATCCTACTTATAAAGTTTATTCCTAGTGGAAAAGCCACCACAGTTTTCAATTTTGAAGAACCATGAATAAAAAAAATCCAATCCGCGAAAAAAAAATCCATGGATTTAAGTAAGAGCCTAAAAGATCAACCATGTTTGAAAAGCAGTCAACCAAATCTTCAAATTTCCTGTAGAATCAAATAGTGAGAATTTAAACTTTTATTACAACATATAAAAGAATTTACACAGCATGTCCCTTTCATAGTATCTGAACACACAGTACACATAATAACAGTATCAGTTAATGACATCCCTAACATACATTAAATAACTTAACTAACCAAAAAATAGGTATGGCAACAAAAATGGCAACTGAAATGAAGAAATAATTACCTAAATTTGAACTGACAAGAAAATTGAAAGCACAAGTGCTGAGTTTAACTGGGAACATTGATGATCAAAATTGAACCAAGTTTTTAAATCCTAATCTAAACCTAAACCAATTATTCATTAGGAATGTGAATTATCTGTTTGTTTTGTATTTTATTTCAATGTAAAGCATCGCCATGATGATGGATCCTTTGAGAATTGGCTGTATTCACTGGTATTTTAATTATCTTCAAGAGATTAAACAAATTATGCAAGGTTTCAACTAAGTCCGTTGAATCTCGTAATTTAGTTATTGCCAACTCCTAAAAAATTCTAACGTATTAGTCGACCACCAAAGAATCACTGGATCAAACCGATGTCTTATCATATATTATAAACCAGCCATCAAAACGAGAACATCTAGCCGGTACAACCACATCACATAGAGATATCTTTACTTCAAGTTGCTTCTCTTGATTACAAAATATAGAATTCCTTCTACGAATCAACTTCTCAAACCACTTTCATATATCTACCCTATCGGAAGCCCTCTTAAGAGAACGTCACCATAAGCTAAAGAAACAAGCAAATCACACCACCTATTCCAACCAAAAAAAAAAAAAAAAACAGATCAAACAGTTAACAGCATTTATCATTCTATATCAAGTAAGACATCATCCTCCACAAACCATACGACCCAGAAAACCCTGCCGCCCCTTACCAGAACGGCACCATAATCAATACATTCAAAAAAAAGTGAAGGAAACGATATCATATAAACCCTAATAGATCCAGCAACGCAGAATACATTACAGGAGGAGGAGACGAAGGAGGCGAAGGAAACATACCACACGAACTGATCTTGGAGCTACGTCCAAATTTCGGCGCAAACCCTAATGGCGAGTTGCAGCTCGCTAAAATCCCTCCGTCCACTTCCCGAAGCTTCTTAGGTTCTGGCGAGTGAAGGGGCTTAGTTTTCCCTTCAAAAATATTGGTTTATTTTCTAAGAGCGATACTGAATGGATTCAAATAAATCCAAGCCGTTTAAGTTGCCGACCACGACCATCATCGGACGGCTGTACGTCAATGGTAGACTTGCGGTGACTGGGCCGAAATGGGATTACGGCCCATCACAATATTCCATTTTATCTATGGTGATTTTTTAATAAAATATCCTTTTAAAATAAGAGATATTTACATATAGACCACATGAATTTTTTATATATTTCTATATTTAATATTTAAATTTTGATACAATAACGACAACAACTATTTTTGCACTATAAACTCTTGGCAAGCTATTTTTCTGCTCGTCAAACATTTTTTTAATTTTTAAAATAATATCAAAAAGATTAACAAATCATTATTTTTTCTCCTTTTATTTTTTAAAAACTTTTTTAACTTCTATTTTATCAATAAAATAATAAAAATAAAATTCTCTTTTATTCAAAATATTAGATCATTAAAATCAATCTCACTCTTATAACTTTCATTAAAAAATTTATTAAAATATTTTATCCATACATACGTACACACGCAAATATATATAAATTCATTTAGTATGTACCATTTACTTTCTTGAATTAATATAAATATCACAGAATGAGAATTTAAAATAAAAATAGTGATACCAATAAAAGGGGGATTTATATGCATACCATACAATTCATATATATTTATATATATAACAACTAAATTTTAATAATTATACAAATAATAACATAATAATCTTTATTATTATATTAAAAATATCACTATCATTATCTTTTTAAAATGAAATATAACTTTTCATATAAAGGAAGCATTATATATAAATATTAAATATATAAATACATGAAAATGATGACTACGTATGTAAATTTTTCTCGGAGCCTCAGAACAACTGCATTATTTACCTAAACGTAAACCAGCAAAAGACAAATAAAAATTTGGAATAAATTCAATAAGCAATAATAATACAATCAACCAATTAACTTTACTCTGTATGACTTCTTGTGCTTGTAATGCAATATGCTGCTATGGTAGTTTGCAATAGAAGCAAACATACATGAACTGAATAATAAATAGACCGTTGAAGCATAACGGTCACAACAAAATTAACTCTGGTTTGACTCGGAAGCATTTTAAAGGATGACCGGAAGAAAAATGTCGACTCTTCAGGCCAAAGCATGGTGGATTCTTTCTAGAATCTGAACGACCTGATTCACGGAGAGAGGAGGATGTGGAACAGAGGTGGAAGCATCGGTGTTCTGAAAGATGGGAAGAGAGAGCACAGCTTCCTGCTGCATTCTGGTCAATTCCAGGAACTGGAGGAGCATATCTCCATCAAGTATGGAAGGAACTCCAGTCTGAATCATCACAATGATTACTAGAGTTAGTGATAGAAAAAATATCATTGGAAATAATGAAGCTAGGCAAGAAAATATGTATAAATGGAAAAGAAAAGGATCATGAAGCTGATCACAAATAGCTAGATTACTTCTTTTTTTTTTTTTTTGAAAAAAATTGAATGATATTCTAAAAGAAATTCAATAAGAAAATGAAATGTTTATGGCTAGAAAAAAATAAAAAAAAATCTGCTAATGATAACTCAAGTTCTATCATACCTGTGAGAGGCGACCGCGGAATTCCTTATGATCGTTTCCTAGCACAGGAGAAGTCAAAGGATGAACAGCAAGCCTGGCCTCCACAGCTTCTAACAAAGAATGTTCTTCCCTGTAATTCACAAAAATAGAGCATAGAGAGATTTATAAATTTGAAGAATATCCTAACAAGTAAAAGTCCAACCTCATAAAAATCAACCCCGTATCAAGCAGACTGCTCTACGTCAGAAAAATATGATTTCAAACCATACTGTATTCCTAGAAAGCAGTGAGATTGACAAATTGGTGCAGTGGTAGCTTCCTATATTTCTGCAGTAGGGAGTCAAAGTGCAATTGTTTACTACAGCTGATATTTCCGGGAGGGCATCTAAATATGATGATTAGAATTTTGTAATGGATATGCTAATCTTTTCCTTCCAATGCAGCGCAGCTCCTTTATCAGATGTGTGAATTGAAATTCTGAAAGAGAATATGTCCTTGTAAAAATGTTAGTGCTGAAATCTTCACCTTCCATTCTCTTCTTGTTTTAATTTTAAGTTGAAAGTATGACTGGCTTTTTGTCAAATTTGCTACGATATGATTTTCTTTATTTCACATGAATTTCAATCGTCCACATCACATTTGTGATGCCTAACCTTTTGTCATTACTTTTGTTGTGAATTTTCTTCAAACACGACAAATTGAAATTGAAATAATGTAGAAAAAAAATATTAGATAGTGTAGAAAATAGAACAATGGAGAAAAACACTCTAGAATTTATATTATTCACACTTTATAATAGAGGAGAAATATTTATGTATCACAAAGAAGTCTTATAAAACAAGGAATAAATTAAAAAAGGGGGAGGAGATGAAATAAGAATAGGTTGGTGGCCTTATAAGGAAGCACGAGGATTATAATTCGAGGGATATAGGATAATTGATCTACATATAATAGATCTTGATCCCTGTGCCTTACGCATTATAATTGAGAGTGAGTGAGCCCCACTACAGAAGAGAGGGGGTAACATCGTTCCCCAGAAATTCAACACTCCCCCTCAAATTGAATAATAAAGATCTATCATTTTAAGTTTGTCTATAATATTGTTGAAAATCCTTTGATAAATATATCGGTAAGTTGATTCCTTCTAAAAACATATAGGGTGTAAATAAGCCCACTTTTGTTTATCAACCTCAACATATTTGGTACAATCATATTGTGCTGGATTGTGTGCAATGCTGATCAACAATTTATTGTCAAAGTATAGTTTCATAAACTCTTTTTACTTGATTTTTAAATCTTTTAGTATCATTTTGATCCATAAAAACTCACAGATCCCTTAAATAATGGCTCTGAACTAGCTTCAACACTTGATATTAAAACCACAGGCTATTTCTTGCTCCAAGTTATGAGATTTCCTCTCAAAAATGTATAATACAATAAAGCTTGCATCCATGTATCTTTCAATTTATAGAATATCATTCCTTTCATTTTGAATTCATTTTCCTGAGCATGATTTAAGATACCTGAGAATTCTTTAGGTGGCTTGCATATGTGACTCTTTGTACTTAAGTTGATTGAAAAAACTTATTACGAATACAATGTTAGGACAAGTATGAGATAATTGGATTAATTTTTCTACTAACTATTGATATTGTTCAGCATCTGTATCAATTCTTTCTTGATCAATGTCTAATTTTTGGACTATTTCAGTTGAAATTTCACATGATCTGCACTCCATTACTTATTTTGGCATATCCATAACATATTTTTGTTAGGAAATAAATATCTCTTGTTCAGTTTAAGCTACTTCTATGTCCAAGAAATATTATTCCTAGTATTTTGATTTTGAGTTCTTCAATGAGTCTTTTCCTAAGGGCTTCTTTCTTTTCATTGTTATCCCTTGTAACAATTATATCATAAATATATACAGGTTTGAGGCCTTGCTATCAGAAGAGTATTTTATGAAAAGAGTATGATCTCCTTTTTCTTTGCATCTAACTTTCATCATAGTCTTTATAAATCTACCAAACCAAGCTCTTTGTCATCGTTACATCCTATATAAGCTTTTTTTAATTTGCATACCTGATTCTTTTGGAAGGAGCTATTGAATCATGACTGTGGATCCATATAAACCTTTTATTAAACATCCCTATGTAATAAAACATTTTTTTCATCATCATATTATACTATCCGCCCATGATTTGCCACTAGCGATATGAAAATATGAATAATGTTCATTTTTTGTAATAGGAGCAAAAGTTTCTTTATAGTCAAACCCATATAATCATGCATGTCCTTTTGCTACCAAATGTTACTTTGTACCTTTCCAAGCTCACATCTACTTTATATTTGACCGTTAAAATCCATTTGCATCCCACTATCTTCTTTTTCTTTTGGTAATTTTATGATTTTCATATATGAATTTTTCCAAGGCATTCATCTGTTCTCATATGATCTCCTTCAAATTCATGTTTTCAAGTGACTTAAATAGAATTTGTGAAATAAAAATGAAGCTAGTGTTGATGTTGACAAGAAATGCTTTATAAGAGAGAAAAAATATAAAAGGGGCACTCAGAGATAGGATATAAATGAGAAGTAATGAGCTAATTGGTGTTACTTGGTAATAATTTCGAGTTTTGGATTTTCTAGTGATCCTAACTAAGCTTGTTCCTTCTTGTATATACTTGAAGGGGTATAGCTAGAACAAGATTTATATTTATAAGATTTTGAGCTATATAAATGTCAAGATAAAGATATTATCAAATTTATCTTCAACTAAAAAATTCTCCTCTTGAATACTCCACAAAATAATTTAAGGTGCTTTCATAATGAATTATTTTGGAGTGTATTCTATTGATTAAATAGGCAGCTATTAAAGAACTTCTTCCTAGTACCATTTTCATATTTTATTGTAGAGGAGAGGTATTCTAATGACATCCAAAATGTACTAATTTTTTTCCTCTGCTACAACATTTTATTGAGGAATATAAGACATAAAGACTGCTGGATAATATTGCCTTTTTGAAAGAAGAATGATAATGTGTGATTGAATAATCACATCTATTATCACTTTAAAATAAGTTGATATAAGAGTTAAATTGATTCTTTTTCATGACAATAAATATAAGGAGTATAATGCTAATATTAAATTTTATTTAAGTCATTATATTTATATCATTCAAGTATAGTCATCAATAAAAGTAACAAAACTAATTAAAGACTTTAAAGGACCAATGAAGATTAAAGAGAATCAACATAATAGAACTAGAAGATCTAGAGTTGCTTTTAAGAAACAAAATATGATGATATTTAATACATTCACAAGTTTAATAATAAAAATCTTTATTACTTATATTTATAAAAAAAGGAAAACATATACTGAATATTATTAAATGAAGAATGTCCTAATTTATAATTGTGTCTCTAGATGACATTGGTGGTATTAGAGATGAAAAAGCATAACTGCTCTCGATCCACAAGAAGATAAAACTCATCTTTTTTTTCTAGATTGCTTAATTATCTTCCCCATAATGAGATCCTTAAAAACACAATGATCAATAAAAAAGATGGTTTTGTAGTTATGATCTTTGATAAATTTGTAGATAGATAAAAAATTAACTACAAAGTATAAAACATGCAACACTACTATGAGTTAAATAAGAAAATGAGATGTCTTCCTGTCCTACAATAGTTGCTAAACATCCATCTGTAACTTTAATTTTCTTATTGCTAGTACACGGTTTGTACATTTAAAATATATTAACAATATTTGTTATGTGGTTAAAGACACCTAAATCAAAGATCCAAGAAGAACTATTTGAGGTACTAAAAATATAAGAATTAGACATCATATTATTCTGAGTAAGAAAGTAAGATCCGGATGATTTTTCTAAAAAATTGAAGAACTCTATAATTTATCAATTTCTTCTAAGTCCTTCTAGCTTCCACTAAGCATATTGTCCATTTTTATTTCCATCTTTATTTCCACCACAACTATGGGGGTTTTCATGGAGCTTCCAGTATTTATCTTTGGTGTGCCATTTCTTTTTATAGTAGATGCATAATAGTCTGTCTTGAGAAAATTTTATGACAGAAAGTCCCTTACTTTGAGATTCATAAGTTGTCATGATAGATATCTCAAAGGCAATATCATTGATCATCACCATCATTCCTTCATTTAGGGAAAGAAAATTTTCTCTACTGAAGATATAAAACTGAATTTAATCAAAATCATTGTTGAGTCCTGCTAATAACTCAAAAGATTCTCTCTCGCTCCATGAATTATTTGAGGGTCACCACATTCTTACAACATAACATCTTGAGATAATGGTAGCAGTTCAACACCAATCAACAAACCTTCATGGTATTAAAGTATTCAATGATAGGAAGGTTATCTTGTTTAATAGTGGTGAGCTTCGTTTTAATTTCATTGATAAGTACACCATCTTTCACCTTTAAGTAAAATTGTTTAACTCATCTCAAACCTCTTTCATGGTGGATAGAAACCCAAAAAGTCCATCGAGCTTTGATAGAATGGCATTATGATCATGGAATTGTTGACCTCCATGTATGTCACATCAGTCGAGTCGAGTCATAAGACGAAGTCGATCGATTTCAAACACAATAGCACGCAAATCGGAGCAGAAATGCACCCGACAGTGCCGAAAATCATCGAAATGATCTCTGATCGACGAACAAATATCGCAATCACGTTCAGAACGTCGAAATTGATCAGAATATACATATTGCACCATTCGACGGCCAACCGATCAAAAAGGAAATTCGTCGATGCCTGATGCGCACATCGAGGTCGGTAAGTCGTTGATCAAACGACCTCCGTTCGCAAAATTTATCATAGTTAGCGTCGAAACGTCAAAACCTATCAAATGAGACGACCGTCGCATCGAATGAGTTGAATAAATGTCGAATGCACGCGGCGATTGAACGAAATTGACTTCGATTCAGCGTCGACTTGGACTAAACGGCCTCCAATCGCGAAACGTACCGCATCATTGCATCCGGAACATCAAAATAACCTAAGATTGATATACATATTAATTATATGATTACGTCGTCACAAAAATCGAAATTTGGGTTATTTCCACTCAAATAAGCATATGCTCTATAAATACCTATAAGACCTAACCCTAAGACTCAACTATTCATTGCCTCGACTTTTATTCCTAGCTGCAACCCGCTCAACTCTCCTGGAAGCTTTTCTCTTCTCCTTTGGCGAAATGAGTGAAGCTCCCTCTCGACTCTCTACCGCTGTTTACACAAGACGCACTGCTACCAATGGGACTTCCCTACTTCCCGTCCGTCTCATCCTTCCAGCCAAACCGCACGTCGAACGGATTCCGTCAGCCCTCTCCCATTCTCATGAAACCTGCTCGTTCCGTCCAATCGAACCCTCTCTGGTTCTCGTCTCTATGCTATAGTGTCGGAGCCGAAGAATCTGCGCATCCATCTCCCAATCGATCAGCCAATCTTGCAGGCACTGTAGCGTGTGTACTGTAGCACGCACTGTAGCAGTTACTGTAGCACCGAAAATAACTTTTATTTTTCTTATTTTTTAAGCCTTCTCTCATAATAATGCTTTGGTGTTTGACATGAAAGATGTTGAAATGGAGTTAGATTCATTAGAGATATGTAGTTGGCGCTACTGTTAAGTAGATAAAAAAAAAAAACGAGTGAAGCAATGATACGAGTTATACGGTGATAGACTCTTTCATTTATGTCCTGTCACCTCGATTTATTGTATATGTAAAAGCAAAATTGTGATGAATGCTATAATTTTAAGTACCCACTCATGATTGTTTCAACACGGTGGGGAAATCCGCTAGATATAAGTACTCATGCATATTGCTTCAACATGTCGAGAAAATCAGGATAGTTTACACACAGATTTGAAGGCCGCGCGACGTTTTCATAAGCGGTAAAGAAAATCACTTTCCGCTGTGCGTCGCAAAGACACCTACCATGCACGCTTTCCATAACCGTGGTGGGAAGGGCTTAGCACTCCTTCTGCAGCCCTCTATACGGGGATGATGCCGGGAGCTATCGGACTTCATTTCAAACGCCTGTGCATACGCTTGCCCAACATATTAAACTTATCTACTTACTATTTCAATGCAATTACAAATGTTTGCTAGATATAAGTACTCGTGCATATTGCTTCAGCATGTCGAGAAAATCAGGATGATTTTCACACATGTTTGAAGGCCTATGAGACGCTTTTTATAAACGTGGTAAGTGCAATAAAATCACTCGGCCGTGATGTCGCAAGACAACTACCATGCATGCTTTCCATAAGCGTGGGGAAGGCCTCAGCACTTCCGCTGCAGCCCCCTACATGGGGATGACGCCGGGAGATTGCTAGACTTCATTTCAAACGCCTGTGCATACGCTTGCCCAGCATATTAAACTTATCTACTTACTATTTCAATGTAATTGCAAATGTTTGCTAGATATAAATACTCGTGCATGTCGCTTCAGCATGTCGAGAAAATCAGGATAATCTTCACACAAGTTTGAAGACCTATGCAACGCTTTTCATAAGCGCGATAGTAAATAAAATCACTCCACGGTCCGCAAGACAACTACCATGCGCTTTCCAAAAGCAGGGAAGCCGCGACTCCCCTCTATCTGGGGATGACACCGGAGGTCGCCGACTTCATTTCAAACGGTATACGCTGTCTCGATATTAAACTTATCTACTTACTATTTCAATGTAATTGCAAATGTTTGCTAGATATAAGTACTCGTGCATATTGCTTCAGCATGTCGAGGAAATCAGGATGATTTTCACACAAGTTTGAAGGCCTATGCAACGCTTTTCATAAGCGCGGTATGTGCAATAAAATCACTCGGTCACGGTGTGGCAAGACAACTACCATGCACGCTTTCCATAAGCCAGGGAAGACCTTCGATCGACCCCTACAAGGATGACAGGGCTCAATTTCATCCCAAACACAGATATTGAAGGCTTATGCACGCTTTCTTAAGCGTGGCTAGTTTAGAAGACTCTGTTTGTCGCAAGACACCTACCATGCATGCTTTCTTCAGAAAGCTCTAACACTATCATGGGAAGACGGAGACTATCGAAACTTGAAACGAAATGAAGCTTAAAGAGAATCAAACAAAAGTACTAATGAGCTTAAACTCAACTTAAAATGAAATAGTTACTTGCATATAAAACAAAATGAATTGAACTTTTATATGTAACACATTGTATCAATCGGATTACAAACATATAATCAAGTACAAAACTCAATGACAGGGGACTTTATGAGAGCGTGTTTTCTAACATAACATGGCTCTCATAAACTCATGGCGAATCCAATGATTGCTTACAAGCATGAATTGATTTTTCAAAGAAACATTTGGATTATTATATTTTACTTTTTGAAGCACATGAAATTTAAATTATATTGGAATGCTTGCTTTCAAACTAAAACAGAACTTAAGATGAAATTCACAAGGGATCAACCTTAAGGCTATGTAGCTTCGTAGTGAGTATAATGCAAAGCTTCTTAATGAATGATTGGAACACATAATGACTTGCATTAAACAAATTAATGTGAATCAAAAGAAATATAAATGTGACTTGTAATGATCTCAACTCATATATGAGCTAAAATATATATCGAACATGATGAGTTCATAGAGACTTGAAAGCTTGCTAAAACAATCCTGAAACAATTTTCAATTCAATTCGATATTTCTAAAATTCATTAAATATTCTAAATACACCGATGCCCACTACACCAATGCTTAAACTTAAGATAGGATGCCGGTTGCTTCTGGTCTTGTGACAGCTAACAAAACTTATTAAAATATCTCAAAACTAATCTTTCATATACGACAAGATATATAATCCTCTATTATTAAACTAATAGCGATCTAAATAATAAATTAAATGATCAAACAATATATATACCCCGATGATGGATGTTAAATGAAGATTTCAACCGGAGGAGATGCTTCCATCAAAACGTGATTGTAATTTCAAATCAAATTAACCCAAATTAAGTATCAATCTAAAAGCAAAATCTAATATGTTATTAAGTATTAAATGCTCAAATAAAATTTAATCTTTAAAGAACTTAAAGATAAATATAATCCACCTTCCGCAAATGTTTGTCGGATGTGACAAATTAAGAAAATTTTAACTCACAAAAGAGTCAATGTCAAATCAAGTACACAACTATATTTGCTCTCAAATAATCTCATGTCAATAAGAACGTGACCTGTGTCCTCTGACTGCATGACTTAACCAGTTGACTCCACATATAACGCAGTTACGATCAAAGTCCTCTGATGGGTGATTGTCGCCAAATGATACCATTATATTATATCGCGATCACTTTATGCTCCCAATGGCTCGCCTTTTGAGTTGTGAATCATAGGGATAATTTGATCATTACTCCATTAAACATCTTAACAAATGTATAACATTCATAGTAAATTTACCTAGCATGAAACCAAACTGATTGTGAGAAATTTTTGTTATCACATTGTAACCTATGCTCAATTACTCTCTCATATAATCTTAATGGATGACACATTAACTTAATTACTCTAAAATTTGCACACTCTTGTGCATCACCTTTATTCTTAAATATAGAAACCAACAAACTCTTTCTCCACTCATCTGACATCTTTTTAGTCTTTAAAATAACTTCAAATTTACTAATATGACGATAAAAATAAAATTCTCTGTTTTTATTTAGGGTATTAATATTGCTAAAATCAATCGTATTTACAGATCCTTCATTGAAAAGTTTATCAAAATACATCATCCACCTATTTTCAATATCCATTTCTAAAAAAAGCATTTTATGATTTTCATTTTTAATACATCTCACTTGAATTAGATATTTACTTCTTCTATCTCTTTGATTAGCTAACTTATACATATATCTTTCACATTCTTTGGTATCTAATTTATTGTATAAATCACTAAAAGCTAAACTTTTTTACATAATATATTACTTTCTTAAAATCTCTACGGGTCATTTTATATATTTCTCAATTCTCCAAGTTTTTACTTATAAACTAAATTTTCTAAAAATTTTTCTTATTTCTTATCTTTTCTTGCACATTCTGACTCCACCAACTATTTTTTATTAAAATAAATTTTCCTTTGATTCTCGAAGCACATTTTTTACAATTTACTTAATTTCACTTGCTACTTTTACCCACATAACATTAGCTTCATCATAAACATCCTAAATTCTAAGCTCTTGTAACTTTTAAAAATATTTTTATTAGTGTTCTTTAAGTGTCTTCATCTAATCCTAGGACAATAATTTGATTTTTTTTTCATCTTCTAATCTTTCATCTTAAAATTTGAAACTAACAGTAGATGTTGGGTACTTAAACTTTGACTCATAATGATCTTATAATCTTTATAATCTAAACGATTTATTTTTCTTATCAGAAAATAATCAATCTGTGTTTTACTAGATCCATTTTTATAAGTAATAATATGTTGATCTTCTTTCTTAAATAAGTATTAGCAACTACAAAATCATAGGCTAAAACAAAAACTAATATAATCCTACATTCTTCATTAGTCACTCCAAATCCATAGCCATCATGAATACTTTTAAAATCTTCTATCACTTTACCAACATATTCATTTAAATTGAGAAGTATCTTGTATTAATCCTTCTTAATTAAAATTTTCTTTTGGCTACATCAAAACTTAGTATAAACATTTATAATATTAATAATCTTAGTATTGATAATCTTTAAAGTATAATTTTATCTCTATAAATATTTATAACATTATCCTTCAAAATTTTATCTATAATCACCTATATTTCTAATTTAACCAGAATCAAAGTTTAAAACATAAAATCGATCTCATTGACCTTCTCATTTTATTCTTGAATACGTAAAATATTTATCTTCCATGAATATATATTTATTAATTTACACAAGGTACTTATATTTCAGTTCTTGCTAATTAGTTTCATGGACTTCTTTGCACATCTATGTGGGAACCCCGATTATTTAACATCGTAAAATGGTATTCCATTACTTTTTTCATTTCAATCATATAAAATCGCAGGAGACATCCTAGCATTACCACAATGGTTTAAAGGATTCATGTCATGATTATTTTGACAAGTTTTATGCTAGTTGTCGACTGCTTATCGCAATCCTCCACTTTTCACATCCGAACTTGGGACAGGCAAAGATAGTATTTTATAAAAATAGAACAAAGCTTAAAAGAAAAACTTCAATCTCACTCTGTACCATGTAGAAATAAAATAATAGAGAAAAAAACTCTAAAGGCTTTTTATTATTTACATATTTTATAAGTGTGGAGGAATATATATATATATATATATATATATATATATATATATATATATATATATATATATATATATAAAAATAAAATAAAATAAAAGGAAGGCTAAGAAGGTGTCAGTAGCCTAATAGGGAAGCACACTGATTGTAGTCCAAGAGCAATAGAGTTATTAATCCAACGATGCAAGACCTTGATCCATGTGTCTAAAGCTCTTTACTATGACCTGAAAGTGACTAAGCCTCACCACAAAAGAGAGTGAGTGGTACTATAGCTATGATACATTAGTCACATTACTATTTACCAAAAATTCAAGAAAGAGTATTTCCATACCAACTTCGATTTCAAATGCTATATATCATCATCATTATTAGTCTTATCCTAATTTAACAAATATTTTATGCTCACTAAAAAAATATCCCAACTTTTTAATGATATTTTACACAAAACAAAAGAAAAAAAAATTCAGATAGGAAGGGAAAAAATCAAGAGAAGGGAATCAACACAAAAGAGATATTTCCAAAACAGTTTCAATAAATGCAATGTGACATATGATTAAGAAAAAAAAGATCGAATGTGCTTCAAATTAATAAAAGTTTGCTTAATTTATCTCACCTTGTAATAGGAACAAGGATGAGCACACTTCCAAGAAGTGTGCTTGCAACAATGCTATTATATAAAGACTTGCATGTTACGTCAGTATCATCAGAATCATTCAACAAGTCATCCAATGATGGTCTGTATGAGAATAAACCCTGCAGATATTTTCCAATGTTCAGTAAAAGAGAAAAAATGTAACACAATTCTTTGTACAACATATTCTTTCAAAAGTTAACAATAATATACTAGGTTGAAATAAAACTGCAAGACCCTTTCTAACCACATTTGCACCGAACGTTAATAAAAAAATAAGAACTCTTTGATTCGAGTATGGTACTTTGACCGTACTATTTTCATGGTTGCTGGTAGTGTACCATTGTCAAACTAAAGGTAATATTGGCTACCAAAGATGAAACAAATCCAAATATGCTACATGAAATTCAAACACTGAACAATGAAATCATAATTTTCTCAAATTATGTTGCCATAACTCTGTTTGGGAATCACAATTTTTTTTGGCTTGCACTAAACATTTCAAATTTCAGCTTAAACAAAATAAATAAGCATATAATGCAAGGATTTAGAACCGCTAGACAACACAAAGTTGCCGCAGTAAAAGAAAGGACATTGCCATGCAAGATAGGTTATGGAAACGACTAATTTAAAATAAACGCTGCCAGATATTGGTGGCCAGCTGCCACTGCTTATAAGACGGTCTTTGCACATTATTGGGAAAGACATTCCTTAGTTTTTGGGCGTAAAAAACTGATATCGTGCATCAAGTGAATTTCCTGTTTTTTGTGTAATTAGTGTAATGCCTTATATGCTGTTTTCCAAAACTTCAAATATACATGTTCTGGTCTTGAGATGATTAAGCAATGAAGAATTATCTTTATCTTCCCTTCCTGTTACTATCTCAGTTTTCATGCATGGACTAAGATATGTTATCAGAGACAAGATTGTTCTAGCCTACATTCTAATCTTTCGTATGACCAAATACAAAATGGAATTTGGAGGACAATCCTCCACATCTTAAGTCTCCTCTTATCAAGAGATTTTATTTCCTCAGCCCTCAAATGAAGCTAACAAGTTGATCCCAATCACAGCAAGGGAAAGGGCCACAATTATCTTCAAGAGTCATAATTGGTGCTGATGTTCATATATGATAGATGCAACAATGACTACCTCACAGGATCAATACCAACCTCCGGAAGCGGAGATCTAGCCTACAAAATCTAAAAAATAGAGAGCAATATAGTATTGTCACATGAATATCATGATAGGAAACCAAGTCTTACTCTACTGCCCACAAGATTTGAGAACCCACAAAAGAAACTTAAATTTTGAAAAGATATTAGAATTCTTCTCAATTAAAAAATCCTTCACGAACTAAAACAATTTCTCTGTTAATAAATATTTCAATTCTCTCAAATGTCAATAGAATCAACTTGATCCATTAGAACATCATGATTGAAAATGCTCTAGTGAGATGAAACACTACACAAATCAATCAATGAGAAAAAAACGTGAGCTTTTCCTCATAGGACTAAACAATAATACTGGTGAAATTAATGAAGAATTTTTAGGGCGCGGGGCGCAAAGCATTTGTCTAATATTAAGATACCTTCTTTGAGGTACGATAGGTGGAAAGGTATAGGAAGGTGATGGTGGGGCCATCTAAACTGTTATCAACTGGAGAAGGGTTGGCAAGAATTCCCATGAACCAAGTATATTTAGCAAGAAACAAATAGAGACTCATAAAAAAACTACTTCATTAGACTCCAAACCAAGACCAATTCAACCGCCATTCTCCTGATACAATTGGAGCATATTCTCCGGCCCAATCAAATCATCACTTATGCTGATAATGCAAAAAAGGTTCAACAACGTATATAGATTATTGATTTCAAAGCCTCTTATCATGACAGGTGACCTTTCTCCCTTTAAAAGTTTGAAAAGTGCAAAAAAAGACATGTTTGTGCTCTCTTAAAAATCTTGGAAAGTGTAGAAAAAGACATGTTTGTGAAAAATGTTAAAGATTGATGACCAAACTTTTGGAATAGGAATTATTGTAATCTCAAAACTGTTAAAACTACACCTAGTCTTATTTGTCCCTAACCAAGAATGCAACTATTATCTATGAATAAACTTGCCTGTGATCATCACAGCATTGCTAAATTCTCACCTAGCCTATGTTTGTTTCAAGACTTGAATTTGAGGAAAATGATTTGTATTGCTAAAGTATGCTCAGAACTCTACCTCTTCAAATACGATATTCCTTCATATATTCAAGCTCCAAGCATCAACCAATTCAAACTCCGATAGAATAGTGAGTTTATGTTAAATCATTATCATTGCAGTCACTCTAACTTTTTGTACCTTTAAAATTGTTTCCTTCACTTGCCAAATTTTTTAAGCAGACGGGACAATATTATCATAGTACACATTGTAAAAGTTCACATTAGTTTTCACTCATTCACTATGATGTCTTCGGACCCTTTAAGTCAAAAATATAACTGAATCAAGATGGTTTAGCTCATTCCATTCTTTTCCACTAAATGGTTCTACAACTCCAAGGATATGATATTTCTTAAACACCAACCGTTCTTTTTCCAAACCTGATATAAACATCAATTTTGACATTTTATTCCTAAAATTTCTATCACTAATCCTACTAGCAATTCACAAGCCATTGAAAACCCTACAATCAATTTGTCGCCCTACCTTCCACTCAAAATAATAATATAAAAAATTTGATCATGCTCTAAAAGGAATCAAACATAGGTTAATCATGTATGACAACAGAATGACTAAGAGTTTGAGCCTAATCCAATCTATGCTGGAACACCACATGGTAACATGGATGCTGAACTCTTCAATAGTAATTTTTTTCTTTGATGAATTTAAAAAATCTATTTCGATTCAAAAAGGTGTAAGAACTTACACTAATCATCATATCTCACAATGCAACAATTTATAACTAGTATAACTCTGATTTATTCAGATACTATGAAGCTAATCATTTGAACCAACTTTAAAGTAGCCATGTCTCAATAAAAAATATTGTTATTTAGAACTAACAAAATGAAACCCATTTATCAAAACAGTGAAATAAATTATTTACCTTCTGGATGCTCATGACAGACTCTCCCATGTAATAGGAACAATTTACTAACAGGTTCTTCTCAGGACACTTAGCACCTAGAAGACAACAAATAAACATATGAATTGTAATTTGAATTGCAATTTGTGCCAATGTTCAAAATCGAAAAGCATTTTGTAATTTGCACAAAGAAAAAAATAATTGTTTAACTGTGAGATAGGAGTGAAGATAAAAAGGACAGCCGTTCAACAAGGACTAGCATTTTTTTTTTTTCTAGAATATTCTTCACTCCCCAAAGAAATCCCAAAAAATATGGGATTTTCTAGTTTCTTGTGCATGAAACATATATGGCTTGTCCCACCCTTTTTGATTGGGCAATAAAGTTTTGGGGTACAAAAATAATCCCAAGCTTTTAAAAAAAATTTTTGGGGAATGAATCGTTACTCTTTTTTCTCATTAGTTCTCAAATATAGTACATCAAAGCCTGCACCAAGTCAGATGCCTTCATTAAAAATATTTGAACATTTAAATCTCATTCAGTTACTCCATCATTACAGACTAAAGTTCATTAAATATTATCAAGGAAGGTGTGATCGTTACACAAAAGTTACTTTCAGCCTTATTTTTTCTGAATCCCGTTGGATTGCTTAACATCAAAATTGTACAATTTAAAATATTTGAACACTTAAATATAGTGCACAAAACCTACACCAAGGTCAAATGTCATAAGTAGAAAATATTTGAACACTTAAATGTCATTCAGTTACTTTATCCTTGCAGATTAAAGTTCATTAAAAATTATTAAGAAAGATAGTACATGAACGTTACACGAAAGCTACTTTTAGCCATATTTTCCAAACTCAGTTGGATTACTTAAAACATCAAAAATGTTAAATTAAACAGCGTAGGAAGTTGTTAAAGAAGATTCAGCTAAACTATATAACCAAGAGCAAAACTGGAAAAAAATGAACAGAACAGAAAGTAGAAAGATCATAAAAATTAATAAATACATGGGATATTTTTGATGATAAAGATGATGACACCCTGGATCGAGAAGATGATAAGGTTATAGAGCTCAGTAATGAACAAAAGACTATGGAAGAATAGTAGGATTTTGTATTCCACAATAAAATATACTTCCAATGCATGAAAATCGAAGTACCCGTTCTCTTAAATTTGGTTAGCGACCTTTCGAAGCACATTCTTCCCCACTATCAATGTATGTCTATTTGTAGTTGAGAAGTG
This sequence comes from Cymbidium sinense, assembly GCA_021442155.1. Classification (NCBI taxonomy): domain Eukaryota; kingdom Viridiplantae; phylum Streptophyta; class Magnoliopsida; order Asparagales; family Orchidaceae; genus Cymbidium; species Cymbidium sinense. The sequence goes on from CM038222.1 coordinate 60,861,698, forward strand.
TACATGACTTTCACCAACTAGGACCAACAGTCACCAAGATTTCCATCCTCTTTCTGCCGCCACCTCATTAATCCATGAGATCTTTACGACTTACTCATCAACCCATGGACCATTACTTATTTTGTACTTAATCCTATTCTCTAGTGTAATATTTTTCCTATTAGATGCTTTCCTCAGATTGTACAAAATATATTGCAATGAAATACACCAAACAAATGCTCTCCAATTCTTCAAAAAGATGCAACACAGATGGTTTTTCAAGATATGACACTTATAAGAACATTCTTCACTCAAGCCACTGATGAGATGCTTAAGTTCTTTGTCATACAGATCATATGTTTGTTTAATGAATTCCTACCTTTCAGTAATAAGTTTCCTAGCTATTTCTCCTTGATAACATGACAATGATGAAATGATTTTAGAATTGAATAGAATCTCAAGATTACCAGTAAGTATTCAGATCTATCAAAGCATAAGCTTCATTGGATTGGACACTGCTAAATGGCATAACAGTTCATAGTTATTTCACCCAAATAAGGAGTGCCTTAAATCTAAGAAAAAGCATTCTAAACCTGACGTCACTAGACCTAAAATTTAGAACATGTAGTTAATAAGCCTTCAAAAAATTACACAAGCACACAGAAAATGAGAAGGGAATCCAGCCTTAGGAAGGCTTAACATCCATAAAATAGTTAGCTTAATCAAAATAATAAATAAATAAAAGGGGCATTTACATATATATCACATAATTCTTATAAATTTACATATCTAACACCTAAACATTCATATTTACTTAAATAGCACCCAAATCTTTATTATTATATCAAAAATACCATCATCATTACTTTTTTAAAATGAAATGCACCTTTTTAGGCATAGGAAGTGTTATTTTTGTAAATATCAAACTTTAGGTGTTAGATATGTAAATGCATAAGATTTGTGTGCAATGTATATAAATTTTGCTAAATAAAAATAAGAATAAATAAAATTTACTACAAAATGGACTCAAAGATGATTAATAGCTAACTTCTATTACAAGCTTTGCAAAGCTTCCATACTATTGTCACCAATCTCATTATCAAAATTGGACAGGGATGACTTTACTCTGCATATTTAAATTCCTAACATTATTTTGTAATCAATAATAAAGTTGATGCCAATAATGCTAACTTTGTATAGCTTCAACTACATGCCGTTACAAGATCTACCATCTGCTTCATTTGCATTGCACATTGAAACAAAATTTTAATTAATTAATAGAATAGTATCTTCACAAATCTGACAATACTCTATAACATTAAGCATACAATGTCTAACAAACACTGTACACAATACGCGCCAACATGTATAGAACAAGTCGTGTATGAGACTACTTAAAAATTAAAAAAATAAAAGACACGCTTATCATAGATAAGCATTGTGGGTTAAGTGAAAAGGTGACAATGGAAACAACAAAAAGCAAAAGAGTTGAAGATTAATAAGAGGCCTTTTATTTTGAAAGAGACAACTCAAATATACCTCTATATATATATATATATATATATATATAGAGAGAGAGAGAGAGTTTAAGCAGTTCATATTTATTTAATTTATGCAATTATTATATCATGGTTTTCATTTATAAGATAAATGCACATATGTTTGTGTATGTGTGTGTGTGCACGAGCACATATTATTTTAACAAATTCGACAAAATTCAAACACGTTTTCAATCAATAAAGTAAGGAAATTAAAGAAGGAAGCCATAAAAAAAAAAGAAATAAAAAAAAGTCATCAATAAGGAAGTCTTGTACAAGGGGATAGGAACTCTAGAATTCTTCCAGTATTAAATTTGTCCAAGGATTATAATCACTAAATACAAGGCATAATTTGCACATCCAAAAGTAAATTTTTATTAAGCACATAATTATTATTTGTTTTGCAGTACTTGAATATCTATTTATATCCTCATAAAATAGCTAAAAAAATTATGAAACTAGACCTCTAACGGAGTAGCAACTAATTGCAATAAAGAATCATGAAAAAAAGTTACATGAACATATTATAGTCCTGAATAATCAGCCGAAAAGACTAAAACATTAAAATCCAGAAAAATAACCTTAAAGACTAGAACATGTTTAAGGAAATAAAACACTGTTAGTGTTTTAAGAAGTAAAAGCAAAGGCATAATAGACATAAATAGAAATATACCACCTTAGGCAAACTACACATGATCAAGTAACTAGAGCTGCCCTCTCATATGTATATGTGTATAATAAATAGCTCGGACCTACACTCAATAATTCCCACCTCTTCCACCCAAAATTTACTCTTACTTTCGTTTATTGCCTCAACTTCCTCTGCAAAGAGTAAAGCATCAATGAAGGCCATGACTAGAGTCAGCAATGCTGTTAATCACCTCCCTATACTACTCATCAGACTTTTTATATTGGAGAAGTAGAACTCGAGAATATAGGTCCATCAATTCCTTTCATCTCAAAATCTAAGTGTTGAGAACAATGAATGATGACATAATGGGTAAAGTTATTTGTAAATTGAGTTCAAGACATAAATATTAAGTGATATTAAACCCTACCTCTCACAGGGAATGTGTTATAATCTTGGTTACAATTCAATAGTTCCACTTCTGAATGCACCATTATAAATAAAAATTTAAGAAAAAAAACTACTTTAAATTTAGTGGTTATCTTCCTTGTCTTTAATAAGAGTAAGTTAAATTTTAATTGACTGATGAGCTTTTATAGAGTATTTGAAAATGCCTCATGATTAGGCCTCAACCTCCTATCAAATGTTGAGATATTATTGTCATCATATGATGATTTCTGTTTAAATTTCTGACTAATTATAACTATTTTGATCAAATTAGATCATTCTATAAATTAGTTGCAACATTAAATCCTACTCCTAAAAGACATTGCGATATAACCTTAAGTTAATTAGCCGAATTTGATGTAGGATGTTACAGAGTTTAGATTTCTAATTAATATCTAAAATGTAATGTAGATTTATGTGCACGTTAACATTGCAATAAATATGCAATTTCAAAAAAAAAAACAAGTTATTAATAAGATTTTAAACAATTAATTAATACTTTTGATGAAACCTATAAAAATAAAATCTAATTCATGTGAGAATATTTTCAACTATGCTATAAAAGATAATAAAAATAACACAAGCAATTAAAATTTCATGCAAAAGAAAAACAACAAATTATGACAAATCTGACAAAATTCAATAGTACTTTTAACAAAAAAGAGGAATAAATGAAAGTAAAAGAGAAAAAAAAAGGAAAAGAAAGAAAAAGTCACCAAAAGGCAAGGAGGTTGCTCCTTCTAAAAATTTCAAATATCATGCCAAAATGATTGTAAAGCAAGTCTTTTCATATAAAAAAAGCCTACAAAATGTTAGAAAAGATTTGACATTCAATAGCTGCATTTATTTCTTGCAATTAGATTTAATTAAAGTTCATAATCATGTGTTATCATTATTTAAAAGTTAATGCTATGTTAAGCTAAATATGTTTGTTTATATTAATGCTCATATAATTTAACTCAGCATGTGCATTTTTTTTTTTTTCATGTACGTTTGAATCTTATATTAAAATTATTTATCCTGCTGAACGTTGAGCACATCATATATTAAAATTATGATTTAGGAAAGGAGAAAGAGCCTGTGCAGTGGGAGGCAATTGACCGATTCTATTTCATTTTTGTTGTAGAGTTTTGAATTGTCTTGTAGACGAAGGCCAAATGCATATGATATAAATTAAAGATTTCTGGTACGTATAAACTTTTGAAGTTCTTTTAAAAGTATTGTATTTCAAATTTATGACTATTATACGAACATTTCTTTATCATTTTTTTATGAATATATTAGAAAATTTGGAATGAAATTGCAAGTTTATGTGATGATTTTGGCAAACTAATCCTAATTATTAAAAGACAGGATGGATGTTGGTGAATAATGAATCTGACTAGCTTGTTCATTTCTGTTATACCCCAGATAGATTAGAAGGGGTCAAACTGGGATATGACATTGATAGAGTACAAAACTTGATGGTAATAGTCATAACTAAGTGTGCTGTAAATAATCTACAACGTACTAAACCAAATACAAATCCAAACAATCAGCTACAAGGAACAACGCTTGCCAAAGTTCTAACAATCAAACAGAAAGAAGAAAATGCCAACTATGCTATAACCACAAGAAGCAACCATGAAAACAGAAAAAAAAAAAAGCATCACGGGAAAAAACCCCTCCAAATAGTAAAGGAAAACAAACTCCAAAGAAAAAAATTCCACAAAGGAACGATACCCTTAGGAATAGAATAACATAATAGGTATGTAAATGTAGAACAAATGCAACAAATTGATTGTAGCCAAAATTCAAATTTTAAAATTACAAGTAAAAAAAGTTCAAAAATAATCATCATAATGCAAGCAATTTACATTTCTGGTGACTGCAAATTAGGAGATCTGCATCACAACCAGTGAGCAAAAACTGGTACCAATCGCCACCAAAGAAGAGGCAGTAAAATCAGAGTGAATTCTTTGTATTAACTATCAGCATGAAACAAACGTAAATAAACAGGCACATTTATTCAACTTTAGCTTAATAAATACTGCACCATCTAAATTGTTAACAGTTGACAGAACTGAGATGCTCCCTCTACGGTCTGAGACTACAGCAGTGTCCATATCTAGTAGAGTGCAGTCACCAACCAATCTCTGTACTGGGTCAGAATAAAGCTGTTCCAATTTCCTAAGATCCTGTGTAAATAGAACCAAATGGGTAGAAACTTCTGAAAATATCATAATAATGTGCCATGCACTTACAATAAAAATGATTGACGTTAATTCAGGTTTAGCAGGGACACCGTACATCTGTATAAGAGTAGAAAAGAATGCCATCACGACAATCACCAACAGCAATTCTTGTAAAACATGTAGCCAAACAAGTTATGGTAAAGCGTGTCTTGGTCATGGAATGCTTTCTCAACCGCAGAGGATTATCAGTCACAATACAGAAGACATTCAGCTGCACAGATATTGCTCATCAGTAAATGACTATCAAGAATGATTTTTTTATGTATTAAAAAAAACTGTATTTTCTTGCATCAGAGTAAAAAAATTGATGCAAATTTAAAGTGTTGAAAACCTCACAAAAAAATGTTAGTAATTTTTTACAGGTAAACATATTCCACCTCAATGACATGATGAAAAAGTGAAAACTTACAGTATTACCAGCGGAAGCCAACAGATAACGATTTAGAAATGGGCAGATAGCAAGAACAGCTCCAGACAATTGATTCTGATAAATTACCCTTAACTGCCCAGCCTCCATTTCTTCAATGTTAATTCCATCACTACTACAATCATCTGGACTGCTATCAACACTGGTACTAGATAAATTTTCAGCAGCATGTCCAACAACATCATGCAGAGGAGATGAAATCCGAGAAGGTGATGACAACTTAGAGTAATATGTCAATGAACTGTTCTCAGAAGTATCATGTGCATTGTCCAAGCCTAATATGATAAGCCTTCCCTTTGTACTATAGCATTATGTGCAAAATTATCACATCAGTAGAGCAATAAAAATTTATGCAGTCACTTGAGGACAAGGCAACTGATACAATATGTAATTCCAATTCAACGTACCTTTATAAATATGATTCTTAAGTGTTTTAGTACAGATTTTTGTTTTTTAATGCATTAAGAAAGGAAGAAAAAAAATGAAATTGTCATTACAATATGAACACAATTATCTGGGATTATATGGAAATAGACCAATATATCCCGCACAAAGTTTGGAACGCCAGAAAATTCAATTGCTTTCAATTTAAATCTGCACACATTTCAGCAACCTCACTAAAAATGCATGAAGAATACCAGCAAGCATACCTTTCAGGTTCACCACTGGGCATGATAGTCCGGCCAGGACACTGACTAGTCCCAACAACTAATAGATGCTGACAACCTACTCTCATTATTTGCATACATTTTGCCGTTTCACCAGGCTCACATGAGAACTTTGATATCACAACTCCACTAAAAGGATCAACACGACAAATATCTGATGAGAATGAAGCATCCCTAAGTCCTGTTCTCAATATTAGCAATGTCTTACTTTCTTTATGGTATAGTACCTTCCGTGGAGTTCCTTCAATTGAGAACTTACGCACATTAAGTCTCTTGTGATGTCCCAGTTCAAGCTGCAGAATTAGTTGGGATGAAGGGCCGTGAAAATAAATATGACAAGCGTTAAAGACAACAAGAAAGAAAGCAAGGGGTTTTATAAATAAGGACGAACACCATTAGGAGTACTGAAGCTCCCTTAGCAAAAACAGCACCAGTTACAAAGAAATCAACTCTTTTCTCTACTGCTAGATCCATATCAGTCCTATTCTAATCCATGACTAAAGCTATCCACAATATTCACTAGTAAGACATCACAGATCATTTAGTATTCAAAATCGCACATAAAGTTCCAAATCTTTACTAAGTTTTGCCATCATAGAAAATGCCACTCACTAATGGTACTACATTAGTGGAGATCATATTCCAATACAGTAGTTTCCCAAAAGGCCCAAAATTTCGTTTTGGAATAGCTGGATAAGTTTCTGTTAGAATTCAGATGAGGTCAAGTTTTCAGCCTTGATTGTGATTAATGTCACAGTAGCACACAGACAAACCCAACTCCACTAAAAAATGTGCTGAAGAAGTCATATCCTATATGAGTTATCTCAATGAAACTGGTCTACTGGAATATACAACATATTGCGCTACCACTTCTAATGATTTGCTGTTTACAAACGTTAAAAAAAATAATTCAGCTCCTACCTTTATATCTTTTAAGTTCCATTGCCATTGGAAGGCCGCAAATCACTCCATGAACCCAACTCTAGTCCTTTCCCCAAGCTCAAGCAATATGATTTCACCTGAGAAAATTAGGACCTCAAGCCCACTTAAGGTATCAGTGGAAGCAGATTATAATGATCAAGCAACTAACAGATAACACCAAAACACTGCCCACAACCATAATCTTCTCCCTTCATTGTTGAATAAAATCATCACTACATTGGCAGTAACAGCAAGCACTCCCTTTTATCTCTCAGTATGGAGGTGGCCGATAACAAAAATATTTTCAAAAGTCAAGAACTAATACACCTACCAATCCCAAGTGGCCCACTCCCACCACACACCTCACCTTCCTCACGTACCAACTTGATCTTGGCTACATCCGACAACACTGAACAAATAATTTTATATGATGAAGATTTCTACAGGCAACTTTAAGAAGTTCAAGGAGTCTCAGGCCAAATGTTTTCACAGCTCATCATAAATAGCACAAAATTATTTCAAAGAAACCATTAAACCAAACGGCCTTTTAAAAGTAGATTTACCTGAAGATATATGTTACGAATCACAATTATAAATCAATCTAGATTCAATTTGAATGATACAACAAAAGCTCAATGCAACAAATCAAACAAATAAAGCAAAAAAAGCAAGCATCGACTAAAGAATATCAAAGTTATACACGTGATTAGCTATTAGGAGCGTGACTGGTAAATTAGTAACCAACAGTCTGCTTTTCCCTCTCTCATCTGAATCAATTGCAACTTAAAAAGTAATTCTTGAACGTTCCATCAATATGTGGCATTTAGAATCATTTTGGCTTGGATTTTTGAAGATAATCATATCCTTCTCCTAAGTTTATTCAACTTACAGAGTCCAAGCTGACACTGATCAAAACCTTCATACGAAGAAGGGAATATATTTCACGCTCATTCATCATTAATTAATAAAAGTAGGCCAGAGCCTCTCCTTCATGCAAAACAAAGCGTCATCAATACCAATACCTTGGCTGAATGAAAAATAATAGTAAAATTTTGACCTTTAATGAACATGATAAGTAAATGAGGACTCTAAAGTTACCAAATAAATGAATCTTACCAAATGTAAACTGCTGTCAGCAACAAATAAAATTCCATTCGGGCAATCAAAAGAGGATACTGAAGTCGTATGGGTGGCAGTTTGGAAGGAAATTGATGAATAAGCAATGCAGTGCCTTGCAACATGCAAAAGCCAGGGTTTTTCACAGAGCACAACTACATCTGCATCAAGTGCATCCCATAGAGGAACCAAAACAACAGGGGCTATACCAAAGCGTCGAATCGCAATCAGCTGTAGCTGAAAAGATCTGAAGTTCCCAAGCTTAGTTGCATAATAATAGGAAGAAGATAGAACTGATGTCTGAGGCAACTCATACTGAAGTAGTACTCCATTCCTCAAGCCTGCAAGTACATAAAACCTATCAACAAACACAAGCCGAACATTCTCAGGTATGCAGCTACTTATAGGACTTCCGAGTGCATTGTCTATTGAAATTGCCCCAGTTGCAAGGAACTTAAAGCCTTGATCACGTGCAAAAGAGAGAACCTCAACAGACGGTATGTGGGTACCAATCACAAAAGTTATGCGATGTCCAGCTCCATTACAGACAGTGTCTTCATTATCTTTCTTGGCTAAATGAACAAATGATGACAGCTGTTCAAATTTGATTTCTTGTTCTGGTATAGATATGCAAGAAACCTCATGCTGCAACCTCAAATGTTGAATTTCATATAATTCATATTGATATGATGCTAACAATGATCTTACGCCAAGAACAAACACAAAGCAAGGGTTAGAAGTAACTACAACAATCTCATTATGCCCCACTGCACCTGAACTAATAGACATATTATCAGGGCACCAAGAGGTGCAAAATGGTACTAAAAGGGGAAAACCATTTACATGAGCAGCTGCAGTAGGCAAACACAGTCTCACGCCAGCCCTATGAATCTGAACCAGCAACCCATCAGACACCAAACCACATGCTAGAGTACACACGTCAGGCTGAAAACCAGTGGCATCAGTTACATCAACGAAACTTAAACCAACTGAGAGAACCCTTGTCTCCTCAACAAAAGACAATACAAGAAATGAATGATAAGGATCACTCCTTTTCATTCTTAATGTCCATGTGCCTGTTATTCCTTGATAAATTGGAGGAGTTTTAACTAGCTTATCCACACTTACGCCAGTACGTATAACTCTCAATGAGCCCACAGGACTCATACCGCAGCAGGAAAACAATTGATCTTGTTTTTCATCATGGTCATCAACAACAGATAAATCCAAAATTGGTGCAATATTCTGAATGTTATTTTTGTACACAAGGCCTCCATCATCCAACTTTAAAATGAAACCATCTCCCATTTCTACAAGTCCCATTACAAAACCACCCCTCAGCCATAAAAGCTCCTTACAGGGCAAACATCTGTAGAGGCAATCGGAGAGATCAACTCTGATTCCTTCAATTGTTGAATGAATTTGAAGAATGTAAATTTCCCCTGCATCTAAACAGAGGACTAAATTTGCACTTGTTGAGCGGCCAGGTTCCCAACAAAAGGCACAAACATGTTTGGAAGTTGAAGCTGTTTCTATAACATTGTCAATACTCATGGGATCATCTTTGGCCATAGCAGCAGCCGAATCACTCAATTCCAGCAATGCACAAACAGCCACATTAGACATTCCTTCATCATCAATATCCATAACTCTAGAAGACTCTTGAAAAGAATCTGGCTCCTCAATTACACTAGGTAAACCAAAGTTTATTCTTTGAACACATTGTATACAATATGGGTCCCTAAAATCCATTAGGAGAGCATCACCTATCCTAAACACAACTGCAAATCCAGAAAGATGAGGAACAGCAGATATATTAAGTGCCAATGGCCCAATTTCAGCTTCAGGGTATGAAGAAATAAATTGAATAACACGTGTTCTTATGGTACATCCAAACAGCAACAATTCATTCCTCAATCTTGCTTTCCTGGAGTTGATTACAACCACCAGAAGTAACGAGTTTAACTTTCAAATAACAACAAGGACAGCAGCTATGATCTATATGATCAAACAGGAACAACACAAACCCAATATTAGAAAATAAAAAATACCTATGCATTATAGTGGCCAGTATCGGATAATATCCCTTGCTTGAATGATCAGTACCATGAGAAACAAAGCACATGCTCCAAATTGTACCACGAATGTTTGCCCTCACAGTATCCTTTACAAAATTTGTTCCTCCTTTGTTTTCTGGTGGATAGAACATTTTCTGAAATTAGGACATGTAATATCTTCAAAATCTGAAATAATATTTAAGGTATTAAACAAGTCATATGTAAACAATAGCTACAATAAAAGTATCACCTCATCAACGATGTTGTCTCCCACATCTGTGGACAGAGAAAATAAAGCAAAGTGGTCTTCAAAGGCGCTAGCAGCAATAAAAGAGCCACTGCAAAGGAAAAAGTGTAAAATTTTAAAAAAATATATCTAAACGGAAACAAAGATGCAGTAAAGTTTGAATATCAGAAACAGCTTAACATTAGAGATTTCATTCACACCTAAATTGGGTTTTCTTTTATCATAAATCATCTCCCATTGTACCACCAAAGTCCCATGCCTCCAGAAAAAACAAAGAAACAGTTGGTATAAATATTTGACCAACAAAAGCCACAGTCCCAATGCTAGTTGCCCTTTTGTTATTGAACTAAAGCTAGATATATATCAAAAATACTCCCCCAGCGCCATACAAAATTGCATCAAAATATAGTTAACATCGTACCAGTTCCTAAATGTAAATTGAACTTACAAAGAAAAGAGTTTCTGGAATTAGTTCATACCTTTTCAAGAATATTTTCAACTCAGGTAGAGGATATCAAAGTTTTTTATTATATTTTATTAATTTTGATGTTTAAAATTCAACAAGCAATTCAGAGAAATCCACACTATTTATTGTCACTTAATTTAAGCCAACAGACCTGCATCCTTTAATCCAATACTCAACTTTACAATTGCTTCAAACATAATGAGTTCAATGAATATCATATTTCTATAAACAAAAAAATCCTTTTTTTCCTTTTTTTGACACTTTCTCTTGTACCAGAAAAGTAAGAAAGGGACTACTGGGGTAGATAAAAAATGACTTGTAACAAAATCCCACCCCATGCAGAGAAAAAAAAACCAATAGGATATGCAGATACATACATGCATGCATGCATCAGTTCATCAAGAAAATGGAAGAAAAGCACTTCAATTGCTTATTCATATCCTCATATGATTTAGAACCGTACTTCAGTATCAAAAGGATCTTTTAAGTTCTAAAGCTCTTAACATAGAATCAAATTATGTAACTGAGAAAATACGGTCTTCATCTTTTAAATTTGAGTGTCAATTGGTTTGTCAAAAGTCCACTTAAATTTTACTGCTATGTAGCACATAAAATATCAACTCTATGGCCTTACCCTTTGCACTGAGCTTCACTAGCCATCTTCCACTGACCAATTTAAACTATCAAGTCCTTTCCAATGAACGTGCTTGCTTTATTTAAGATGCAATAAATCCAGCTGCTCCCTTCAATTATGAAATTCTACATCCCTGTCCTCTCAAGTATTTAATTAGTCTGTAAGCTTTTCCACTCAATGGACAGCATATCATGTTCATTGCAGCAATCATCTACTTCCTGCTCAAGATCATATTCTCGAGCCATCAGGTCATTGCCAACAGTAACAAAAAGACTCTGCTAAATGCAGTTTTGTAACAATTCCTCTGCTTCTGCAGCAATAACAAAACATCCTAATGTTTCTGTCTATAAAATAAGGATCTTAATGTTGTGGCAACCATGTTATAGCTCAAGTTTGAGTGAATGATCATAAGAGACATCATTGATAAAGCAAATCGACTGCAACTTCTGATAATCATTTTCAAGTCTAGACAGCTCTAATTTCATTACAAGTGCTATGTGACAAATATCCAGATAATTCCGCAAGGTTTGATATCACACAACAAAAATATTAGTATGCGCCATCTCATGTTCAGTTAGTACTGTCAAAATAAATATGACAAATGTTGCATAGGCACAAATTTTCTTTGACGCCCTGTAGAAATGCATTCACTTCTTATAAACAAAAGATGTCAAAGCATAAGCAAAGAACTTTGACTATGCCAGAAATGGCATGTAACCCATCTCCATCAAACCATGCATTTATGTTTACCGTGTTCACGTCAAGTCACGTTATGTGCAAACAAATCCTAAACATATACTCGCACTCTATGCCCAAATAGACCTGCTTTCACACATTTTTAGAAACTCTTTATATGGTGAGATCAACCTATTGTTGCCAATTGATCATTAAGGCTCAAATGTTCAAACATGTATAGCTATTATGCAAATGGTTGAAACATCTATTAATTGGCAAAAGACCCTAGTTTTTCTCAACAAATTTTCCTTGATTTAGCACATTTTGAAGAACTCTACAGACCATGCCAAGAGTTAAGAATGTTTTCAATTGGTTCTTGTAGGTGTAATTAATATTATCATTATTTTTTTTATTCTCATAACTGTCTACTTACAATCCTAGAAGATAACGGCACAGGAAAGACAGAGGATTAATAATAAATTGTGATGGCTCAGATGAGCAAAAGCAGTGGAGAGGGAAAAGAAAGGCCAGATTGCCATGGACGGGAAGAAAGGAATAGTGAAAATGGAGGCATGGGAGCTTGGCATAAGGACTTCTGATTGTCTCATACATTTCTCTAATGCTCTCAAAGAAGGCTCACTGAAAATAAAATGTTGCTAACAAATTCTGATTTCATTCATCTAAGCATTCTAAATGGCATTTCCAGCCATTTCTAATAATAGCAGGATTGTAGAAGGAAGAATTAAGCCATTTAGGTAGTTTAAAACTAATAAATACATAAATAGAATAAAAACTATACAACTAAAATACATGAAAAGACACTAAATCACAACACTAAAGTACGGATCAGTAGTGCTCAGGGAACATGATAATAGGTAGGATAGCAGTAGCAATGATGAATGTCACAGAACACTAGTGGACTCCATTACTATAAGTGGGGCTTCGAATAAAACCAGTAGGATCTAAATTTCCACAACAATGTCTTGGTCTTTTTGCTTCAATTGATCAAGAAGTGCAACATAGTAATCTAAACAGAGCTTCCATGACCTGAAAGCTTCTTAATTACTGAGACTATATCAGTACAACCATAAAATAATTTAAAAAAAAAAAAGAAGGTTCAACATCCTCTATATCCAACAAACATTTCAAAGTATACAAATTCCAACTGGACACTATATTATTTCAAAAGAAAAATTCATTTGGTTGCTAAATTTAATGTACAAGTATTTCAAAGGACTGAATAGAATCACAATTAGAGATAAACTAATTCATTAACTTCAAAAATATGCACCCTGCTTAAGAAATAAGCTCAAGAGACCAATGGATTGATAAAACTTTTTAGCAAGGAAAGAGTGCAGCCGTAATTAAGTCAGAGAATATTACAAGACATTAATTATTGCTCAAAGAAAAAAGTTGTAACCTTTTAAGCTCACCTCTCCAAGACAACCAAAACATTGGTATATAGATTCAGCAGATGAGGACAAAATTCTATACATCATTTGTTTTTTAATCATTGCATGCAAAATAATATTTTTAGCAAGTTTGATCAATAAGGGGCAGGTTTGATAACCTCAATAATTATATTAAAGTGTAATTATTATATATGACAAACATAGAAGTTGTGAATGCCATTAAAAAAAGAAGAGCAAAATTTTAAAGCACTAACCGCAATAAGAGAACTCTTTTTAAGTATCATTCATCTAACAGCAATTATTATCAAAACAATTAAAAATTTGAACTAAAACAACAATGAGACTTACTTCGGATCAACAGCTAGCATTCTTCCAACATGATGAATTGAATTTCCTGGCTTGGACAATTGTATATGGTTCACCGCAAGGAACCTACATGGCAACTAGAATTTAGCAGTTTAAAAGTGTAAAGCACTTTCAAAAAAATCAAAATTTTATTCAAGTACAGCCAATATAGGAGAAAATGATTACTGAAAAATAAGGATAAATTGCAATTATGGAAACTGATTTTATTTATACTACACATTGGTTCTACACTTTTAAGAATTCCAACTCGCACTTTTGTCTCACATAATTTACATGAACTAATTCGATGCTAAGTTTGAAAAAAAAAAGAGGCCTGGTCCCCTTTGTTCAATAAGGTCAATAAAAATATAGGCAATCCCTCCCTCCCCTCAACAATCCCAACCACATTAGCACTTCAGAAATCCACCTACATATATGTAATGGGCCACGCAACAGTAGGTTAATTAACTTCAGTAAAATGTGCTACATAAAATTTTAGTTAGCTACAATATCTATTTAAAAAATAACAACAATTGAAATTGGGTCAAGTTGAACATGACTAATTCTATCGGATGGCCTTGGTTTCCATTCCCTCTCTAGCTGAGAAAATCCCCATAAGAAAGGAAGACATTAGACTCTCATTGGCATTCTTGAGAGCTAGTGAATGAGGCATTCAAAATTTCAGCGCTGTTGTTATGGCCCACCAAATGACAACAAATGTAATACCTCAAAAAAAATTTTAAAAAGAAATATGAAAATTTCTCCTAAAATTTACTCCACTATTCGCATAACTCAAAAAATGATCAAAGACATTTTTATAAAATTCTATAATTCATTTTGATCATTCTGATATACATGGGTGTATATGAATATTTAAGTATAACAATGATTATTAATTAATTAATTAATTATATTCTAAAAATAATTTTTATCTCATCTTAATCCATTTCATTCTCCATATTTCTTATCCTTTGGCTGCCATAGTGTAAAACACAGAAGAAAGGAAGCTCAGGTTGGCTAGAAATAGAGAAAGGAAGAAGAAAAAAGAGAGTAAAGGAAGAAAGAAGGGAAGGAAAAAGAAGAAGAAGAGAAAAGGGAAGGACAAGAAAAGGAAGAAAAGTAGAAGAATAAAGCAAATGAAAAAATCAAGAAATTCAAATAAGGAATCCAATTTTTATCTTTTCCTCGGCAAATTGAGTTGATTTTTATAGGTAGATATTCAATTTTATATTTCCTCTTTAAATTGATTGATTTTAAGTTGACAAATTTCAAAGAGTTGAATGACAAGAAATTCTTTTAAGCCAAAAAAGTTATTTAACATTAATAAATTTATTTTAAGTTATTAATTTTAGAATTAATATTTTAGATTATTTATGAAAGAACAAGATATCAGATAGATAGAAATAAGGAAATTCACCCCAAAGAAGATCATATAATTTAGATAAGATGCTCAATCTCTAATATAAAAAGCAAATGATCCATAGGTCTAATGTTTATAGAATTTTCTTCATATCAAGCATGTTGTTAGCATCTAATATTTACCAATTAATTTTTTGTATTTTTAGAAAATCACCTTTTACAAAATTTGTGATATTTATATTACTAAAGAGTTAGAAAAATTTATAATATAATGCATAGTAAAACGCCCAGATATAGACTTTTATATGTCATGCTTCCTTAACACATGTTAAAACAAGATGATTGTTAAAAGTTGTCTACCATGCTAAATATTTAAAAAGTCTTGAGATAATGACAATTAAAAATAAAAGAAATTACTGGAAAGTAATGTTATATGGGATAGGTTGACAAATGATAATAACCTACTATGGCTCCGAATATTCATACTTGACATCTCATTGAGAGAGTTTTTGTTGGTTCCAAGTCAATCTTTCGACAATTATATTAGTTTGTTAATAAGATATTATCTAAAGATTTTACCCTCATTTTGTAAAGACTTTAAATCTACATCCAAATTTCTCATTGGCGCACGCACCTACAGTTAATTACCTCTTCTAGCAAAGAAAGAGAGCTTTTGATTAAGGCCAATCATTACACATTGAGAACTCAACATATAGTAGCAGCAATTTGGGTTTTAGAATTTTAAAAATCACTACATTTAATATAGAGCAAATGATGTGAAAACAATGATGAACACGATCAATATCCCATAATATCATTATCCTGATTTGTCATGATCCTGGTCTACTTAGTCAAAAGAGGTAGTTGACCCAACTTAATTGAAGAATCCTTATCGGCAACTATATGTTGTTTCGTACATAGAAACCTTACAAACCTTAGGTGGATGTTTGTTTGAGAAGATAATTTTAAGTCAATTTTAACTAATAGAAAGCTTTGTTTTCTATAAAACGTACCTTATGATTCACTACTCAATAAATAAAACCACCGAGGAACTTGTAAACTATAATCATGACCATAGTTTAATGGCATCATTTCAAGGTGAGCCACAAGGTTAGAGATTTGATCATAACCACTACTTTTGATTCATATTGCAAAAAATCACATGGACACAAGACACTAACCACGTGATTTGAGTGTGATCATAAGAATATGCTTGATATGACATTAGCTCATTTGCAAGCTTAAGATAATCCTAAATTTGTCACTCTTAATAAATAATTGTAAATGGTGAATGGATCTTGCTCTAAATTTTGTGGTAGATTTTTGTTAAACATTTTTTAATTTTAAAAGTTTCTTAAGTCTTATGATATTTTCATCATTTAAGCCTAAAGTGATTTGCACATAATTTTATAGATTTTGGTAAGAGTCCCCTCCGATTGAGGATTACTTTCACACGGCTTATCAAAATAAAATATTTAAAATACTTATATTTTCCATTTATTTGAAGTCTACTTATTTAAACATAGTTAAAGGATAATGGAAAGGATCTTGGTTATTCACATCCACATCCACATCAATCTATAGGATGATTAGCCCAAAGTATTTCAATAGCTTCAACATAAAACGGTCACTGCTCTTGCTTACGAGTATGCTTCCATCTTGTAACAAAGAAGTTCAAATGCCTCTGCAAGCTCTATCTTCACTTGAGAGTGGCTTTTTTGGTGGAGGTTAGTAAAGGATGCTATTCCCAC
Source organism: Cymbidium sinense (assembly GCA_021442155.1). Taxonomy (NCBI): domain Eukaryota; kingdom Viridiplantae; phylum Streptophyta; class Magnoliopsida; order Asparagales; family Orchidaceae; genus Cymbidium; species Cymbidium sinense. Next base: position 60,878,602 of record CM038222.1, read on the forward strand.
CAACTTGTGGCTCCACCATCGGGGGAACAATGAATCTACATTGCTCGTGGAGATGTACTAAAGTTAAAAGGTATCACTCATATGTCAACCCCATGTACCAAATTGGCCTCCATCACCAAGACCCATAAAACTTGGTTTTATGCTCCCAAGGTTACATGTATTGCATGAGCGCTTTGTAGCCTTCACTTAAGTCCCAAGTTTAAATATCATGCTACCATGTATTTATTATTGTGCTATTTATCAAAGTTGGAGAGCCAAGATTACCAAAAAGCATGGTTGTGCCTATGGACCCCCCATGATGATGGTTGCCTCCATTCTAGAATCCTTTACCCAAACAAATGCTTATTCCCGTCAAGAGCACTAGGATATTGCATAGCCAATGGATTGGCTCACTATAACTCCTGGTGCGCCCATTATGGCTACAGCAAGCTAACAATTTCAGTACTAGAATAATGCACAAGTTGAACTTGAAGCCATCCATACCATCAAGGACATCACCAATGCTAGAGCTCAAAGATATCATCATTGAAGGTGATAACTTGGATGCCATTAACTTTCAATGAAAGAGCCTGAACGAGAATACTTGGTAGAGTGGGTCCACAGTTGGACCAAATCTTTTTTTTCACAATTCAACCAGCTTCTTTTACATTTTGTACACAAGGTCAAAATTAAGCCGCCCACTTTTTATGCTCAATTAACTTTAATATGTATTTTTGTTTGGAAAAATTTTGTAGATGTTACTTTTTCTTTTTTGTTGGCCTTATTACCTTTGGCAAATAGTTGTATAATTTTTTATTTTTTATTTTGATATAGTAATGCTAAATATAAGTTTCAAAGATAATTTTACATCCATCGTAGGAGAAAACTAGAGCCTATAGATAATCATGCCTCCTCCTTAGCTTCTAAGAGGAGTATTTATAGATTTACACGAGAAGTTAGAGAAAAATTTTAAGGATAATTGAAATGTTTTTAAGGATTTCTTATTTTTATTTTTCGAGCTATATAATTTCCTTTTAAAATAGTAAAAAAAACCCAAATAAATAAAAATAAAAATATTAAAAAAGAGATTTTCTGCTCTTGGAGCACACAGGCACACACCTGCACAGACAAGTGTGCACCTAATTGCACTATCATGTGTGGCCCTACGAGCATCATAACGCGCATGTGAGCATGCATTTGTGTGCGCATATGACCTTGTGCATGCCCTTTCACAAGCCACATGTGGTACTGCACGCTTTGTGTGGCAATCATTGAATAAATCTGCCTGAAACTTATATTCCAAAAACAATCTCAAATAATATGAGAAGTATGAAATACATTATGTTCACATTAAAAATAGATATAAGAGATGTGTACATAGTTTCCCCGTACATTCCATTTGATAAATGCTTAACCAAATTAACAAAAACAAAGCCAAATTGATCCATTGTCTCATATTTCAATCATGCATTATAGCTTGCTTTGATATCTAAACTTTTTATATTCCACCTCTATTTATATGTCCCCCCATCACCAACCATCCATCTACCAATCATAATTTGGCCCCACTAACAAGTGAGGTTACCAAGAGGGATTATAGATGATAATAATGCACTACATCCGAAACTAAAAATTACAAAAATAACCAAATTCTTTGCTATGAAAAAAAAAATATAGACCAAAATGATGGGTCTATGAAAATATTGTTTGCCTTGCAAGACACAATAAAGGGACCAATGGATCACCCCATAAATAAATCGAAATTTCTCCATGAGAATGTGAAACACAACAAACCTATGCATCTCAAAGGAGAAGGCAAGAAAAGAAAGCTTTCCTGAATCTGAAAGAACCACCAATAGATCTTTCCCTATCATCTGAAAAAAATAATATTTTTCCATATACTTAGCAATGGCCATAAGAAATTAAAAAAATATATATAGCAAAATTTTAAAAAGCAGTGATCCAAAAAAAAAGAAAACGACTAACAAAACCTGTGGTCTTGATTGCCTAAATTTATCATTCCATCCTAAAATGGCAAGGTCTTTTATAATACCAAATACAGGTTGCTCACAGACTGATTGTACAATTCCATCTTCATTTACCACCAATTCGAGTGATGTCTCCTGAAAAGAATAATATAATAATATTATATTTTGTAGAAGACTATATATTAATAAATACATGGCATAAAAAAATAAAAAATTATATAATTAAATCACACATCGAATATATAATATTTTTACAACAAAAAATTGCAATAAAAATAATCCTTCTTGTAAAAAATATTAATATATATATATATATATATTAATAATGCCATTTCATGAGAAAAATCCCTTTATATTTTTCTACCATTACTAATACTAACCTTAAAAAGGAGATTTGGAATAATCCAAACCATATCAATAACCAGATGAGATCAATGGCAAATAAGGACTCCTCATAAATCATACATGTTGAAAATCCATCCCATCTAATAGGTGGACAACCCAATCAAACTGAATTTCAAGAGGGCATGGTATGGGAAACATGATGGGCTATACCTTTTTAATTGCATTATCTTTATTTTATATACTTTAACCATATTTTTTTGTTTAATTTTATTTTATTCAACTAGCAGCATTCATTTATTAAAGAATCCACATTCAAGTCCTCTAAACATTTATATCATTACAAATTTTGAATTCCCTTGCTTTATAGCAAAGACTAGCTCTACTCAGCCTTTGGCATTATAATTATGCTATTAAAATTGAGGTTATAAGACCCTTAATCATATCTTCAGTTATTGAGGTGTGCATAGGACCCAAGGGTGATATTCATCACTATGGTCCTGCTTCACTAAATTATTATTCTCAATAACGTCCCGGGAAGTTCAAACAATCTCCAATTTAAGTAATATGATGGCAAAGAAAAGCTATTATATCACCACTTCACCATATGCCCAAAATCTAATTAGAGGCACACTATCCCCGTCGATTTAACTTCACATTAATTTTTCAGTCTAACTTCTTTGTTAAATTAACTGCCCCACTTCTAGCATTTTGAATGAGGGATATTATGTTCTTCCCCTTTTCTCTTTTTACCAGCCTTATTTTACCCCTTATAATCCACAATTTGAAGTATCGAAGTGCTCAGTCTTCCTAGTTGTTTTTCAGGCAAAACATTTTTTTAAACTGTAACTGTATAACCTATACTTCTCCCATTACACTATAATATGAAGATGAACATGCAGATAAGGAAAGTGATCTGAAGTCATGCAAATGGCTCTAATGAAAGGATAAAATGGAAGGAAATATCCATCTTCTGTGAGCTTCAATCATATGAGGCATGATACCATAACAATATCCTTATCTTGCAGTCAAGTATGAACAGTGGTGGAAGTCAAGAATCTCCTCGCTAAGCAATGTCTTCTAAAAAACAATGAATCCATGAAACTTACAATAATTTTTCCTTTGAATACAATTTTTTTCATGAACAAAAACTATTCAATTCCACATCTAAGCCACAAGGTGATTTCGAGTAAATCTGTCAGGAAATTAAAAGCAACAATCATAACATCAGACTTGGGTGCAGACAAAGTCAAGCAAACACTGCCTTATAAAGATCATTTTTTTAACCAAGTACTGGTCAATTTCAATGAATTGGTGATGTTTTACCAAATGGAACCCGAAGCTATCAACTTCAATATACGTGGTCTAAAATAAACCTACTTTGATTTTGGAGGAAGGAAACGAAATAGCAATGAAAAATCCAAAGAAGCACTGGAAAAAGTAAATCTGACAGGTATCCAGAAAACACTCTTCTCAATTTACCATTTCACCAATAAGCTTAGATCATATAACAGAACTTGAAGTAAAAAAAATTCATTCTTTTCCGTGTTTCTTCTTCAGATATCTTGGCTAAAGAGATATGATCCTCACAACCAACCCATTGCACTTAAAATCCAAACCACGTGTTTATCTTCTTTTAATATATTCAAACCACACCAGATGTAACAACTTCAATAGAACATCAATCGAAATGCTTTCAAAAATCTAAAACACAGAATCAGGGCAGAGTTTGACAGAAAAAAAAAAAAAACCCTAAAGTGCAACACAGGCATAAATCGATTCGACGCAGTAGTACCTTTCCGAATACGATGTCATCGGATGTGGGAGACCGGAGATGGCCTCGGACTGCGTGGATAACCGCACTGCCACGAACTACGTACTTCGCCAGGTAGTGCGTTCCGCGGTTCGGCGCCCGCCGGTGGTGGCTACCGCTCCCGGAATCCTTTTCTCCGGCGGCCATCATTCCCTGTGCATCCCAATCTCAGGTTCTCGCTCCCTCTCCCGCTGTCGAGCTCGAGTCGAAATGGCGCGTTTTGGTCTGGAAAACTAGGGCCAGGTAGCTTGCACGTAGATTGCCGATTATGCAATCAAGCTTGACACTAATGGCTTGTTAGTGATAAATCAATAATTATATACTAAGTTTATTTTTAGGACATATATTTGAAACTTGAAACTTATTTTGGGATTAAAATAATAGTTGCTTGGCTCCTATAAAGTTAACAATATCTTTTTTTTTTATTTGAGATTGAAAACATGCTTCACACTTTAAACCCTCGACCCAATAGCTAAGGAACATATTTTATGTTTGTGCCATTATCCAAATATTTTCATCATCAAATCACAATTATACAAAAGAATCTAAATAATCTTCAAATTATGATTGAAGATTCTTTGAACGCTATTCTCTCAATTTTTTAAAATGATTGAAACATATTTGGTGAGCATTCGATATATCTTCAACCCACAATTGAGCAATTTTCTAACTATCTTTGATGAAGGATCGAATGTAATGCACTATTGAATTACTTCTTATGGATGAAAATTAACGCTGCATTATTAAGATACTGATGTGAAAAGACACATAAGAGAGGATGTTATAAAAGTTGAAAAAGGACATGGTGCAACTTGCCTAATATATTATAAATTTATAATTAGACATGCAACAAATGTTAGATTTATGAAGCAATTCCAAGCATAGGAAAGAGATATGTTGAAATATGTATGTGTTGAAGAACAGTGTGGTATGCTTTAAATTTTTCTAAGTGTGAATAACATATCAATCGGAGGAAGGTTTCATTTAAGTTGTTTAAGTGTTTTGGTTATTTTATTTTATTTTTTAATTTGGTTTAAATGAAATAATAATAAATTCTTAAAGTTATAGAGAACTCATCTTTCCTTCTCTGACCTTAAGTAATTTTCTAAAATAGGTTCGTATATTAGTTTCATTTAGGTGAATTAGAGCATCGAGCATGTTAAGTTAGAAGAGCAAAATGGTGCTCAAGGGCGAGGATTTCTTGCATTATAGGAAAAGTTGACATCTTTCTAAAACTTAAAAATATAAGTTAAGGTAGTTCTTGTTCCTATTATGATTAAATGATTATTTTATATTCTATTTATAGTGATGACTATAAAGTATTTGTAATTCATATATCAAATGTTTGATATTTTAAAAAAAAAAAAATTCTAGAAAGTTTACATGATCACTTACAATTTATCAAAGACTGTTTATTTGAAGAATTATATTAGAACAATTTAGATTTAGTAGATTTATTTATGATTTTGATGTAAAATTCATTTTTAGCATTAATTCTCTCATTAGTCTAGATTAAATTTGTTCTAAATTAAATTAAAATTTCTTAGGCCATAAATGCTAAATTATAGCCCTTAAATTTCGCAATTGAATTACACACTATTATGTTAACTATGTTACATCAATTTAAATGCATTTTTTGTCAGTTATGAGTCTCTTATGTAAAAAAATGATAAAAAAGACCAATTTTTTTTTAACATTTATAGCTGATCAAATTATCATGATAATTATAATATACAATAAAGTCAGGTTAATAATTATATATAACTTTTATTTTTAAAATATTTATTAAATTAATATTAAGATATTAATAAAATATTGGAGAACATAATAAAATTTATATTTATATTTTACATTAACATTAACTCCTAGAAAATCTATCAATTCTTTCTTCTCGCTCATCTCAAATTCATGATTCATCATAAATAAGAATTAATGATATAATGAGTTATATGTGGCTTCAATTAAAATATTATTAATATAAATTTGTATAATTAAAATATCTAATTTAATCTTTTTATGAATTGGAACATATTAATCGCATGTTTAATAAACATTTTTTTAATAAAAAGATATTGAATCTATCATGTCATGACCTAACTACTTATTTTAAACCATAAAACACCATTTATAGCTTTGCACATGTGATCTAGACTAGATAGGTTGATCATTCAAATCCAAGTGGCTGCTCAATATCCACATAACTATTCAATTACCCATTTAAAATATCACTTTACACATTCATTTAGGGGCTATTTGATTGGAAAGAAAAGTGAAGTAAAATAAAATAAACACTGGGGTTTCAACTTTTTTTTGTATTTGACGTGATACAAAGTAAAATTTTAAAGTGATGTAATACATTTAAAATTCATCAAAATGTTGATCAATTGAAATTTCAAATCTTAATTTCTCTGACGATAATAAAATATTGCCGCCGTCAGTCAGCATTCAAAATCTTTCATTATATTTATTTTACCAAACAAAAAAAAAATATACTCATGTATTTGTAAAATTTTTAACCTAACAACCTAAACTAATCTGCATACGCTGCATTCCTTTTTTATATGAATTGAAGTGAATGGCATACTCAAGAGAATGGTGAACTAGCATGGGAGTTAAAATTTTAGATTTTGAAATAATAAAACTTATAAACTATTTTATTAGTTCAAAAATCAAAACTCAATTCAATCATACTTCAAAAGGATAATTTTTAAGTTATTTCAAATGAGCTCACAATACAAGTAATATGATAACCAAAAGCTCTAGAAAATCATGCAAAGATATATTTTCATCATCTTCCACAATTATATCTATGAAGTAAGATCAAATTGCAATTAGCAAGCGAATAAGAGTAATAGCAAATAAAAAAAGAAGGCTCCTCAACTCATTTCTAAGAGTTCCACTAAACACATCATTTTAAAAATGCAAGATTAAAAACCTCGCTCTCTCTTCAATGAAAAAAATCTTATGCTCTCTTCTACTCTAATCAAAAAGTCTAGAAGATTGTTACTCTAATTTTTTTTTTTGGGACAATTGAGCGAATTTAATCGCATCACTATGATGTATACTTGAGCGAGATCTCTTGGTTGAGAATCACCACAAAATAAGATCTGCCTTTAATCCATTAACTAACAAAAACAAAGAAATCAAAAGCTGTTTGAGATCTCTTGACTAAAAAAATCTCATTCTTTTCTTATTTAACATTAACTCTTAGAAAATCTATCAATTCTTTCTTCTCGCTCATCTCAAATTCATGATTCATCATAAATAAGAATTAATGATATAATGAGTTATATGTGGCTTCAAATAAAATATTATTAATATAAATTTGTATAATTAAAATATCTAATTTACTCCTTTTATGAATTGGAACATATTAATTGCATCTTTAATAAACAATTTTTTTAATAAAAATATATTGAATTTATTATACCACGGCCTAACTACTTATTTTAAACCATAAAACACTATTTTTAGCTTGCACATGTGATCTAGATATTTTGACCAATCAAATCCAAGTGGCTGCTCAATATCCACATAACTCTTCAATTACCTATTTAGAAAATCACTTTCCACATTCATTTAGGGGTTATTTGATTGTCTGCATTTAAAGTATAAAATAAACTAAATATAGAGAATTTAACTTTTGAGTGTTTGGTATGGTTAGAAATAAAATTTCAATGTCTGGTGTATTTGAAATCGTTAGAATGATCATTTTGGTGTATTTGAAATTGAAATTCGCAATTTAATTTCAAATCAATCTATTTATCTCAATGTTTTCTACATTTTGTATCTCGTCTTCTTTAATCACCACTTCTCTAAGTTGATTGAATGAATCAAATTCATCAAAAATTACTAAAATTCTATTCTTTCTCTCTACCATGCCATTCTATTGAAATATTCTAAGATCTAAGAAGTTAGATCCTACTCCTAACTCTATACAGAAACTCTCAAATTTTTTTAATTTTTAAATTCATCTCTATGATCTTCATGAATTATGAAAATTAAACACACAATGTTCGTTTAAATCATAATAACAAAGATCTAAAATTCGACAGAAGAGTCGCTCTTCTGTGCTAGATATTTCACCTAGGTGAATCTAGCGCAATCATTTACATGATAAAGATACATAATTTACCTCATAAACAAGTGATATTAATAGGTCCAAATGAGTTAATGTGTAATATCTCTATAAGTGTAGATGTATTGACATCACTAATGAATTTAGCTAATGATTTTACCTACTTTTTGAGCAAACATGAATCACATAAATAATCATTCAAGTAAACTAATTTAAGCACATCTCTAAATAAGAAATTTTGGGTCACAGCGAACTTTAAAACATTTGAAAAGGTATTTGTCTTTTTCTTTTGAAAAGGCTTGAATTAATTTAAAACGCTTATTGAGTATCAAAATCAGAAATTCACATTTTCAAATGCAAAAAGCACTAAAAAAGCCCTCCCAAACGAAGCCTAAGTCTATGTGAGTGATCTTCCTAATTGTACCCATGCTAGTGTGAGCACTCTTATGCCAACAATCATGACTCAATTGTCATTTTCATACTACATATTTCATTAAACTTACTTATATAATCAATGTTAATGTCTTCAAAAATTGCATTACCACTCAAAAGTTAGCAAACAAGTATAAGAACAAAATTTAACTCAACAAGTTATGTTTTAAACCATCAACTAAGAGGACCTTTTAAGGACAGCAATTTCTCTTACTAACATTATCAATATCAATTACCTTCTTATTAGTGATGTTGTTGGCAAGAGTCACTTTGCCATCAGTCATGGACCCGACGGAGAAAACTTCATCCTATCTTCGACTACATATCTACTATACAAGTATCATATACCTCCATCAATCTTATTGTAAAGGCAAAACCTACACAAATATATTAATTACTGACTTTAAAGACCCAAGCCAATTTGGCTCCTTAATGCTTGCAGATGCATGTATGCTATGATGCACATTAATGCTTATAAGAATTTGCTTATAATCCATGCTTATGTGTGATTGTGTGCGCATACATGCTAAATAACCAAACATGTCATATGCATAATATTTTATTGTAGGCATACAATGTGTGAGCCTATTAACTCTATACTTCTTATAAGAAGGTGAAGTAATGGGTGCCAGCCAAGGTAGTGTTTTGTAAGCATAATGCAATCATGGAAAGATGCCTTAATTCAATTACTTCCTTTTTACAACAACAAAAACAAGCCTTAATCCCATTAGGTGGGGTCGGCTACATGAATCCTTCGTCTCCATTGTGTCCTATTATGTGTCAAATTCTCATTCAATTCAAGTATACTAAGATCATTTTTTATACATCTTCTTTCAAATCTTTTCTACTCTACCTTTCTTAAACAATCTAATGCATCAATTACTTCCTTTTTAACTCATTTAAATATGTTACACCAAAGTTTAAAAAGAAACTCAGAAGGAAATATTAAAAATCAGTTATAAGATGTATTGAGTCGACAATTAACTTGTTGATAAAACCTCATGAGTAATTTAATCACACCAATTCTAATATAAATCGATTTAAGGAGCAAAACAATTCAAACAATAGTAACAACCCAAAAAAATTGCTCAAATATAATGTTAGCATGCATTTATTGGTAGCTCTGAATTAATAATTAAATTCTGAGAGAATCAAAAAACAGTCTCCCTAAATGTGCATTAGAAGCATATACATAAGCTCATCAAATCCCGCATCGACAAGAGTTTCATGCAATTAAATACAATCTTAATTGTTGGTGGATTCAAAGTTACAATCTAAATCAAATAGAAGAGTTCTTTGGTTTAATAATAAAAATAATAATATTCAGGATTACAAATTGCAGTAGAGCCGAAGTACAGACAAGCAATTAGAAGCCATTAAACGCTCAATTAGCTTTTGGCTATATTAAAGGAAAAATGAGATATTCTGCATAGAAGAGGTTCCAAATAAAACGATAGAATTGCAATATGGCATCCTGCAAAAATTCAAAAAAAAAAAAAGTTACAGAAAATAACGTAAGTGAGGATTGACATACATACCACACAATTCTTATGTAAAATATTTACATATCTAATACTTAAACTTCAATTTTTACATATATAACACCCCAATCTTCAATATCACATCAAAAATATCATCATCACTCACTTTTTAAAAGTGAAATACATCTTTTTAAGCATAGGTACGTAAGTGTTAGATAAGTAAATATCAAATTTTTTAGGTATTTGATATATAAATACATAAAAATTGTGTAATATATATGTAAATCTTTCAATAACATAATGGTTATGAAAATCATCAGCAAAATTTATGTGTATATAGCATATTATTGTAATTTCATGTTGCTATCATAAACAAATTAATTCACCAATTGAATAAATGAGTGCCTACTTTGTGCTGCGTTAACATCATATAGGCATACTATTGGGTATAACAAAGAAATTTTCTAAATCTAGGTGCCATGCAAAATAGACACTTGAAATCAGTGTACCTTTCATAAAATGCTAAAAACTTGGTCACGTGGATTGTCACGTGGCAGTGCTCTTCTTGGCTTGGATAATTTAAATTGGTTCTTGATTCAGCTTAGTTTATTTATCCCGTCTGATATTTTATTTAACTAGCAGTATCCATTCAGAAAAAAAATCTGCCCAATACATCAGATTCACATTATTGTTGCTATCTTAAAAACCAAACAAAAGACCGCCTGCATCATCTTGAAAAATTATAATTCCTCAAGGGTTGTTTTCTTCAAAATTGGTATGACGTACTTTTATCATAAAAAAATAATAATTTTCGGCATTCGCTGTGATCACCTCATGCCTTCTAACAAAAACTTCAACCTTTATTTTCCAAGTATAGCATTTTCAAGAGTAAAATCATAAAACAGACAGGATTAAGATAAAGCACCTAGACTTTTACCTCATAATCATCACTGCCCCAAATTGACAATGACTTTCTTTCACTCCTTCATTATCAGCATTACATGTTATATCCTATTTCTCTGGAGGCAAGAAGTGAGATGCTGTGTTCTGAAAATAACCCAAATTATCAATGTGCCGGATATGCACTTGATTGGTCTTATACCCTTTTCTTTCAAACTAATTTGTTCTCTACTTGTTGAATAAACTTCAAAAACATTAGGAAGAGTTAGACATGCAACTAAAGAACAGCATCTTCATCATCATTTACATCACCCAAACTATTTGACGTCAAGCCTTCTAAACCATCATCATCCATTCAATTTTTGTTGAGTTTAGCTTACACAAGTCTTTTTCACAACTTCAAGGGATGTTATCTTTGGCTACCCCTCATTTATTTCACACTAGCAATACCTGCCAGCTTACATGTTGAATTTGCACAAATCATAATTCTTCTTGCCACTAAATTATTTTCAATAAACATTATTCATGGCATTTCTCTATTATAAGCATTTCCCACTTTATTTACCTAATTCCACACATCCATCTCAATGCCCTCACCTTAACTATATTCCCTACACTTATCAACTACTTGTTTTCAAATACTCGCATCTCTAGCACATAGGCAGTTAGTTTGCAATTCTATAAAATCAATCCAAATTTTCAATGTATTTTTTTGATGCAAAATAATTATGAGACCCTTTATTATTCAAACCACTTTATTCTAAAAGTTGTAATTATTTACACATCTTCATTATTCAATATAATAATAGATCCAAAGCATTTGAACCTATCACAATTATCACTCGATCTTCTAGCAAGATTGTTCGATCATTATTATCTGTTTCACATCCACTAAAAATGCATTTCATGTGCTCCAACATTTTTCAATATTCATAAACCCCTCATCTCTTAAAAATTTCCTCCAGTTTTTATAATTTTTCATACTTGAAGAGATCTCTACATACATATATAAAGCAACTATGATATTATGGAAATAGTGGAGCTCAAAGATTTCAGTGTACATTTCTGAATCACAGAACCATGGAACCATGCTTGTATAGTCAAATCACATTCCATGTCATTACTCGATGGATGCCAGCACTAAGCCTCGCTACTACAACACCATTGATCCTATAATTATTACTTTAAAAGGCATACCATATTCATAGTGCTACCTTTCATAGTAGTAAATTCTGCTGATTTTAGAATATTCAGCTGCTTTTTGTGGTACTACAGTTCATCATGTAGTTCTTAAGCACACAGAATCAGATCAAGTTAACATAGCAGAATTGTGCCCCATGATGATGAAGTACAGCAATAATTAAATAAAATTTGAACAGTGTCTCTTTTACCTTGGTATACTTTGCTTGTTCCAGAACCCATGCCTGAACCATATGTATAAATAGATTAGAAATATGATATACATATAAAAAAATAATAAATAGTAAACTCAGCTCATCAGGTAAACATTGGTTACGCAAAGAATGCCAAACTTGCTCAAATTCTGTAACAGAAAAATGCAAAACAAATACACCGAAGAGGTGAAGACAGACTGCCAGAAAAGTGCAGTGAACACATTCAATTAGTTCAAACATTTATAAAAGGAACGGTAACATAGAATACATTAAATTAGATCAAATGTGTCTAACAAAGAGCAGTAGAATGTAGTCATAAGGTGGATGACAAGAAGTTTAAAGCAAGGCAGGAAATATGTTTAGTTTGTTATATTAGTTTTGCTTTCTATTTTTAAAAATAAAGTGATCAGATTATATATTTTTAATATTTAAAAAACTGTGTTTTTCCTAAAACCACATCCCCATTCCTGATCTCCATTACTGGCCATGGGATATGATCTACAGCCCCTGATCTCCAATGCTGCTCAGATCGCTGAGATGGGCTCATATTTTCTAATGAGAAATCTACAAACATGATTGTTGTGATAGATGTTCAGTGTAAGCCAAATGTCAACTGAGATTAGCAGCGCATGGGATAGTACGTGCAAATCTCAGGGATGCCAGGAGTCCTTCCCTTGATGCATCCCCAAGTTTTCAGGGAGAAAACTGTCATCTGGTCCTAGCGGTTGGTCTCATTTCCATTCCTACGTAGGCCAAAGGAGCGTCCAGAAGGAAGAAGGTTATTTCTTCCTGCTGCAATTGCTTTCATTTTAAGGGGCCCTACAACATGAAAAATAGGAATCCGTAAAGCAAATTAAATGAGGGGAAGCATGCCACCTACCAACTTGTTTGGTGATTCCCTTAAAATCCAGGAACATAAGCAAAACAAAACAAAGTAAGAATACCAAATGCACTTTTTGTTTCATGTACAAATATAACAAAATAGACAATTAAATTTAAAACAAAAAACAAAAATAAAATTTATCAAAAACGGCCATTAAGATAGTCAAGAGTCTTCAAGAAAAGTAGTTAAAGCTGAGCCAATCGCAAATTTTGACAAGAATGTATGGTGTAGATAAGGCATTTGACAGTTCACAAAATGTTGAGTAAAACAGATAATGATTGCCATGGATTGAATGGAAGGTAAAAGTAACAAAAAACATTCTGATGCTGTAAACTCATTTTATATAAAATGTCTCCTTTATGATGTTGTACTGTGAGCCTTTACTTTGTGGTTCAAAATAAAATCCCCACTACCAACTTAGAAATTGACAAGTTACTCCGTGGGTGCAGCTACAGAGATGATATAATGAAGTATGGGGCTTCTATTTGCATGTTTCTCGTGCAAATAAAAACTATAATGTCACATTTTTATAGCAAAGCTGCTAAAAAGCATTCTCAAATAAATAATCACTCTATACGTGCAAGAACTAGCAAGAAAACCAACCAAGTAAATACTGCACGCAGATTTCAACATAAATAATTACAAGTGAAATGACCATAAAATGTTAGAGAAAAATACCTGGAAAATCAAGCCTAATGCAAAGATACCATGCGCAGAAATCATTACACTGCGTTTGAAAGCCTGTGTAGAAAAGGAAAAAAAAATCAAACACACCAAAAATACAAACCAGAAAACAAGCAAGAACTGAACAGGACTTCTTTTTCTTTTTGACACGAGTATAATTCAAGAATTAAATGAGGCTTCCGTGAGAAGAGAAGCAATGTAATCCTGAGAAAGAACGGCTGCACAAGCTAAAGATTATTGAAAATAATCCGCTCTAATAATAAGAAGGGAGAATACGAGAAATCAGAAAACTATCAAACTAATTCAGAATAAATTGTTTGAATCACCTGGGGCATATAAAGTGCTACAAAAATTGCACTCATATTTTGTTAGTCGCAAAAGTTGATATCTGAAACCTGCAAGTTGTATAGAGACTCAATAAGGGATAGGAGTAGGCCCTTTACAACAACCAATCAAGTTTGGTGGATGCACTTAAATGGTGCATAATGATCCAAACCATTAAACACATGACAAAGAAACTATGAATTTATCCATCATAATCAAAACCAAGGCCACCCCAAAAGTCAATCACATGCTTAGCAATACCAAGCGTGTCACTATGTAAGAATGTGTTTGGGGTTGCAGTGTGCTCCGCACCGCAGATGTCATTTGATTGGTAAATTACATCATGACTATGTTTTGAAGAATTTATTGTGGGAAGATTTTACACTTTTGATTGGTGGGAAAGCTAGGTCTAATTTTTTATGATAAAAAAAATTTGTCATACCATAGTAACTTCTTCTGCAACAATTCAACTATTATATTTTCATATCACTGTAGTTGCACCAAATATACCCTAAGTCACAATTTCATCATACCTAGCCTTTGGTTTTCCATCTTGTCATGGTTCTACCCATTCTTGGATATATTTACTTAAAAACCTTCAATGGTAAAAATCTTTGATTAACACAAGGATGTCAGCCTCAAGTTTTAACCATCACAATCATGATAAAATCATTATGTTCAAAGGCATCAATGATGGTGCAATAGTATTTGGTCATTTCAAATTTTTGCAAGGAAATATCAATGGTGATACCACGCTGTGGCTAAACCTTGAGTTTGTTGATCATTACAAGAAAACATCGATTTATCGACAAGAAAATTTGTTGAGAAACAACTAAATCTATTAGTAATTGAATTTTTTGATGGATTTTTGTCAATTGATAAAACCCAGGGAAATGCTTTATAACCAAAATCTTTATTGATTTGAAAAAAAGATAGCAACCATCCACCCATTTATCTTTTCTATCTCCCCCCACCCACTTTAAACTTTCAAGAAGCACAAAATAAACAAAAAACTCCCCACCCTCCAATATATCTCACACATAAGAAAAAAAGAGTTCAAGCTCTCCCTCTTTTATGATGAAGGCTATCAAAAAAAATTTTATTGTTCGCGAACAGCTTGTGTTTGAATCTTTCGTTAAGAAAATATATATATTTTATTCGATCATATTTGACTCATTTTAGCTTTATATATATATATATATATATAATGGAATATATTCATTGTAACAAATATGGCATAATAATTATGTGGAGTGGAGTTGAAAGTTTTGAAATAGCATAGGTTTGAATCCTGCTCCAAACATTTTATAGCTCATTTTGGTTGATTTTGTTTGGCAAATTGAGGCGAACACGAGCCAATTCGAACAAATCAAAAAATATTGAGCTGAACACAAACAAAGCTTTAGCTCACTCAAGCTTGACTCGTTTACACCCCTTCTTAGAAGTATCTCCTCTCCTCCACATTAGATCCATTCCTCTTCAAAAATTTTATAATCATCGCTCAACGTCCATCTCATCTCCTCATTAAACTTGAACTTAAAAAATTTATAGATCTAACCAAAATCTAATTATTTGAACAATAAAAAAAAATCAAAATAAAACTTACTATGAAAAGAAAGAAATCTAAGAAGAGGTTGGCAGTTAGATGACATAGGCATTCTCTACCGGTGAAAAAATTGCTTAAACTTTCAACCTATAGAAGAGGTGTGTCGGTGAGACGTCTAGAGATTAAGCTGATAAAAAATTTAGCATCAAAGTAAAGTATTTTTCCAAGGAGCTTCACATTTTGATCAAGGCATAGTTAAGAAATGAGAGAAAAAGTCAATATTTATCAAGGATTATCAATAGATTTTCTCACTGAAAAATCATCTTTGATTATGATCAGTAAAGCCATCAACGAGCACATTTTCCTATAATGAAGCACCTATACATATTTGAATCTCATCTTGTTCATCTCAACAACCTCCTTCCCAAACTTCTTACCATCACACTTGTAAAATGACCAACATTGTATATGAGGTGACCTATAGTAGCTTACTTCCCACACTAAGGGATGCCTCCAATGGATACAAATGGTGCATGGAAACAGACCATTGTGGTGTGGCACGGTGTAGTTTCAAGTGGCACTATGGGAAGGAGTGTGCTTTAAATGGTTGTGCCAAGTAACAAGGTGAAGAGGTAAGCAATCACAATGATAAGATGAGGCCACTAGTGCAGCATCGCATCACTAATATTCTATATGTGCATATAAGGAGTGTGTTATAACATAAAGTAGGCAAAAAACACCCACCAGGAGATGCAGAGGAGTTGTTAGTTATGTTTACAAAGCTTTGACCTAAGGGTAAGAGTGGATCTCTAGCAGTTACACACTCTATGTTACTTTAAGAAGAATCAGAGTTAGATGACAGCAAGTTTAGGTGAATTATTGCATGAGGTGGATACAAACACTCGCCATGCGAACTAGCTAGTATGTTTGGGAAGCAAGAAAACCAATGAAGTTATGACCATAATAGAGAGAGTAGATATTTCGTAGTCGTAGTCTCAGGTTCGCTTTAGCGGAATCAAAGGCAAATAGGAGTGGGCCTAGGTGAATTATTGCTTGAGGAAAAAGGAAGGCAGATCAGTTATTATTTTTACAAGTGGCATGTAAAGAAAGGAAAAATTATGGTGGTGCGTTCCTTTGATATCCCTTCCTCTTAACTAGTTCCAACAGGGGTCAAACTCTCAATCGGAATTGGCTTTCACCTCAAAGTCAAGTTGACTAAGACAATCATTTCAATCTTAAGCACAAACAAAAGTTAACAAAACAATAATAGTTATTATTTTATTATGATCATGACCACAGTAACTACTATAATATTTGTAATATTAATAATTATTATTATTATAACTATTATAATTTTAAAATGATAATAATAATAATTACCATTATCATGATTATAATTGTAATCTCTAATATTTTGGTTAATCAAAAGCCAAGATCTAAACCAAGCCAGATGAAGTCAATACTAAATGGCTTGAAGTGCATGAGTAGACCAAAGTCAACTCACAATAAATTAACCAACCTCAAAGGAAATTGGAATGAGTTGAAGCATGGTTGATAAGAGTCAATTGGATTCAGCCAACATTTAGATGGATGGGTTAAACAAGATCCTTCCATGGGCTTGGTTAGAATTAAATATAAATTTATTAGAGCGATTGAATCAACTCAAACTATTTCAGGCCAATCAACACCATACCAAACACCCCTTGATAACTTGAATAAACATTATGAGTTAATTGAGATTGCAATAACCAAGAAATTCATCTTTTGGTTAATGCAAGCATTAAATTGCACGTGATTGCATTGATTTAATTAGAGGCTTACATTCTTAGAGTTATTTTTCAAAGATCGACATAAATTTTATAAAACTATAACATATTTCTAGAATAATAATATTTTCATGCATGTAAGCATGTCCATGCACATGAGTGTACACAAACATCTATGTGTCTATAGATACACAAATTAATATAAGAACTCATAAAAATAATCAATATTATATAAATATATAAATATATGTACTCACATAATATGGTACTTTAAAGAAAGTCATCATCGTCATCATCATTAGTCCTATACAACTATTTGTGATCTGCATTATGAATCCTCATTTTTCATTTGTTCTTGATGAGGGTTGTCAAATGTGACAAACTCACTCTTCACATATCATTTTGAACTTTCATCCATGCAACATTAGTTCTACTATTACTATTATTTATCCTCTGACACTAATTTTATTAACTAATCTGATGGGCTCATTTTTCACCCAATATTTTACATATCCAAATCATGTAAGTATTTTTTTTTCCAGTCTATTATCTTCAACAAAAGTAAGACTAACCTTTTCATCATTTCTTAATTTATTTATTTTTAATTCTGCCACACAATTATCATAATATTCTCATTTATATCACAATCAAGTTAGATATCAATGATTTTTTTTTAAACCCAACACTATTATCCTTATAACATTGATAGTGAAACTCTGATTTTTTAAAATTCATTATTAAATTTTTATGATATCTTTTTATCATACATAACTCCTAAAGAATGCTAATGTGCAAGATAATGTGTACATAAATACATATGTCAAAAATATTCAAATTACTTTTGAATGAGACATCATTAAATCTAAGTATATAGATCATGATTTCAAATAGACTAAAATTTTACAATTATCAAGACTTTTATGTTTCAAACAAATTATTAACCTTATTAGACACTTCCACTCCCAAATATGAATATATAGAAAGTACAAGTTTGCACAACATATGTTAAAGTTATCTCTGTTGTATGTGTGTGCTTAGTTAATTAAAGAAAAAGCAAAAAGGTTAAGTTAGTGCAACATAAAAGATAAGCTGAAGGTGGGTCAAAAAAATAAAGTGAGAAAATGCACCTGAGTCAAAAGGGTGCCAATCAATAGCCACTAAGGTTATATTGTACTTATACCAATTGAAAATAAGTAAAGAGTTCAAATCCCCTCAAAGAGAGTGTAAAAAAGGATTAGCACATTAGAAATAGATTGAAATAGTCCAATATGGATGGAAACGGACTAGAACAAGCTAACATGGGTAGTTCAAAATGGTTTAGCCAGGTTAGCATAAACATTAAACACAGCAAACAGGAGCCATGGTTAAAAAGAATTCAATAAGCAGACCCCAAAGAGTTGGAAAAAGGCTGCATACAATGAAATTGGCGGTGGAAATTTAGAATTTAGTACTAGGATCTGAAGAAATTTGTTCATCTCATTTCTGGTGAATTGAAAATATTAAAAATCTTAAAAAGCCATAAGAATAAGTTATCCGGAAAGGTGTCTCAAATGGAAAAGACCTTTATTCATTATTCAAAGAAACTTACTTGCGGTCTCCTTCGACATCAGGGAGATCTTTGGTTATGGCAATGACCAATGCAAATAATGTCACAAATGCTGTGATGAATGAAACAGGAGAGCTGCAGTAGAAAAACGTTACAGAGCATTAGAAATTGTCCCTCCATGAATCTGCAATGACATGTACAAAAAATTTTACTCAATAGAACCAGCCTTGATGATTAGATCAACAATCATACATCATACAGCTTGAACTCCAACATGTCTATTCTATCTAGTTGAAATAAAAAAAAGAAGTAATTATTACCTCCAATGGAAGGAAAGGCCCAATGCTGCTCTAGTAGCATAGTATACACCAAAATTTAGAAGATAACCACGAACCTAATTTGACAATGATTTTTTTGGCAACCAGAGAAATCAGAATATTAATGAAAAATAAAGAACTATAGCAAAGGGAATGACATATTCCATGCACACCCAAGATAAGACACTCGAAGGAAACTATCTAATTAGTTTGGTTTGACCATTTATAGAGGGTGATAGAAGAAGACACAACAAAAATGAATAAAAAAATTTCATGTGACAGAATAAAGAAGAAAAATAGGTAGAACAAAAGTTACATTGATGGAACTTGTGAAAAAATCCTTGAATGAAAAATATAGTAGTCTGTTTGATTAAAACCACAAGCTTTGAGTTTATCTTTCAGTTACAACAGTTTCAAAGAACAGACTGCTTAAGTGAAGTTACAAAAATGTCAATTTTTATGATGAAATTCTTCATAAAAATTCTTTCACGCTTTGTCCATGCCTATGCCCAGAAAGTGTCAAGGACCCGCATTGCTGTAATGTTCTTTTTGAGCACGATAAATTGTTTCCATCATATCACAACAGTCTTTCCCTTGATATCATAAATTTATCCACATAAAATCCTAGACTTTAGATAGAATCCTTAGCTCACTGTTAGCACAGTTAATAACTTTAAAAACTTAGCACGTATCATTGCAAAACTTCTCACCTTCAATTTCTAGTTATCATGTTGTCTCTGTATATCTCAGTTAAATGGTCTACAAGTTATCTCCTCAAAATGCTTTAATGCACTACTAGGAAATCGTGACAAGTCAAAAATCATATGAAAGCTGAGTAAATCGCTAAAACCTTCAAAGAATTTAAGCAATAAACTACTCTGCAAAGTAGAATGCTGCAGCCAGCATTCAATTAGACAGTATTTTCGAATTGTACTTTGTGATTACTAAAACAGGTGTGGATTGCTGGTAATTTGAAATCTACCGCCATGACATAAGTGAAACTATGATTTTTACAAACTTGGGCCTTAATTGTTGAGATTATGAAAAATGGACATTGGATTGACACAGCTATGAAAATTACTTTTCTCCACATCTTATTCACAGTGTTCTGATGTCTCATCTCTTCAACCATTAAGCTTAATATATTAAAAAATGTACAAGACATGAAAAGCTATAAATGGACATTGTAAATAGTAAATATCTTTTTGTGATAACCTAATTTTTTACATTCTTTCATTGAATTTGCGCCATAACTGTCAAAATAGTGTTGCTGTCAAGAAGCTTGACAACAGAAAAGTAGAGTAAATATGCAAGTCAAGGTATTATGAGTTTATATGATGCTATACATAACCCAAGGCAAAGTTTATAAGATGTTATATGCTTTTGTTTCTTGTGAAACCTAGCAAGGAATCTAAGCATTATCAGTTACGAATACAGAGCATCAATATTATAATGGCATCGACTTCTACTCATTTCTAGCATTTTTAACTTCTATTGCTTTAATTACATTCTAGATAATGTTTTTTGTTACAAGAAAAAAGATGATTTGATGATGATGACAAAAAAAACTTCCATCAATTTGCTATTATTTATATTTTGAGCTCAACCTCAAAATAGTCCCTCAACTATTTGCAAGTGAACAATTTAGTACCAGAGTATCAAATTGTTTCAATTTAATCCCTAACTATACAAAATTGATTCAAAATGATCCCTCGAGAATTAAATTGAGATCAATTTTGTATAATTGAGTGACACTATTTCTACATGAAAGATTACTTTGAATCAATTTTGTATAATTAGGAACTAAATTTGAGTAATTTGATACTTTGAGATTAAATTGGCCGCTTGTAAATAATCAGGGGACTGTTTTGAAATTTTATTTCTATATTTTCTTATTCAAGTTAGTTTGGAATGCCAAGCATACAATATCTCCATCAGTTGCTACTTGTGACTTGTTTTAACAAAATTTGGAGAATATGTAACATCAAACATACCGTGGCTATGATAAGAAAAGCTGCAACAGGATACCGCTTCAGTCTAAAAGGAGGAACAGAATAGAGAGTGCCAAGGAAAAGACCTAGAATGTACAAAGAAGAAATGAACGGACCAAAGTTGAATACAACAATCAGTAGGCCAGCAGATGCAAAAAATAACACCAAAAGCCATGCAGACTGCACCGAGAGATCTCCAGCAGCTATAGGCAAATATGGCTTGTTAACCCTGCAACACTTGAAGAATCAAGTATAAATGTGCAGCAGTGGCCTCAATTGATCTTCATAGGCATGGATAGATGATGTTTCCACCAAATTGCAGAAAAATACGAATAAAAGATTCACATGTTATCTTAACTGCAAAAGGAGTAGGAGGTGGTGAAGAAATGACAAAATATTCATGCAAATGTGAAATGGATAAAAGCACTGTATGGAGCACATTGACAACCATACTTGTCAATTCCAATGTCATAAATCTGATTAATGCCCACAATGTAACCATTGCCACAAATAAGAGCTATAAGCCCATATAATGCCTTGAATATCAACCACCAATCTATTAGAGCTGGGTTCTCTATTAAAGCTCTTATAACCAACGCTCTGCCATTTGAAAAAAACAAACATGTTAGGAGATATTCTGAATGATTTAATAAAAGTTTATCTTTAAAAAATATATGGTGCATGAATTTCCCGCCATCGTAATGTTTGGCAGGAATCTTGATGTATGCAGTTGCCACCCAGCATTGTAAAGAGGCTGTTTAAATGATTAAAACTCAAAACATAAAAAAGAACAATAGAATGACCATTCCTCTCATGCCCATCACCCTCTTAAAATTTTATTTTAAAATGAATTTGGAATACATTTCATTAAGGATATGAATCACTAACACAGATCCCAAAGCTGTCCCACGAATTGTGTGTGGCCTTAAAAATCTCCAACAAGAATCTTGAAAGTCAATTAAATTCTTTAATATAGGATTGGATCCAGTAGCACCAACTTGAGAACAAGCCTGCAAACATCAAAAAAAGCTAATTAAACTTCTTTCTAAGATTCAGTTTTAATGAAAAGACGAGCTACAACTGAACTTCCAATTCTAGAATGGTCTAGAATACTTGCCTCTTTGATTAAAGCTTGTGCAATAAGTAACATTTCCAGTAAACCTAATAGAAAGGTATAAATCTCACATGTATATTTTGATGCTTATATTTTAAATGACAGGAAAAAAAACTGCAAAGGCTTGGTTTGATATATTTCTATCTTAATTAGTATTTTTGGCGGGGAAGTAAAGAATTAACTTGATTGTCCACAAAGGATGCTCCTTTAATAGTAGAATATGAACCACGTCTTCCACAGAAAAGGCTCTATGAGATATGTCTTCATCCCAAAAGCAAAAAAAATTTATGTTAAGGGTGGTCACCGATTGGCGTGGTTGAGCATATTTGAGGTGACATAATTGTGCAACATATTAACTTTCACATACTACGTCAATTTCAGCCGAAATTGAGAACTTCTTCTTAGGATGTGGCACAAAAGCAACAGCAACAAAATTTGATTGAAAAGGACTCTCAAAGATTCCATTGTATGCTAATCCTGACTTAACTACTATAAATTTGGATTGAGTGGGTCTCTTGTCGAGGAAATTCTCCAAGCAAAACAAGAAGAGTAGTTGTTTGTTCTACCATCAATCACTAATTATAAAACTCATATAAATATTTAGCAATGGGCTAAAGTTTCTCCTTAACCAGACCAAGGCTAAGAAATATGGATTAGAATAAGACAATGATAAATCTCTCATTATCAATCAAAATCTTTTGATATTATAAGATAGGTAACTATTTCCTATATTGATGACGAGTGGATCTTGATGTGAAATTTAAACCACTTCTAGGTTAGAGTTATCAAAAGTAAAATAGAGTTGTTAACATGATATTTCTTTTGCACTGGCTTTCAAAGGTGGTGATGAAAATTTGATTAGATAATAGCAGACATTTGACGATTGTTTTCATTTCACCAATTATTTGACGACAATCTTGTTTCTTTTGAACTTGTTGCCCGCAAATAGAAGCAATGCCTACACATTTTGCATGAATTAGTCAAGATAGCCTTGTCAAATCAGCCTCCCCATTTCTTCATTGAGTTGTTTGTATGCTTTTGCGATATGTCCACAATCTCAAAGAAAATGATAGTGTTGTTCATGAATTTTCGAGCTTAATTTCAATGGATTTGGCAACATAACAATCTCTTCATCTCAGAGATCGTCAAAATATTAGCATGAGTTTTGTTGAGCAGTGTATACTCCTTTGTCAGACTAGGCTCCTATCACCAATGTAGTGACCATAGGTGAGATCACAGCTCCTATATAACTGAAATTTCTTTCAATGAGATATTTGATTAGTACTTCATCTAGCATTAATAATGAATAGAAATGTTCAGGACATAACTCTCCAAGGAAGACCCCTCTTAACAGCTCAAGTTCTATTCCAAGAAATTAGTAGACCTCGAGGGAGAATCTCCAGAAGTACCCTTTAAGTGTCTCTTCCTTATTCTAATAAATTCCCAAGAGAAAGAAGGACTTTGACAATTCTTCGATTTATAATGAATTGCTCAACACATAGCCCAACAAGTTCAATGAAGTGTGAATATCCCAAGAGAGACTTAACATTTAAAGGTGCCAAAAAAGGCCTAACAGAAAAGCACATCAGAGGCCCGTTGAATATATATGATGGTCATCTTGTAATCGATGTGCTTATAAGGGTTAAAGTCCCCATCATAAGATTTTATGCTTAGAAGCATAAATCTCATTAGAATGAGATGTTGAAAGATAACTTCAATTAAGAGTGAAAACTCCTAAAATCTAAGAGAAAAAAGGAAAGTTAATTGTTGATTCCCACCCCTTAAGAGAAATTCCTCTAAAACAAAATGTTATAGTTTGTCACGTAGTACATTGGAGGGGTGACAGCAAGACCAAGTCCCATATAATGTAAGATTGTGAACCAGCTAAGCTGCGCGGAATAGATAAGTAAAATTGGTGGTGTCAAGAAGGTCGAAACCGTGTTACAATGGAGGAATTCCAATATGATGCGAAGAGGGCCTCACAATTAATCAACCATAATAAAAAAGTGAATATAAATAATAATAATCGAGCGATAATGGTCAATAGATCATAATCGGGTAATGATGATTGGACAATAATGATTAGATGATGATAGACGAATGACAACATCAATAATAGTTTTCTTTTTATGTAAGAAATGAGGATCTAATTATAATTTTTTAGAGTGTTACTATAATTATTTTGATCAATGATCCGAAATACTCTATTAAACAACTTATATTGATTTCCTTGATCATAGATCATTCTTTTGGCATATAAATATCTTATTAACCTCAAATCAAGTGACCTTGACTCATTAGATTTTTTTATTAAGACATTTGATTTGACTATAGACAAGCAAAATTGAAAAATCTTTTGATCCTTCAATTAACATGTCAATGTTTTTAACGACACTTCAAATATTTGATTTTGGCTACTTTAAACTCAAATCTAACAAAAACATTGAATTTGACTATAAATTTGCTAAAAACTTGAAATTTAAATATTCCTAGATTTAATTTTAAATAACTCAAAAATCGTATTAAGAATAGTGCTTAATTAGAAAAATTTTATTAATGCTATATCAACAACCTAAATTAATCTATAACCCGACACATTCAGTCTCCCTGATATCAACAAACATCAAAAAAAGTGTCAACTAAAACAAAGGCACAAAATGCATCTGAGCATATTAAAAATTTCTAAAACTGAACTTTTTCCATAAAACCTCAGCATACCCAGACTCCAACACCAGCAGTCCTTCTTCGACGTGACACTGATGTTGATGTTCGAGCTCTGCACCTAGAAGCAATGAGTGGGGACGAAACCCGCAATGGAGAAGCCGGAAATAAGCAGGAGAGTGAGAACTTGACTTCGTGTCGAAGGCACAATGCATTTACAGCCTGCGGTGTTGAAGAACTAAAGGAAGATACGACCGCGGATAAAGCCATCCGACGAAGAAGGATATGTACCAGAAATATGCCACGATAACGAATCGGATATCTGTGCCCAGTTTTCGGTTCAAACCCTAACGATGGTTGTGCCTGCTAAAACCTCACCTTAGATGAAAATACGGGCCGTAGGTCGCCGACTTCGACCAGTAAAGTTTGCCGTTGTACTGGGATTTCTACTTTAGTCGAGTTTTTAAAATGATTGCGCGGCTCTGTTTGCAATAATTTGGGGGATTTTTATTTAGGGGGATTTATATATATATATCAGATAATTTTTATTTATTTACATATCAAACATATTTAAATTTTAATTTTTATATATATAGCATCCTAATCTTTAATATCACATCAAAAATATCACTTTATTCACTTTTTAAAAGTAAAATACACCTTTTTTAAGCATTAAAAAGTGTTAGATAAGTAAATATCTAACTTTAGGTGTTAGATATGTAAATACATAAGAATTTTGTGATACGTATGTAAATCCCCCTTTTATTTATATGTCTATAATGTTGAATATTATAAAATATATTTTTGTCTTTTATTTTATGAGAATATATATATATAAGAAAATGTTAAATAAATAAAAGTACCCCTCGCTACACCTATATCCTACTATATAAAGGAACAATATCCCACACTTCTCTTATTGATTTTCTCCCTTATTATCATTATCACATTTCCTTCCTAATTTTTTTGCTTTTTTGCTTGGGAGAGATTGTTTTGATGAAGTTAAAGATTTCTTCATGATAATTTAAGAATGCATGGATACTATTCTTTTCAAGTTTTCATTATATATATCATGAAATAAGTCACTAGATATCTTATATGGAACTCGACAGAGAATCAACGAATGTGTTTAAATACTCATTAAAATATTTGCATAAACTATGTTCAAACCTAGTTGGAATCATAATCAAACATGATTCAACCATATCAGAGATTGTATTGTTCGACATTTATTCAAATGTGTGCAAACATCATTCGATGAATAAAGTGCGATCATGTTCTAACATGATAGGCCATTTTTGGACGATTAGCTAGGATCTTCTAATTGTTTGTGTATTTTTGGACGAAAAATGACAATTCGTGTTATAGATAACACAGGAATAACATGTAGTTCACACAATACATTATTATGTTTTAGCAATTGACTTCCTCCTTAGCTTTTATGGCACATTCCTCACTACAAGAGCCCATTCTTGACACAACAAACATATACATATACATATACATATACAATTGACTTCCTCCTTAGCTTCTTAAAAAATGGCATTAATAATGTTTTCGGGATAATACAAAAATGGTTATTCAATAAACACAATATTGTAATGAATACGATATTATTTTAGCAAATGAATTCAAATAACTTTGGAAAAACTCTTAAATAAGGCTCAAGGCATGATTATCTTCTCCATTAGTCAATTTAGACTACATGTTTTTAATGGCCTTAATTGTGATGTTAACTTGTAGGAAATGATATGTACATAGACAAAGTTTATTATTATAAGTCTCTCATGTAAAGATGCATTGTTAGTAGCTTAGGATCAAAGGATTAGCTAGTATAGTTTATGTTCAATATTTTATAGATAGGAAGAATGTTTAATATACATTTAGCTTGTTTGATTCCTGTTGAGCTCGACTCGGTTTAAAGATAGTCAAGCTCGAGCTCTACTCGAGTGCTCGAGCTTGTTTAAAACCTAGATAAGCTATCAAACTGACAACGTGATACACAATAATTGTAGTTCATCATTATGTAAATGAGCGTTTGATAGCCAGTCAACCCGTGCTCGAACTCGAGAGGTGACTCGATAAACTTCCACGAGCTGTAACGAGCCTAACTTGACTCACTTACACCCCTATGAGTGACTAGTGGGGGGCAGCATAGACTAGCTAATCATCACATTTTCAATGTATATAGAATTCACTCAAATGAGATAAATTCTAATTACACTAAAAATGAAACAAACAGCATAGACTAGTTATTATTAGTATATTTTGCGATGATTTATATGTTAGAGTGTTATATAATTAAATATAAATTTATATATGTTATCTATGCAATTACATAAAAATTCAATGGCATGCATGTAAATTCATCTCTCAAATGAGTTTTTCCAATGAAGATTTAATTTAATTGTGCCTAATTTCATTCTTGTACATTAAATTGAGATGAAATAACAAAAATTTAAAATTTTATTAAAATATTATTTAATAGTAATAATAATAATATTATTATTGTTATGTATATTAAAAAAAATAAGTAACTATAACTCCTACAATAAAAAACAAATATTAATTAATATAAAGTAAATAGATGACATTAAAACTTCCAAAAATAATATAATTTATATAGGTTTAAGATATCAAAACGATTTATATCAATTAATAAGTACAACATAGTTTAGCATGATTAGTAGAATAGAAAATACAAATAATCTAAGATATATAAATCATGTAAATATTAAATGAAACTATTGTTAAAATTTATAATAATGTTGATATAGTGATATTTAATGGATGTAAGCATGCCCACCATTGAATTATAATGACAAACAAAATCTTTGATATCTTTTATATTAAATAATTACAACATCATATAATATAGTTATATCATTTACTAAGGAGCTATTTAGGATCATTTTTTATTTTATTTTGTTTATGTTGTTGGAATTTAGTCCAACATGGATACTAGAAGGAGCAATTATTATGTTTATAAGTCAAAAGGAAGACTCACCTAAATAAGTTAGCATTTGGGGTTGAGAGAGACCCAAGCTTTGACATTTGATATTAGAGCTCGAGTTGCAACAACTCCCATTTGGCTGGTGTTGGATTTGGTTTTGCCTATTAGTCTGGACGTGGGTCTCATGGCTCGAGATCCACTACCATGTTTAAGGAAGAGTTTGTTTAGTTTTTCACACTGATTTGGTTGGCGCCAGGGTTCGACTGGCCTAGGTCGATCTCCTCTGTTTTAAGTTGGAAGAATTAGTTCGATGGCCTGATGTGTGAAAGAGGAGATTGTTGGGATTCAGTCCCACATCTATCATAGAAGGAGCAATTATTATGTTTATAAGATTAGGAAAAGCCTCACCTCAACGAGCTAGCTTTTGTGATCGAGGCTTCGTTTGGGAGGGCTTTTTTAGTGCGTTTTGCGTTTGAAGACGTGAATTTCTGATTTTGATACTCGTTTGAATAGTGTTTTAAAGCTGCGTTTTATTTCGAAAGCTAAATTTTACATTTTCAGAAAAAGAAATATCGGGAAATACTTAAAAGCAACTTTTCGAATCAGAAAAGTTTAATAAAACTGAGAGTCAAGTCTTAACACATGTTTTGCTTAAAATAAAATATATTTGAACTTGTGTTCTCAATTGTGAGGAGATCATGAGAGAGACTAACATGAAAGCTACAATATGACGAGCAAAAAATAGTTAGAACTAAGTTTATGTTCAAATCACATGTGAATTTGTGTTCAAATTAGATTTAAATCATATTTATAGAAAAAAAAAAGGAAAATCACAATATATTTTATAAATGTGTGACCTTACATTTTTCTCAAGTCTTTTCTTCAATCATCACATAACCAATGGTACAAAATTCATTGATTATAATATTTTATATAAATTAAATAAAATAAGCACATTGAATACATATAAAAATAAAATGATTAAAAAATTAAAATTAAATTATACAAATTTGTAATAAAATCTCAAACTTCAATCGATCATATTAACGCATTTCCAACGAAGTTTTACTGTGATAGAAATTTTTTTTTTAAATTATATAAATAATATTTAAAGTTTATCTATTTATAAAATTAATATTATATTAATTTTAACTAATAATTAATATATTTGCATAAGACATGATTAAATTAATAGAGATTTGATGAAAATTTTAAAATATAGATTTGAATTTTGATGTGAATTTCAACAAGCGAGTGATAATTTTAAAACTTGAAAATATGAAACCATTAATTCTATAAATAATTAAAATTTAAGTTTTATATACCTAATAACTCTTTATTTTAATTTATTTAGTTTCGATTGTTTAAAGTAAGAAATTGCATGTAAATTAAAAAAATTAGACAAACTACCCCGTGTAAAAAAATTACATGCATATTATAGAATTTATATATATTTATATATCTAATATTGAAATTTTAATAGTTATTCTTATAATATTTTAGTTTCTCAGTTACATCATATATATATATATATATATATATATATATATATATAAAGTGATAGATTTACATCATACAACTTTCTTATGTATTTATATATCTAACATCTAAACTTAATTTTTCTTTACACATATAACATTCTAATCTAATATCACATCAAAATATCAATTTATTCACTTTTAAAAAGTGAAATATATCTTTTTAAGCATAGAAAAATATTACATAAGTAAATATCTAACTTTAAGTTTTAGATATATAAATACATAAGAATTATATGATATGTATGTAAATCCCCCAAATATATATATATATATATATAACGCGTATAAATTTATAACCATACATTAGACTGGATCAGCCGCTGAGTCATCACACAAACGTTTTTAAAATCACTGCTGCCTCCTCTTTAAGCAGTATCATGGAAGCCCTCACTCTCACTTCCCTCTCCTCTTCCTCTTGCTTCTTTCACTCTTCTCTCTCATGCAAACCAGAACCCAAACCCTGCTCTTCTCGTGTCCGTTCCCAACTGTTCTTCTCCACCCCGTCAAAATCACATTATTCCGATAAACACTTTATTAAACCTCATGTTTTTCCCTCCAATTCCCCCTCCATTGCAGTTCCGGTGGCAGATCCTTTCAATTCTAGTGAGGCATCCGGCGAGAAGTTCGATTGGTACTCCCATTGGTACCCATTGGCACCAGTGTGTGACCTCGACAAGCGAGCGCCGCGAGAGCGAGGGTTAGACTTGGTGATATGGTGGGACAGGGTGGAGGGTCAATGGAGAGTGTTCGACGATCGATGCCCCCACCGTCTCGCGCCGCTCTCTGAAGGCAGGATCGATCGTTGGGGCCGTCTTCAGTGCGTCTACCATGGTTGGTGCTTCGACGGCGCTGGTAACTGCAAGTTCATCCCTCAGGCGCCAGAAGATGGCCCTCAGGTGAGTTGTTTCTTTTTTAATCTCTGTAGCTTTTTAACGGTGGCTTTCTGTTGTGCATCAAGATTGAAACAATAAATTGCAACATTTTTCATCAACATATATTTAATTAGATGCAAGGGTCATTATGGGCATACATTTATCCTTAATATCGCTCTATATCTAATACCATGTTCCATCAGCCATGAGGAATTGGCTCAACATACTCCTAGTCACCATATTTAGATTTAAAGAAGTCCTAAAGTTTGCTTGGCCCTAGTTCCTTTCAAAAGGCCATCTTTGTTGTCTTCCAGGCCAATTACATGTTTATATAATATTTAGCGTTTATTAAAAATGAAAATACCTGTAATGATAACAAAATATTTTGTATTACTCTTATTGAGTGTTACTAGTATTCTCACAAAAAAAATTGTGAATTATTCTTTCTTTGTTATAAAATAGACTACCATCTCCAATTTGCTTCCCAAGTTTTAAGTCTATGGGGCAAGAAAAGAAAATTTACTTTAGAAGCCTTGCAAAAGTCAAAAAGGCAGTGTTTGAAAGAGGATATGAGAATATAAAAGGCTTCCAAAGGGCAACTCAAGTAAAAAGTATAATTGGAAGGATTATTATAGTCTATAGTGAAGATTTTGTCTTACATAGAGATGCAAATGGAAGTGGGATGGAGCTTTTTAGAATGGACTTATGATGGTGGGCTAACTAATACTAATTTAATAGGCTTTGGGCATCCCCCTCAGTGCAATTAGATGTTAGGTTAACTTTGAGTGATGGGTCTAAAGAAGTGCCATATGTGAATATTCAAGCTTTTTTGGCATGACATATAATAGATAGTAACCCCCATCTCTTGTCAACTACCTCGTTCTTCAAAATGATTTATAGGATGCATATCCCACATATGGTTTTGAGGACAAGCCTAATTATAGTAGGCCTACTTAGATCAACAAAATGAATTAATACTAGTCTCTCTCTATTGTCTAACCTTTTTAATTTCACCATCTTTAGATTTAATATGTTGAAGATGTTCAAATGTATCACGGCGAGATATGAATTAATAATTGAGTCATTATGAGTTATAATTATTAAGTATGGTTATGGACACTAAAATTATATACTCTATATTCATTGTTTGTTCTGCTGATCACATATCTTTTATCTTTCAGAAGATTTCTGCCATTATTTAACTTTTTCATTTGTTTTTTTTTTTGATCGAGGGCAATCACCAAATAATGAAAATATGAAACTTTATAATCATTGACAGTGGTATTCCAAGTTTTGGTGTTCTTCTTTCTAGTTTATTTTGCAACTCACCTATGATGTTGGTGCTTCTTATGACAATGTGATATGCTCTCTAATCTTGATTACGTTGATGGGTTTGATTTAATGTTGCAAGTTATTTCAATTAAATGCCCATTAAATTCTCTAGTACTGTATATGCTCAAATTCCTTGCACTTCCTCCTGTGGTTGATACTTTAACCACTATTTATACGAATTGGAGTTGCTTCCCTGACTTGCTATCGTTGGTTTGTTTTTGGCATGCATCAGATTTTTCTAGTTTGCCGTTGATCCCCAATTTCCTTTCTGTGTTGGCTCCCGAAGCTCCCTGATTTATATGGTTCTCTTAGCGCCTTATTATTCTACTATTTTGTTTTTTATGGAGTAAGGTTGTTTGATTCATGCGTTTTCTTTATTGTCTTATTCAAAATTTTTCTAAAGGCTTCTAGCAGGTTTCTCCCATCTCGGTTTAGTTGGCCACAAGGGAAAAAAAATCTTGTTTTTGGCTATTGGAGCTTTCTTATTTTGTTGGAATTTAAGTTTACTTAATTGAAAATTGCAATTTTTGACTAGATATTTGAAGGTCAAGAGAAATTATTAATTTTCTTTTCGATCATCATTAAGACCTCCATTATGGTATGAATTTGAATAAGATTATCGTTTTTCTCTTAAACTTATGTGTACTTGTTATATTTGAATTTTTTCAGTAAAATGTAACTTTTGATGATACTTTTAGGGGATATTTTTTCCTGCATCGACATAAGGTATATCTTGTAACCTATGCTTCTACATATTTAATAATTAGTTTTGCTCATGTGATTAAGATTTGGTTAAATTGCCCACTTTTTTTGTTGTGTCAATTTTAAAATTGCTAAACGATTTTCATTTGTTTTTCAAAAGTTATATAAAATTTTAGATTTTGATGACTTTTTCAATTATTGCTTGGAGTGAAATGATTGTGTTCGTTTTTATTTTGCCTCAAAGCGGACTAATCTTTGTCTGAACCAAGAGTTCAAAAATTGCAAATTATGGTTTTTTGTATCCTGGCTTGTGCATACCGTCTCAGGTTTATATTAATGAACCTTAAACCTTAAGACGTACCGTCTCAGGTTTATATTAATGAACCTTAAACCTTAAGGTGTCTTACATTAAGTTTATATTAAACTTCAATGTCAATGTCTCTTAGAAGTGGGAATCTATATCAAACGCTATTAATAGATCATTGAAGGGATGAGATTTTGATTGCCTCACAAGATTGATTGGAAGCAAAATTGGACTAAACTGGTAATGAAAAAAATCAAGTTAAAGATTGACATAACACTTTGGAAACCAATCAACCTTGATTGTGGGAAATAGATATTGAGTCTAGTCTTAATGATGAACACTACGAACACATTAATTATTATGAGATGAAAAATTGATCATGAGAAAAAAAATCAACCCAAACATCATATGTGGTCTGCAAATGAAAATTATGACAATCATAGATTTCGACTCTGTCATAAATGAAGATATAACTAGAAAAGTTAAGGTTGATTTGTCCACCTTTGATGAGAGGGTATATTCATTTTTTTGTTATTGGACAATTGATATGTACTTCTTTGATTGACAAATGATGTCTAGTGTGCGCAATGTTAAGACTCACAAATGTAAAATTAACTGGGTAAGCTAAAATGTATTGGATGAATTTTGAGAGAGAAAGAAAAAATTATTATTATAACCTACCACTATTTAGGTTGTAATTAAACTGTTGATAAAAGAGAAGTGCTAGTTGTTATCATATCCTGATCATTTGCAGGGGAATTGAACTTTAAAACAATGAACAAATATTTTTCTTGTATACAACAACAACAACAACAACAAGCCTTAATCCCACAGGTGGTGGTATTTTATGAATCCTTCGTCTCATTGTGTATTATGTGTCAAATTCATCTAATTCAAGTACTAAGATCATTATTTATACATCTTAACCAAGTCTTTTAGCTTCTACCTTTCTTCACATAAGGCAAATCTAATGCATCTACTCTCCTAATCGGGTCATGATGGTAGGCTTTATGTGGAAACCATCTAGGACTCTCCTAATCTTATCTACCACCTGAACTACTCCAACTTTTTCCAACATACTCATTTTGCATTCTATCTCTAAGAGTAAAGCCACTCATCCACCTAAGCATCCTCATCTCGTAACACTTAACTTCTTATGCTTCTCTTTTATTGGCGCACATAAGTCATTGCGGTCTTACCACCATCTTATAAAATTTTTTTAAGTTTAAGTGAAACTTTTCTATCACATAATAGGTGGATGCATTCCTCCACTTCAACCATCCAACTTGAATTCTACTAATAACATCTCCATCTATTTCACCATCATTTTGGACAATAGAGCCTAAATATCAATCTCACTCTTATTAATGACTTGATCACCTAAAGTCACTATCACTAAAACTTCTACAACTAAAATTACACTCCATATATTCGCTTTAGATCTACTTAAACGAAAACCTTGCTTTAAAGTTGACCTCCATAATTCAAGTTTCGTTGGACTCCTCTCTAGTCTTATCAACAAGAAGAATGTCATCGAAAAGCATACACCAAGGTACATCTTCTTGTAAATGCCTCGTAAGAACATCCATAACTAAAGTAAAAGATAAGGGCTTAATGTTGATCCTTGATGTAATCCAACCGAAATAGGAAAATATTTTGTCAATCCTCCTGTGTTTGGACACTGCGACTAGTATACATATCCTTAATAACTTGAATATAACCAATATTAACTCTTTTCGTTCAGAATTCTCCAAAGAACATCTCTTGAGACTTTATCATAAGCTTTCTAAATCAATAAATATCATATGTAGATTCTTCTTACTTTCTATGCTTCTCTTCAACCCTCTTAACAAATGTATAGCATCCATAGTAGATCTACGGCATGAAACTCGGTTGTCGAAACTTACGTATCATCGTAACATGCTTTCCTCTATAATTTTAATGTATGGCACATTAACTTAATTCTCTATAATTTGCACACTCTTGTGCATCACCTTTATTCTTAAATATAGGAACCAATAGACTCTTTCTCCACTCATTCTTTAGTCTTTAAAATAACATTAAAAGATTTGTAAGCCAGAAATTCCTTGATCTCTAAACATTTCCACACATCTATTGGAATATTATCCAGGTCCTGACTTTTCCACATTTCATTTTCTTTAAAGCCTTAACATTCTTAATCTGACGATAGAAATGAAATTCTCTATTATTGTTTAGGGTATTAAGGTTCTTTCAATCGTCTTTCAGATCCTTCATTGAAAAGTTTATCAAAATATCTCATCCAATTATTTCAATATCTTTTTTTAAGAAAAGCTTTTATTATTTTCATCCTATCCACTTGTAACTTTCTTACTCCTATCTCTTGGCTTTTACATACATCTTTCACCTTCTTTGGTATCAATATTATAAATCATCATTTAAATTTTTTTGATATATTCTTTCTTGAATCTCTAGACTTTATATCTTTCCCAATTCTACATTTTTACATCTAAACCAAGTTTTATAACAATCTTCTTATTTTTATCTTTTTTTCGACTCACCAACTATTCTTATTAAAGAGCTTTTCCTTTTGATTCTCCAAGCAAATCTTTAATTTCTTAATTTCACTTGATATTTTTTCCCATAGCGTTAAGCGTCTTTATGAACACAAATTCTAATATCTTGTAAAACTTTTCTTAAAATATTTTTATTTGTGTTCTTTAAGTGTCACTATCTAATCTAGGACAATAATTTAGTTTATTTTTTTTCTTCTTTCATCTTAAAATCTAAAACTAATAGTCGATGTTTCTTAAAATTTCACTTTGGTATGGCCTTCAATCTTTTCAATTTAAAGCGATCTATTTTTCTTATCAAAAATAATCAATCAGTGTTTTCTTAGATCCATTTTATAAGTAATAATATGTTCATCTCTTTTCTTAAAAAAATATTATTATTCTAATCATTAAAAGCGAAATCTAATATAGTCTACCTTCATTAGTAACTCCAAATCCATCCAGTGAATACTTTAAAATCTTCTACTACTCTACGTGTCATTTAAATCTCCTCCAATAAATACTTTTCTTGAGGTATCATTGTATTAATCCCCAATTCATTCAAAATTTTCTTTTACTCGCTTACCTCCAAGCTCTTGAGGAGCGTAGAACTTATAACATTGATAATCTTGGTATCAACAATAATCTTTAAAGTATAATTTATCTCCTCTATTAATCTTAACACTTATCATTATCTTTTTTATCTATAATCACCATTTCTTAGTTCTTCTACCGAATACCAAAGTTTAAAACCTAAACTATCAATCTCCGCCTTCTCACCAACCCATTTAGTTTCTTGAACACATAAAATATTTATCTTTTAACCATAATATCTATTAATTCCATTAATTTACGTAGAAGAGTACCTATATTCCAAGATCTAACCTAATTCTGGTTTCATGGACTAACTTCTTTGCCATCCGTCAAAATGTGGGAACCTCTTATTTAACGCCCGTCGTACTAGCTTCATTTTATTCAGCTGGCATAAACAGGGGCGAGATCTAACAATGATTTAAAGGATTCATGTCATGATTATTTCGACAAATTTTTTACGGTACGACTAACTAACCTCCACTTTTGCATCCGGACTTGGGACCGGCAATGGTAGTGTTAATATTTTTCTTGTATGCATGAATAAATTCGATGAATTGTTATTTTGTTTAAAAAGAGAGATTATCTTAAAATAATATCTTTTAAGTTTAGATCTGATTGAGATCGACATTAAGAGAGAAATCAACAATAAAAACTTTTTATGCGTAGAAGAGTTATTTTATATATTGCAAACAAATATTTTCATCAATAAATCAAATTCAATATGTTGCAACCACTGCATCTAAAGAGACTAAGGGTTTGTTGCAGTTATTTGAAAAAGCAGTGTTGGAGTTATTGTAGAAGAACCCATTGTCAAAAAAACTATGATTGGCATTACAATTTTCTTTTATCTTAAAAAAGTTAGATCAATTTTCTGGCATCCATCGTACTCAGTCAGGATAGGTTAAAAATGCAGTTTTCTCACGGCAAATTCTCCAAAATGCTGTCAGCTGCGGTGCTTTTTCTCTCCGCACCGCTACTACACTACTGTTCCAATGTAGCCTATTATTAATAAAAAAATGAATGTAAATTGAAATTAGTGGATAAGGCCAATAACAACCTTGTATGGACCATAATGCTTGTTCGCATTTGTGCCCCTTGTTATGTTGATTGCGAACTGCCTTATTTGATAGAGCAAGAGTTGAAGAGAGAGAGGGGCATTCAATTGAGTGAGAGACAAAGGAGGAAGAGAGGGGAGGCCGAGCACGAGCTTTAGCGAGCAATGAACGTGAAGTTGAAGTGTCTGGTGCGATGATAAATAATATTAATATTAATAATAACAGTAATAATATAAATAAAAATAGAAATAATGAAATGGAAGTATAATAATAAAAATAATTAATAATTATATAATAATAAAAGTATAATAATTTTAATATAATTTTAATATAATTATAATAATAATTTATAGAAAAAGTTAAATGATAGTAATGATATCTATATATAATATAATGATAATAATAAGAAAAAATAAATTTCTTTATAATTAAATAATAGTAAAG
This sequence comes from Cymbidium sinense, assembly GCA_021442155.1. NCBI lineage: Eukaryota > Viridiplantae > Streptophyta > Magnoliopsida > Asparagales > Orchidaceae > Cymbidium > Cymbidium sinense. The sequence goes on from CM038222.1 coordinate 60,916,169, forward strand.
ATAGCTATAAATTTAAATTAATCAAAATAAGTCTCTAATACAAATATAATTTAATAATATGTATTGAGTCAAAGAATGCAGTGTTTGAGGACTACGTAACAAATGAGTTTTTAAAAGAAAGTTGGTAATTATATTTTATATGTTATAGTAATTATTTCCTTTCTTTAATATCAAAATGCATTGATTTCTATGTATAGCTTGTGCGAGAATGATTAAAAGATATTGCAAGTATATTTATTCTTTCGTATGTATATCAATTAAAGTTTTTATTTGACATCATACTGTTATTGCAAATAATTTTTCATTTCCTAGCTCATGACTCTTTTCATCCTTCCATTGTGGAATGAACAACTTTTTTATCCATTAATTAGAACGAAGATTTCGAAATGTTCATGTATAATCATCAATAGTGGTTTGGTACTCTTTAATTTTAACTGAAGCATATTTACATGCCTAATTATATAAGTCTATACAAAGCAATTAAAACAGAGTGAACTTCTTTCTTCAAGCTTTAATATTGTTGATGTATATTGAATAACCTCTAATATAAGATTTATTTTTCATTGCAGGTTCATACTTCTAGTAAAGCTTGTGCAGCTAGTTACCTTTGCTGTGTGCAGAATAAGATTGTGTGGTTTTGGCCAAGGACTGAGCCTCTATACAAAAATATTTTGATTAAGTGCAAACCTCCTAGTATCCCAGAACTCGATGATCCATCATATGCTAGCTCAATGGGAACTCGAGATATTTCCTACGGGTAATATGGTGCTAAAGTTCTCAATAGTATCTTATACTTTCCACACTCGGCTACTGCAAATCAGAAATGTGTATAAGATACTTTTTCTAGCTAGTTTTACAACCTAAAATTTTTACCCTTACAAACTGAACTGGTGTTATTCTGAAATATTCTAGCAATAAGATAATAGCGCCAAATGTCTTTAGCATTGTCAACTAAAAATAAATTCACCTTTCAAACTTTGCTTTGGACTTATCTTCCTTCATTATTAAAATTTGGTGGCTAAGGATTTCAATTAAGTGGTACTAATTTCAGTTCATTTTAATCACGCTCTCCTAAGCAGTTCTATCTTTTTGAGATTTTTCATGCCATGTAATTAATTAATTAATTAATTAATATTTTTAGGATTTTCAAGAAAGAGGAGTCGACCCCCTTATTTCCCTCTACATTTCAAAAGGAGGAGCCACCCTCCTTTCCCTTTTTAACTACCTTTCCTTTTTTAACTTAGGGTTTTGTATGAAATTATATATATATGGTTGACCAATACTAGTTTGAAATCTGATAGTCTTGTTCCTTCAGCTATTTGATCTCTTTAAAATCTTTGAAAAATTCTGAAAATTTTCAGAATTAATCTAGACGTATTTTTATATTATTGATGAGTTTTGCTAATTTTTATCAAGCTCTAAATCTTTCCACCAAGGCCAAACATTTACCTAAAGCTTGTTTCCAATTTTGATTCTTGCATGACTTAGTTTCCAAATAAAATGTGAAAAAAAATATCAAATCTCTATAAAACCCTAATTCATGTCTTCTACACATCTCTTATCAGCTTTGAAGCTTACTAATTTAAATGGACCCATCACCCCCACTAAATTTTAGTATCAGAGCACAATGTTGAATTTTATGACATTACTCTTATTAGCTGACTCCACCAATTAACCTAGCTATTCACCTTAACCTACTGATAGATTTAGGCCCTCGTTTGTGGTGGTGGTAGCAATGCGATGCAATTTGCACCGCACCGCAATGTTATATAGCTGCTTTGGCTACTTTTAGCTACGTAAGATAGAAGTTTTGTTTTCTAAGCTAATCTTGATGTGACTGAAAGTTAGCTTTGATATTTGTAAAATAAAAAAAGATTTATATATCCATCCTAGCTTCTTCAAACAGTAGTTTCTTTTAAAGTATTTATACCACTGTTTTTTCATAACACCACAACTACAGATTCTTACTTGAGTGGAATCAAATTTTAGTGAGTTTGTGAAGTTCTACAAAATTATTTTAGGGTATTTTATCTCTGAAATTGATCTAAACATAGAATACTAATTTATACTAGTTGAACTCCATAGCCTCTTTGTATTAGCTCTTAGCATTTATATAATTCTGTTTGCTGAATTTCTCTATTCATTGTGTTTTCATCCTAATGAAGATTAATTATTCCTGTGATTCATATACTATGGTTTTGTGGTTTCATTGTTTGAATTATAAAAGAACGTTTCCAATACTTGAGTTTTGATATGATCCTGAAAATTCCTCTAATCGAAGCAATCTTGAAATTGTTTCAATCGACTAATGAGATCAGCGTTATTATCAATCAATTTTAAACATTAAATGTTATAAATAAATCGAGCCTTGACGAAAGCTCAAGATATCATAATTACATCATTTGAGCATTCAAATGCACGAAATACATCATATGATCAAGATCATTTTGAGTGTCAGATGAGGTGGTGCGTATTTACGAGACGCCACTCCTCCACCTATAAAAGCTCTCATTCCTCATATAGGCAATGAAGGAGAATGAGGCCAAAGAGAGAGAGAGAGAGCTCAAAGATCCTCCAAGACAATCGTCACCACTGATGGTGTCAACCAGCCGGCCGCCGCCGCCATCGCCACCGCCGATCCTCACCGCTGCCACATGTGCCAAGATCACCGACCACTATCGTGACATATCATCGAACATCGTTAACATTCGTTGCCAACATCGGCCAACATCGCTGCCAATATTGTCATTATAAGAATCGTTGTCCCTTTTCATATACACGTAATCCCAGACGGAAGATCTTTACTAACAGATACATGTTGGTTTTTTTTCCCTCTTTCGAGGTTTTCCACGAAAAATTCGAGTTTTATTGCTTTTAAATGCTACTAAAGAAGCTAAGTAACTTTTACTCTACCGCATGGTTTCAAGACGCAAATAGCCATACCGTCTGTGGATATTTTATTCTCATTATTTCATCTACACCAAGTTTCCCAACATCAAAACCACCATCGAGTGAGCATTTCAAGTCAGAAAGAGCAGAAGAATGAAGATTCATCAAACTTTGTTCCTTCATTTTAAACTCAAGAACTCTTAATCTCGTAAGATCGCAAAAGCATCTAATTGATTATCATCCCAAGAAACAAGTTAAAGGAGGATATTTCAACATTGAGAAAGATATACTTTTGTAAACTATGATTTTCCAATCATACTCATGGAAAACAAGGCGCGTTAAGGAGCAACTTTGGCTACAACCAAATGGATGTTTTAATCGACCTTTCCATACGTTAAGCCATCGAAAAAAAACTCGACAAACAACCTGGGATGTCAAAAGGTCTTATGACTTCCTACGAATTCTTCCATACAGTTAACGCCATCGAAAGCAAAGACTGACAAACAACCTAGATAAAAGGTCCGGACTTCCTACACCTCTTCCACATGCGTTAACGTTATCGAGCAAAACTCGACAAACAACTTAGATAGTCAAAAGGTCCTATGGACTTCCTACCTCATCCACACGTTAACGCCATCGTCACACCGACAAACAACCTGATAGTCAAAAAATCCTACGGATCAATTGAATTCTTCCATATAAGTTAACGCCATCGAAAAAAGACTGACAAACAACCCCGGATAGTCAAAAATCTCATTAATTCAACCTCTTCCATACTTAACGCCATCGAAGTCACACTGACAAACAACCCTGATAGTCAAAAATCATTAAATTCAATTCAACCTCTTCCATATAGTAACGCCATCGAAATTCTAACAAACAACCTCGATAGTTAAAATCTCGATCTAATTCAACCTCTTCCACATAATAACATCATCGAAGTCACACTAAATAACCTCGATAGTCAAAATCCTCACGGATTCAATTCAACCTCTTTCATACAAGTTAACGCATCGAGTCACATTCTAACAAACAAGCGGATAGAAAAATCCTGGATTCAATTCAACCTCTTCCATAGGTTAACGCATCGAAGTACACTTTGACAAACAACCTGATAGCCAAAAATCCTAGGATTCATTAACCTCTTCCATAAAATATCGCATCTAACACTCGACAAACAATGGATATAAAATTCGACTAATTCAACCTCTTCCATAACGCCATCTAATACTTAACAAACATCCGATAGTAAAAATCTCATCTTTCTTATCTATCGACGCTGGCTATCTTTATCATTTGCTAACTGATATTCCCATAATCATAGAACCGCAAACTGTTATTAATACACTATCATTATACTGCCAATCATTTTACTACCATCGCCGCCGGCCATCTCGCATCGACGCTACTGCAATTGCCGCTCTTTGCACCATCCTCACGGTGAACCATCAGAAGCTTATCGCATAACTAGCCGTTTAATCGCCGGAATCTCACTCACCATTGCCGCTGGTTATCTCGCCGACCATATAGTCATCGAATGTCGTCGGCCACCATCGCCGAGCATCTTCGCAACCCGTCCCGGTATCGAATCCTGATCAACCGATTATAACTCTTTCGAGAAAATTGAGCTCAATGAATTACGGGTTTTGATCGCCTATCCCGGCTCGGTACGAACACCTCTTTTCTAAAATAACCTTTAATGAACATCTTGATCACCATCCGCCGGTCAGAGATTAACACCTCTTCGAGGGAAAATTGAGCTCGCCAGATGAATTACTCTGATCGCATCCCCGTCTGACGATTACACTCTTAGGAAAACTGAGCTTGTCAGATAACCACGGGTCTTGATCCTCCGATCCTCGGTTAGGTTATAACACTCTTCGAGGGAAAATAGCCTGCCATGAACCACTCTACGCTTCTCCGATCCGCCTTGTCCAATTACACTCTTTGGGAAAACGGAGCTCACAGATGAATCTTCTTGATCTAACGACCTTCTTCAAGAAGAAGAGAGGTGCCTTCTCCCCATTTTATAGACCCCTTTATGGTAAAATCGCCTAAACTCTAGAAACCGCTAAATCAAACGTTCAGCTCACAAGACGGCAAGCGACGTCATACCATGTAATACAGCCTGCATGACATCTCACGAATGTCGGCCCACCTGTCGCTTATGCCTCCCCATGTAGAACTCTCAAACTGCTAAGCGAACCGCCAGACGGTCGCCATCACTCCGTCGAACTGCTCGTGCTAAACTAGGTGTGTAAACGTAACTGAGCGATGAATCATACCAGATTCTCGCTTATTATTATTTTGTTCAATCTTTGCTTCAATAAATACTGCTTATAGGTTTCGGAAAAAAATATTCGTTCGTTTTAGGTTTCGAATTGATTTTATATTTTAATAATTTTATTTTTTTATTTTTAATTTAAAATAATTATTAAAATCTTATAAAATAAAAACAAAAATATTATCAGAATTAAAACTAAAAAATATAATAATTATACAAAATAATTATATACAATCATAATTATTATTTTACACTAAAAAAAAAACTTTGACACAAAAAAATTAAAATTAGAGATTCATTCAAAGATTCAAAAATCAAAATTATATAGTTAAAATTTATTTTTTAAACTAAATGATTTTCAATGAGATTCAAAATCATTTTTTACACAAATCAACACAACTTCAAATACTAATTTATATTTAACAAAATTTACAAGATCATATATCATTTATTCATATACGATATACAAATTTACAAATTCATAACTTACATAATTTACAAATTCTGATTTACAACTTTCTAAAATAAATTCAACCCAAAATTTTACACGATCATATACATAATTTCAAAATAAAAGTAAGAAAATAATGAAGTTAAAATTTCCAAATATCAATTTAATCAAATCAATTCTTGCCTTTTAATGTCAGTTTTATACTTTCAAATTTTCATATCCTCAAAGTTCAACCAATTCAATCTTCAAAATCAGACCAGACTTCATGTAAAACAAAACTGAAAAATTATAAAATAAATATTATGAGCGTAAAACTAAAATAAATAATCATCGATGCCAATAATTATGATAATATTACATTCAAAAAAATGATAAAATGAAAGATATTAATAAGACTACTAATTAAAAAAAAATGAAAATAAGTGTAGCTGCTCCAAATCGACAAAATGAAATCACAAAACACAATGAAATCACAAAAAAAATAAAAATAAGAAGATGCTCCAAAAAGAATCCAAACTATTTAAATATCATTAAATAAATGATACATCTTAAAATTGACAAAATGTAATCACAAAAAAATTAAATTAAATGTTTGGAAAATACATACCCAAATATCAGTAAGTAATCTATATCTATTTAATTTTTCATCATACCATTAATGTAATATCACAAGTGATCTTATACATTAATAACAAGATTCTAAATCAATTAAAGATCAAAAGATCTTGTAACAAACCACCAAAGAATTGTATAATGCACAAAAGAACAAAACCACCAAATAGTAGTTCCAAAAGAAGAGAATAACATGTAAAGGAACAAGAATAAGAAGGTTCATGATAAAACAAGCTTATGTAGCTATTTAGTAAAATCCTCAACAGTATTAAGATTCTAGTTAAAGATGACAATTTTGGCAGACACATTGGTCATACCGCAACAAGTCGACCGAGGTGAAGTGCAAAATTTTACAAATTTAGAGAACTAAAAAAAGAGAAAAATGTGTATATATGCCTCTTTAATCTTGATTAGGCTACAAATAATCATAAAATCTAATCAATGAGATCATCAAGTAGCCCCATAGATTGTAGATCAATATCATTAATCATAATTTGTCGCTAGCTACTTATAAAACTTGAGTCGACGGACAAAAAAAAGAGAGAATTCAAGAATAATAATTATACATGCTATCTATTCTTTTGGAGAAATGTTTTAAAAAGGCCCATGAACTCTCTTTCAAAAGGTCGACCTACCACTTGTTAGATGTCAAAATATTTGCTTAATCATCTATTAGTAACTCATTACTCAAGGCCAAATAACTAAGCAAGAACAATTCAACGTAAGATCGACCTTGTCTGCACATGAAGGGGAAAAAAACCAATTAGAGTGACAATAGGAATATTCATTTAAGTGGTGAAGTGGAACAAAATGGTTAACCTTTGATGATCTATTGTCCCACCACGCTTGGGATTTTCCACAAGTCTCTTCCACAAATGATCGATTCAAATAAAAAGATTAAATTCATATGCAAAAGAAACTATAAATGCCTTTAAGAAAATTTTCCGTTTCAAATATAGTGGTAGATGATGGGGATTCTAATGGGCATATGTCACTAAGATGACATATTGGGACAATAAAATTATGTTGATTGGCTAATGAATTCACCGTGGTTTGTAAATATACAAAGAAAATCCAATCCAATTTCATCAACCAAAAGAGAACAAGTTTTACTCATTGGATGGCTTAGGATAAGTATAACGATGTTGGAGTACAGAAATGAAACCAAGAAAAGTGCATGACTTTGTTAAAAAATTCTATCCGCCTCGCAATAATGTCACCATCTTCTTCAATATCAATGAAAAAAAAGAATATCGATGTGTAAGGCACCTATCAAAGACATACTTAAGAGAGTGGTTGATCATGAAATCTTACAAGAACTTTTCATAGAGTTTGTCTCATGATTAGAATCCATACTATCACGCTTCAACAAGTAATTTTCTCCAACCATCTTTGAAATCACTAGTAGCAATTAGAACTTGAAAACCAATTTTAGAACAAGATAGTTAGAATTGAACAAAACACTCCCATCCTTCATGTTGATAAGAAAACCCTCAAAAGCGTGATAAACACTTTTCTTACATAAAACATCGAGAACACAAGAGTACAATAATATCAAATAAATTGCATTCTATTAAAGGTAATAAATATTTCTTTCATCACTATAGATCGATATCGTTTAGCCAAGCTCAAGTTTAAATAAATATTCTACTTACGGAAAAGAAAAACTAGAATATGAGGAAAAGGTCTTACACATAACACATCATTCCATTATTTCAAAGATACAACGACAACATACAACATGATACAGTTGTGTAAAAAATAGAACATCCATACGTAATTCTGATCTAAGATATACACGAGATGATACAACATACAACATTACAAACTATAAGTAGTAAAATTAAGAACATCCTACAGAAACATCCAAAAGAAATCATACCATTACAACCATATAATAAAATTCTAAGTTTGTAATTACTTCATTCTCAAGTAGTATAATAGAATGATTTCTCCTTTGAAACACAAATTCTCAAATAATACACAACATTCTACGGAAAGACATCCATGTTGTAAAAGATTACTGACATTACAAGAAGTCTAAATATATGTAACATCCAAACCATCAAAAAATACATGATGAACATAACCTCCATAGTAAGAATAAAAGAATGCATCTATAGACCATAGTAAGAATAAAAGAACGCGTGTTAGAATAAAGGTATGCATGTTCTGATTCTCCACTACATCTCCATAGTAAGAATAAAAGAACGCTTAAAATAAGAATAAAACCGAGATTACCAAAAAAGGAAAAGAAAATTGTGTTCTACAACAAACCCTAAAAAACCGGATATATCACCATTACGATGTGGCTTTTAACATGAAACCGATGATGTAAAAAGAAAAGAAAACAATATCGGCACCAAACCATAAGATCGAGATCACGCGATTTTACACCCATACTTACAGATATTACCATTTCAACTCAAGACTCACAAGTCACAACTCAAAGACTCTCAGGAAGAGTAAACCCGGCCAAAACACTGAGACAAGAGAGGGAGTCGAATTAGTGATTAGGCAGAGAGAGGCGAGACTAGGAGTCGAGACTGAGTGCGAAATGCGAAGAGAGAGACTAGGCATATTAGATTGCTCGTTTATTTTAAATCCCACTGTTAATATAAATTCCTACCGGGATTAACTAATAAGCTAAAATCTAAAAAGAAACATTAAGCATAATTATAAAAAACTTATAATAATAATTACTAATATATTTTAGCTTATTTTATTTAAAATTTTTTAACTAATTTTATAATTAAATTAAATATCAATTTTAAAAATATTTAATGACATAAATTATATTTTAAATAAAATTTAATATAAATTATTTATTTATTTGAGTAAATCGAAGAACACGATCGAACAAAAGGATTGTTGTTTACTCATTTATAAATCGAAAAATTTGTTCGTGTTCGGCCATTTCGAATTAACGAGCCGAATACGAGCAATATCAAGCCGAACACGTCGCGAACAACGAGCTTTTGACGGCCTTCTCATGGGCCGAACCGCCGGCCGACGGGCGAATCGCTTAAACGTCATGGACCGCCACCGCTGACCGCCATGGTTCGCCACTTTTCATGACGACATTCGCGCCCATGCTAATCAATCAACGCGACCAGCTTTCGGCTTTTATGACTCCGAGGCTCATCATGCTACACGGCGACGGACCATGAGCGGGACCAGCGGCCATGTGCTGATGCGCCAGCGCTGCGCATGGGCGCTCATGCCGTTCGCACGGATGGTCCAGAACTCAAATCTGACCCACGATATCTACACGCGATGCGTCGACGCCTTCCATAGTCATAATCTGCACATAAAGATCTGTTTCTTCAAAATGCTATTAATGACTGCAGATACGTTGAAGAATTCTATTTAAAGATTGACACATATTTTTTGGATGATTGAGATAATATGTCTAAAATAAAAAAAAAGAATGATATGACTCAAAATTCCTCTAATCGAAGACGAATCGATGCCGAAAGCAAGTAATCGTAAATCAAGACTAAGATTAATATTATCAATCGACTTTAAACACGGAGTGTTTATACAAATCGAGCCTCGAGAATCTAACAAGCCCAAGATATCATTTCGACATCATTTGAGCATTCAAATGCACTAAATACATCATATGATCAAGGGGATCATTTTGAGTCCGATGAAGTGGAGTGGTACGGGTTTTGCGTATTTCTGAGACGCCATCCTCCACCTATAAAAGCTCATTCTCATATAATGGGGAGTGAAGGAGAAGGGAAGCAGAGAGGAGAGAGCTCTAAAGATCCTCCAAGAATCGGCACCACTGACGGTTGTCAACCAGCGCCGCCGCCATCACCGCCACCGCCGATCTCTCACCGTCCGATCATCGGCCACGGCCGATCACCGACCACTATCGTTGACATCATACAACATCGCCGAACATCGTCGCCAACATCGTCCAACATCGTCCAACATTGCTCATAAAGAATCGTTGTCCCTTTTCATATACACTGTAATCCCAGATCGGAAGATCTTAAAAACAGATAGCAAGTGGAATTTTTTGAAATGGTTTTTTCCTCTTTCGAGTTTTTACGTAAAATTCGAAGTTTTATTGTTCGCTTTTAAATACCTCACAAAGACTCAAAAGTAGTTTAAACTTTACACTACCGAATCGGTTTTCTAGCATAACAAGTTTCGTTAAAGCTCTGTTTGATCAATGTTTGCTTTTGCAGCTTCATGAAACCTGAATGTTTCTCTTCATAACAACCACTTAGTCTCATCTATTAATACCAACCATTCTCACACTGAATCATCGACTGAAGCCAGCCAAAATTTAGCTCTCTAGTCATGGAAACTATAATTTGAAAATCAAAGTCATTGTTAAGCTGAGCTTTTGTGAGTACTGTTTATGGTAGCGAAGCAAAGTGATTGTTAACAGACCAGCTTGTCAAAGATTTAGAATTTTGAATACATATCAAATTTTCCCATAATTTTTTTTCTTTTGAGATTGCTTTGCATCGCAATGTTTGTTTCCTTCCCTTTTTCTTCTTATGGTAAACTTTCAACTTAGTATTATTTTTTTTGTAATGTTTGGCATATTGTTTTAAATCTTGCATTGATGATAAATTGTTTGACCTTTCAGATATGAAATTCTGATTGAAAATCTTATGGACCCTGCTCATGCACGATATTCACACCACAAAATAATGAGAGTTTCAAAACAGCCAGCATCGCTTACCAGATATGCGCTTCTCAGCAAATTATTGCTTTATGTGATCTACTTGATGTTCTTTGAATGATTGTATAAACGCAGTTAATTCTTGGTTCTTTTTTTCTGTTGAATGAGTAGTTTTTATAGTTGCTGAAAGTTATCTTCCAATACTTCATGTCTTTGCATTTATCACTGACTTGTGCACCTTTCACCGTACTTTTAACTGCTAATTTTTTTCTAAAATAGAGATATTCCAAATGTCCACAGATCGCGAAGGAGGCGTGCCTATAGTCATAACAATAGAGGAATCAGATATAAATGGTTTCCTTGCAAAGCAGGAATTTGGATATGGCAAATTTGTCGCTCCTTGTTTATTTCATATGTTCCCTGGTTCGGGTTCTAATAATGGATCTGCTTCATCTTTAGAAACCAAAGCGGTAGCTATATAGTTCTTTTTAAATATTTTATTCTGACTAGTTTTTTTTGTCTTATTTTGTTTTAATTATCTTCAACATTATTATTTTTTTTTACCTTAAATCACCTACATTACTGCAGGTTCAACGAAAATTTCTTCTTGTTTTCTACTGCATTCCAGTTAGTTCTGGCAGAAGCAGACTGATTTGGTCCTTCCCAAGAAATTTTTCTGTTTGGATTGATCAAATTGTTCCACGCTGGATGTTTCATGTTGGACAAAATTTAATTCTTGATTCAGATATGCACCTCCTTCATTTAGAGGTAGCGCCAGTATTCTGGCCTAAATTATTTTTGCTATAGAATTCTAAGTTTGCTTTGCTTCTAGTCAAATGGACTAATTGCCCTTTGAAAAAGAACTTATATATCATAGATCCAGTTATTTATTTTTAGATCATTACCAGAAGATCAAATTTTCTGTATTTGGTCATCCTATTAGCAAACAGATTTAAACCAATTTCTCATTGATCTCAATTAAACTGATGAGTTATTGTCATCGTCATTCACTTAGGTTAGAGCTGTCACATAAAACCTGCATCAAAGAACAGCCCAAACAAGTTATAATCCACACATGCGTGGGGGCGCACGCGCACGCACACGCATATATATATATATATATATATATATATGCCTTATCCTTGGTTCTGAGAAGATCAAGTCTCACTCACCTTTTTCATGTAATTTAACCTAATTGAGACTTGTTCGATATTTGTGTTTACTATATTGTTGGCTCAATCTGGTAAGAATAACCTGGATATGACTGTAGTCATTGAAATTAAGTTAGGCTATTATTTTGTCTACTTGATTCCATATGATTGTAGACATTGGGATTTTGGGAATCTTCTTTATCTAGTTTCTTACTTGGGTTGTTTGCATTTCTTGAGTGATATATAACACGAAAATTTTGTTTTGGTTTGCACAATCGCATCTCTCTTGTTTCCTTAGTTGATTTATCATTTTGTCTTCTAGTGTTTTTTGGTGGATTTTGGCAGCTTTGACATGCATGTGAGAACCAAAACTTTGTGAGGTAAAGCTATTGCGAATGTTTCTTGGGTTTTCTTATGTCATTTGAGTGCAGGTGTACTTGAGATATAGGTAAGGCTGGTGAAACCTCTTTTATTTTTGTTGTGTCGTTTTTGTTGATAGTGGATCATATTCTCTTTCATCTCTTGTGAACATGACTTGATTGAAGTCGAATTACATAAATCTTAATGTCATTGTTTTGATAAGTTTTTCTTTGTTGCTTTTATATTTTATTTTAGTTAGACTAATCAAGTTTGAGTAGCATAAAGAAGAGAGAGAATGCCTAGATGGTTTTGGCCATAAAGTCGTAATCCAAGAGAAAGATTTAGATTGCTTTATGTTAAGAAAGGTAGAGACCTAAAAAGACATGATTAAGATGTATAAAAATGACCTTAGTATACTTGAATTAAATGAGAATTTGACACATAATGACACAATGGAGACGAATGATTGTAAATGACCCACTTAGTGGGATAAAGACTTGTTGTTGTTGTTGTAGACTCAATCCTCATGATGCTTCAATATTGGGTTGGCAACTTAGTATAACAAAATGATGTTCAAGCATAATTTGGAGTGTGATATCTATGAAATTTGATATCCAAAATTTTGATGGGTCAAGGAGTTTTGCTCTTTATGGAACCAAAATGCTTGGTCTTTTGATTTAGCTTGGATTAATAAGCCTTAAGGCTAAGATACAACTTTTACTTCTTATTTAGATGACTATTGAGAGTTGGCCAACATCTCTAAGTTTAATCATATTGTGGTGAAAATTTTCATTCTTCTTTTAGAGAATAAGATATATACTTCCATCTTCACTCTATGCGGGATAAAATGAGGATGAAAATATACATCTCTTTCACTTTTTATGTATTTTTGACACCATGTAGATCCACAAATGTTCTTATTGATGACCGGGCACGATATAGAGAGTGTATTCTCTCGAAAGATAGAAGTCACCACCCTATAATGGACCTAATCATCTCAACAAAAACTCCTAAGGACAATGGTTCTGCATATATACCAAAGATTTTTCTCCCACATTACATGGAAAAGTAAAGTAATATTTATTTTAAACCGCTTGTTCTTTTAAGAAATCATATTAGATCTCTTAAGAATACTCTCGATTAAGGTAAATAATCGTGTTCCAAAATTTTAATTGAGATCAATCGATTGGTTTATTTGGAAGATCAAAGAATGATCAAAAAGAGGGAATTATTATCGAGTCAAAGGAAGATAAGTAGATACTCACGATCTGAAACCTGAGCATCTCAAACTATCCTACGATTGCTTTTTACATTTTGTTGATTTGATTTGTTTGAGTTAAATTTTCATTAGAAATTTAGATTATGATTCCACAACACAAGATTAAAATCAAGAGGTGAGATTTATACTTATGGTGAGAACAACTTGTAACCTAAATTTAGGAGCTTTAACGTAGAAAGTATAATCTAAATCTAAGGTGAAAAATGGGTATTTGATTTGTTTACGAGAGAAAACCACCACCTTAACTAACCGTTGATAACCTCCCACGATTTTAAATTCATTAAAATATATATTTTACAAGATATAAAATTGTATTTATTTTTTAGAATTGTTTGGTTCAGAATTACTGAGAAAGTAATCCAAATACACGATTTCTTTTTCATATGAGAGAATGTAATTCTGTAAAATTTCTCAGATTGCTATTCGAACGAATAGTGAAAACCAGTATTTCGCTTTACACATGAGCTGAGGAAAACACAGTGGGAAAACTTTTTTTTTCATTTTGGGAGGCTGAGGGAAATTTTTTTTATTTTTAATTTATTTTTTGAATAATGAATTGGTAATATTAATTTTAACTTTAATTAAAGTAAATATTATTATATTAATTAAAATTTAATAAATATAATTATATTTATTCAAATTGAAGATAAATAATTCAGATAAATAAAATAAAATAAAATAATAATTAAATTTTATTTATTTAGTAAAAAATAATTAAAGCATAAATTATTTATTAAAGAAAATTTATTTTAAATTAAATATTAAATCTTGATGATTAATTTATTTAATAAAATTCTTATTAATTAATTAATGTTTAATATAGTAATAAAATTATATATATATATATATATATATATATATATATATATTAAATTTGGAAAATTTAAATTAATATAAAATGATAATATTCAAATTTTATTTATTTATAACACTAATAATATCTTAAAATTTGTTAATATAAAATGATAATATTAAAATTTTATTTATTTATAACACTAATAATTAATATCTTAAAAATTTGTAAATTAATTACTAATAATTAAATATTAGAAATAAATTTTATTTGTATTTGATTTTATTTTAATATTTTAGAAAATTTGTAAATTAATTACTAATAATTAAATATTCAAATAAATTTTATTTGTATTTGATTTTATTTATTTTTTAGTCAAGAAAAAAAAAATTTTATTTATAATTTATCTATATTTTATTTGATAATATTTATTTTTAATTGAATACTTTAATTAATAAATTCTATAATTAATTTACATATAAAGGTATTCGTAATACAAATATTTACTTTACATTCATCCAATCAAATATTTACAATACTGATTTACTTTACTTTACATATCCAATCAAACAAAATATTATGTATTTAATTTACATGTAACCAAACAATGAAAGATTAATTTGTATTCACTTTACATCAGATTTCACTTTTACACTTTATTCTAAAGAGAACCAAAGTATCTAAGTTCTTAAACT
This sequence comes from Cymbidium sinense, assembly GCA_021442155.1. Lineage (NCBI taxonomy): Eukaryota > Viridiplantae > Streptophyta > Magnoliopsida > Asparagales > Orchidaceae > Cymbidium > Cymbidium sinense. The sequence continues at coordinate 60,931,331 of CM038222.1, forward strand.
CACTACTTAAAGAGACTAGATCATGTAAGGGTATACTTCAAATGATCTAAATCTAATGCAATTCATATTTTATTTTATTTTTATTTTTAGACAATTATTTTGACTCAGGCTAATATGCTTCATATGGCTAATGCATGAGAAATGAGATTATTGGCCAAAATCAGCGAGAAGGAAGAGGTCTGTTTCTACCATGACTCTCAAAGGTCAAGCTAAGTTTCTGCAAAGGTGGAAGCTCCAATCAAGAAAACAATATGCATTTGAGGATTATGTTATAAAAGAAGTCATCTCATCCAGTTAATTCTTTTTTATCTTAATTTTAAAAGCTTTAGTGAGGTTATGAGTTCTTTATTTTTAGTTTTGAATTGATTAATTTGATAGAAGATTTATTTTTCCCTAAGAGCCTAATCTACATCCAGGCTATACATAAAGCAAGAAAGAAACTAGGAAAAAGATGTCATTTAATGCACAAGCTAAATAAATCATCAATTTATAAAGTAAGAAAAAGAAGAGATATCAGTACTACAGACAAACCCAAAACAAATTGGGTAAATGAGTTTACTCTTATACAACCCGACATAAATGAATTAAATGCATTAATAAATTCATTGTTATGGGTCTTCGCTTCATTTCTTCATTAATTTTCTTTTCTTTCTTCTCCTGCTTTCTTTTTTGGATGGTTGGAAGGTGGATGCTTAAAGGTTCACATACATACAAGATGAGATCTTATGACCATTGTTCATCCTAATTTCCATAACAATCATTCCAATCATAATTGCGAAAATTACATGAAAAGAAAAAGTAAATCTAGCTAATACCTGCAAATAGAGATTAGCTAAACAAACCACACAAATCTCAAGCATGTATATTGGATTTATCACTCCACATATGAGTGACTAAGCCTACCTGACTTATTGATTACACTCAAGCGTATAAGCACCTGTATAACAAAATCATTTATATTTTTATTTATTACAATGCCCCTTAAGCATAATCTCTTGCAGAATACAATGGTCAGACTAAGATCGCCCTACCATTCATTCTATGCACATATATCCTAACATCCAGACTAAAATATATATCACAAAATAAAAGTAAGCATCAAACCATGCCGCCCTAACCTAAAAAGTTGTAACTAATATTACGTATTTTTAGAGTGGTATGCTAGTATGACTTTAAGTTAGAATTTTCTAAGTGAAGATTTTCAACTTAGAGGAGGCTTCATTTAAGTGATTTAATTATTTTGGATTGATTTTATTTTATGTTTGATAGTGAATCATACATAATTAATTTAAGTTAGAAGTTCTTCTTCTCTCTTTCCTTTCCTAATCTAAGTAATTTTTAAAGTGGGTTTATGCTTTAGTTTTGTTTTGTGTATATTTTTATTAAGTGTTTTAATTAATCTTAAGTTTAGATAAACTCTAAACAAACCTATTCAAAAAAGAAAGATATTTTAAGATTAAATAAAATAAACTAAATTTACAAAACATGCATCACTTCATTTCTTTCCCAACATGTATAACATGCATATGAATGAATCCTAAACATATCTATACATACAAATGAGAATATTTAATATACTTTATGATGCATGCTAAGTAATTCATTTAAGAAAATTTGAAAGTTTATGATGTCTGATTTTCATTAAGTAGCAAAGAGGTTTCTTATCTAATTTTCACATACACATGAATGTATGAAAGACATAAGTGAGTACGACGCTATTATTAACCAGAAGTGTAAGGTACAAGACCTACTTAGGCTACTTAAAGCCTCGCAACCTCGGGGTTGTCAGATTAATATACTACTTTTCTTAAATACAAATATGTGTACAAAAGAAATGAATGAAAAAGAAAGAATGCAAAAGTTGGTGTTGGTTGATTTATTTTTGCTTATGCAATTTACATGTGCAAGCATATGTATCCTTCTTAAGTGATAGTATATGAATGAATATGATATGAAATTAGATAAGTATTAGGTTCTTTTCAAATGAACAATATACCTTGTCAAATCCTATTCAAAACTATACTAAAAGAGAAGAGAAGAAAAACCTACACTAAGTATATTCTTATATTTTACTCACATGCAAACTTATAAGTAAGATATAAGTAACACATTTTGATAATTAATTCATATATTTTGAAAATAATTTGAATTTAATAGTGATAATAACCACTCATATTCTTCTTTTAACACATTTGACATAAAGAAAATATTTTCATTTTAAATTTGATTTTTGAAAAGCATGGATGCATGAAACCATATGACACACATATTTAGCTTGTTTTAGAAAAACTAAAACAATGAAAGCATGCAAACACATTCATTTTAAGCTTTCTTATGAAATAAGAAAGCTTAAAGTAAATTAAAGTTTATTTAATATGATTTTTGTTTGATTTTGAATTTGATTTAATTTTAAAAATATGAATTGAGTTTGCTGTTCCTAACCCATTCCCACATGTGTTTGATATTTTTGTTTAATTTTTAGATGATTAGATTCATTTTATATTTTGATTAGGTTAAGGTATGAATTAAACATATTAATTAACCATTACTTACACCACTTTAGTATAGTTAATCGAATAATTATGAGCCAATGAGATGACATAAAACCTCAGAAGAAATTTAAATTTGTAATGCATCTAAGAAGAAGAGGCCTAATACAATTTGGCTCATAATTAATGATTAATTAAGCTAAGGGATTTAACTTAAGTAATTTCAAAACACCTTTAACACATATGAGTTGAGTTTTGATTTCCTTAATTGAACTTAGGCTCTTGAACATCTAAGCTTCTACCCAAAGTAGATTAATTAAGTTCTAAAAAGTTTTAGAATTTTAAGAAATTAATTAAGAGGGTAATTAGTGAATTAGCCCTTAATTAAGAGAGGATTAAGAAAGAAAATTGGAGTTTAAAGAATAGCTTAGGAGAAATACTTCAAAATTATTTTCTAAACCTCCTATTTATTGAAATAGATCTTAATCAACTTCAACAAAGGATTAAACCACTAATCAAACCCTTAATTAATCTTAATTACATTAAGGGGGTAATTAGGAAATGAATTAACAATTTTCTCAATTAAGCCACCAATAAATCCCAAGAAAATTAAGGGAGACAAAAGTCATCTCCCAAAACATACTCAAGAAGTTTGAGATTAATCAGTGGATTAATTAGGGAGTAATTAACAAATTAAGATTTCTAATAAAACCCAAAATCAGAGAAATACAATATTTCAAATCCATTAAAACCAATTTTAGAATATTATAGATTGAATTATCTTTCAGTAATATTTTACCTCATATTTTTCTGATTTTCTTTAGAGATGAATTTTTGAAGTTTAGAGGATTAATTAGAATTATTTAAACTTTAATTATTCCCTTAATCCAATGGCGCACCACGCAAGCGCTGACTCGGCTGCGCTTTACATGTGGCAAGCTTGGATGGCCACTTAAATGTCACGTCGTAGTGTGTGTGTGGCTATGCCACGTTGCTTTCCGTCGCTCATCATCAAGGATCGAATGGCTGGATTTAATCCACGGTTTTAAAAGGATAAATAGATTTAATCTCTCGTCCATCCAAACGCACGATGGACGCGAGATCATCCTCTTCCCTCGAGAATAATGGAGACCATCCACTTTCAAAGGAAGATCCGAGCTTGATCGAGCTCGGATTGGGATGAAATTTTGCACATACCATCTAACCCTAATGACAAGCACATCTAATGGTCAAAATTCCATGGGGTCAAAATTTCTTTCACAAAGCTCCACACCACATTGAGTTTAGTGATCGAAAAATGCCATACCTCGCCGGAGGTGACACGATTCCTTGGAGGAGTTTACTTGAGACAAGCTTAGGTAAAAGTTTTATCTTGAGGTTGAGTGGATAGCTATGGACCAACCCCTCCTAGTGAGCTCGGCTTTGATCTAGGTGAGTCTTCCTTTGCCTTTGGAGCTTGGGAAAGGGCTCGGGCAAGCTCGACTTGACCCTCTGGTGGAGTGTGTAAAGTGAATTTGGTTGAGATTAAGTATGGAGAAAGTTGGCAAATCCTTGGAGCTCCCCTGTTTTTGCACTTCTAACTTCCTCTAGAGAGCTTAGGATCACTCAAGAATGGCTCCTATGACTTTCTAACACTTAATTGAATTAGGCTATCTTGGAATTAAAGTGAATTAGGAGTATATCTCAGTAACCTGACTACCAAGCTTCACTTGCCGCTTTGATCCAATTGACCCAAAAGGGTTTGATTTGTTAGAGGTTTGCACATGGTCGGTTTGGGCTAGGGAGTGGAGTGGTAACTCTCCATGTGCTCAAATTGAGTGGATACATAATCTGCATGTGCCCATTTCAAGCCATGTGTTCGATTTTGGCCTTGGGTCAAGTTGGGCTGACCCAAACTCATTGGGTTGGGTGCACCACCCTCCATAGGGTTTACTTGACCTATTAAGAAAGTATCAAGTAGGTGTGAAGAGGAATTGACCAAATTTGTTATGGATTTGACCAAAATTTGTTCTATGGCCTAGGGGTAGAATGGTCATTTGGCATTTTTTGAATTTGGATATGTTGGGTATGTTTAGAAAATAGGTTTGACGAAATTTCATTGGATTTGGAATTCATTTGATATGATTTGGCTCATGTTGACCCATTTAGGTCAAAATGGGTCAACTTGGGTCAAGTTGATCAATTGATCAAATTGTCAAACCAAGATTGTCAAGTTCATATGACCATTTGAAATGTTTTGGTTTTTTGATTCAATTTGGTTTAGGTTTGAATTTGATTTATATGACTTCATTTAGTCAAATGGGTCAAGTTGACCAATTTATTTGACCTATTTAAGCTAGGTCATGGTAGGTTTAGGTTTGAGTCATATGAAGTGGATTATTTTTGTTTTCAATCAATTTTGTTGTTAAGTTTGAATTACTCAACATGACCCTTTAGGTCAAGTTGGTTCAGTTATATTGGCCAATAACTTTGGTCAAGCTTCAACAAGTGATTTGAATGAACTTGAACCATCGGGATTTCAATCAATTGGCTTAGACGTTTTAACACATTTCAATTTTTTTTGGTTGGGTCAACTTGGGTCAAGTAAGTGAGGGAAATTTAGGCTCAAATGTTGACTTGAGTTCAAACATAAATTCATCTTAGATCAATGGTTTCAATCAATTTGGCCTATGGTGGATTTTGGCTAGTTAGGTTTCATTTTTAAGTGTTGACTTGGTAATCCTTGGTTTGACTTGGTTTGACCCAATTTAATTGATCATCATGAGAGGCATAGGTGAGTTTGATTCAATCCAATTTGGTTAGGATTAGAATTTGGCTCATAAAGTACTTTAGTCACTTTGGGTCAAATGAAATAAGTGAATTAGATAAAACTTGAAGCTTGATTTGTTTGATTGAACTTGTATATGGACATATTGAAATATAAATCCATTTGCAAGTGGTTTGAAGTAAAATGAGTTTTGATTCATTTGACTATTTCATATTCAAAGGAAGAACATGAATGGATTTGGAGTTTGATTAAGTGATTGAAGTTTATATTTATATTTGGATTCACGATTGTAGGGTTGATTGAATCATGAAAGAAAATCAAGAGTTTGACTTGATTTGAAGTTGATTTGGCTAAGTTCAAGATTTTGACTTGAAAGGATTAGGTTGAATTTTGAGTGGATTTGAGTTTGATTTTTGGAAATGGTTTTGGTTGTTTGAATTTATATTTCATTTATATATATAAATATAAATGAGAATATAAATGAGTTATGAGAAAATTTCAAAGATTGAAGTGATTTGATCACGAGTTATGCTAAGTCTTTAAGAGAGAATTTAAAAGACTTAGGAAATCTTGGAGTTTTAGATTTGAATTTTTAAATTTGATTTGATTGATTTGAATTTATATTTCATTTATACATGTGAATATAAATGAGAATATAAATGAGTTATGAGAAAATCCCATGAGTTTGAATTGATTTTGATTTGATTTATGCTAAGTCCTTAAGATGAAAATTAAAGACTTAGAAAATTTTTGGAGTTTGAAACTTGAATTTTGAATTTAGTTTGATTGATTTAAATTTATATTTCATTTATATATGTGAATATAAATGAGAATATAAATGAGTTATGAGAAAATCTCATGAATTTGAATTGATTTGAAGATAATTTTGGCTAAGTCCTTAAGAGAAAATTTAAAGGACTTAGAAAAAATTAGGAATTTGAAATTTCATTCATGGGTTTCAATCATGGATTTCAATCATGAATTTCTATCGTATGTCATTGATTTGAGTTTGGAGAAAATCAAATAAGATTGATTTGGAGTTTGACTTGAAGGAAGGAAGCTGAGGAGTGGTTCAAGCTAAGGGTAGACAAATTTTTCTAACACCCCTAAGACATGACCTATTCATGGCTAACTCTTCTTCTCAGGTAGGTTGAGTGTCCACCTAATCACTAAATGTGTCTTAAAACTAAGGAACTCTTAAAGCCTAAGAGAAATCCTGTGTCTAAGATGGAGGGGTTGAGAGCTCATTCTAAAAATGAGGTTAACACATATCTTCTAAGGTCAGGGTTATTACTACTTTTGATTCTGCATGTTGGGAGATAAAGATTGAGTGTGGAAAATCAGTTTAAGTGTTTCAAAGCATATACAGAGCAAATGAAACCAAAGTAAAAGAAATCAAACAGTAGACATTAGATTGAGCATGAAAAAATCACGGAGCCACATTACTAAGAAATCCACTATGAAAGAAAAATTGAGGATAAATGTACAAATTACACTCATCTCAAGTCACTCTTCACTTCAGTCACTCTTGGGCACGTTATTTCACTCTCACTCACGAGACAATAAAGAAAAGTTTAAAAAAAAATTGCAGAAAACTGTCTAAATACAAAATCTTCCATCTCGTAGCATTGTGACGCGGCGATCCTGGCTCATAGGCATTGACACCGTTGTCCTCCAGGTTTTTCTGCATGGGTTTAAGCATCACATTGCTCCTGCAGCATTGTGGCGCTAGCCAATTTGTCTTGAGTTTCTAGCGTCTTGGTCTTAGTGCCGAGGTGCTGACTTCTCTATCTTCATGGTGTAGGTCCACGTAACCCAACGATATGGCACTGAGGTGTTGCCTTTTCTATCTTTCAAGTCGAGTCCTCTTGTTCTAGCGTCGAGGCACTACACACTAGAAAATTTTTTTTAGGGGCATTGCCCCTCATCAAGCTTGACCGGTGCGAAGGATAGGAGGCTACGTCGATAGTATATCTCAGATTGATTGATAAAATCAAGCTTCACAAAGATAGCATTGCCAAGCTTGAGATTTATATACAAGCCTCCATGATTTTTTCCATAGCAGATTTCACTATCAATTTATTTTGCAATTTGAAGGATTTCCAGAGGACTGTCGTTAAGTTATACATATTATATTTGTTAGTGAGATGAAATTTCACTTTCTTTTGAGAACCATAGACTTCTTATGGTTACAGACTTTATCAAAATTTCAAAGACAACGTTCTTGATGAATTATTCGATGAGCTTTTTCTCATGAATGGTATTTAATATGCCATTGATTGTACAATATGGTTATAGTTAATGAATTTACTGCACCCTGTAGAGCATATGTTAAAATCCAACCTTAGATTGATGAACTAATACATAAAAGATTTTTATGAGAAAGTTTAAGTCCATTTGCTATCCATGCATCGTTAGTGCTAAAAAAGGTTGGTTTTGTTGTATGTGTTGGCAGTCGCATATAAATATAATTACTATAAATTACATATTCTTTGTACCATATTGGATGACATAGGAGATTGAAAAATAAAGTTTAAGACGCTTGATAGGTTATAAGAATGGTTTGTGCACCTTTGAAGTGTATAGTGCTAATGCTCTCAATTGTTTCATGAGATTGATGAATAATGTGCTTAGGCAATTTATTGGTAAGTTTTGGTGGTGCCCTTTAATGATATTAATTTACTACTTGATGTGGATCGAACATCTTTATCACTTTCTTTAATTATTGATATATATTAACATCAAAAAGTGTACATATATGTAGTTAAAAGTTATATTTTTTGGCTTAATGGTGCCTTTTAAGGGTCTCAAAATACAACACCACACAACAACAAGCCTTTATCCCACTAAGTGGGGTCGGCTACATGAATCTTTCGTCTCCATTGTGTTATATTATGTATCAAAATTTCATTTAATTCAAGTATACTAAGGTCATTTTTTATACATCTTAACCAAGCCTTTTTAAGTCTACCTCTACCTTTCTTAATATAAGGCAAATGTAATGCATCTACTACTCTCTAAGCATCATGACGACGCTTTATGTGACCAATTAAAGGCCATTTCTCTCTAATCTTGCATCACGGGTTACTCCAACTTTTTCCAACATACTCATTTCATTTTATCTCTAAGAGTAAAGCCACTCATTCACACGAGCATCCTCATCTCGCAACACTTAACTTAGTCTTTATGCTTTTATTGGCCAACATTCTACATCATAAATCATTCTGGTCTTATCACCATCTTAAAATGTTTCCTTAAGTTTAAGCGGTGGTTTACATAACAATAGATGCATTCCCACTTCAATCATCCAACTTGAATTCTATTAATAACATCTCCATCTATTTCATTTTTGAACAATAGAGCCTAAATATTTGAATCACTTTTTTTAATGACTTATCACTCAATGTCTATATTTAACAACAACTAAAATTACACTATATATATTCAGTTTTAGATCTATTCAAATGAAAACTTTTAGACTCTAAGGTTGACCTCCATAATTTAAGTTTCTCTTGGACTCCCTCCTAGCTAGTATTATCAACAAGAAGAATGTCATCAGCAAAAAACATACACCAAGATACTTCTCCCTGTAAATGCCTAATAAGAACATCTATAACTAAAGCAAAAAAGTTAAGGGCTTAAAGCCAATCCTTGATGTAATCCATCTGAAATAGGAAAATATTTTGACAATCGTCTTTGTGTTTGGACACAAATAATAAATCTGGTATACATATCCTTAATGACTTGAATATAACTAATATTAAATCCTTTCTTTTTTAGAACTCTCTAAAGAATATCTCTTGAAATTTTATCATAAGCTTTCTCTAAATCAACAAATATCATATGTAGATCCTCCTTACTTTCTCTCTACTTCTCCATCAAACCTCTCAACAATTACATAGCGTCCATAGTAGATCTACCTGACATAAAACCAAACTGATTTTGAAAAACTTTTGTATCACATCGTAACCTATGCTCAATTACTCTCTCTCATAATTTTAATGTATGACACATTAACTTAATTCCTCTATAATTTGCACACTCTTGTGCATCACCTTTATTCTTAAATATAGGAACCAACAAACTATTTCTCTACTTATCTGACATATTTTTAATCTTTAAAATAACATTAAAGAGATTTGTAAGCTAATAAATTTCTTAATCTCCTAAACATTTTCACACTTTTATTGGAATATCATCAGGTCATACTGTTTTTCCACACTTCATTTTTTTAAAGTTTCTCCAACTTCAAATTTACTAATACGATGATAAAAATAAAATTCATTATTTTTGTTTAGGGTATTAAGGTTGTTAAAGTCAATCGTATTTTCAGATCATTCATTAAAACGTTTTTCAAAATACCTTATCCACTTATTTTCAATATCCTTTTCTAAGAAAAATATTTTATGATTTTCATCTTTAATATACCTCATTTGAACTAGATCTTTACTTCTCCTTTTTTTTAGTTGGCTAAATTATACATATATCTTTCACCTTCTTTGGTATCCAATATATTATATAAATCACAAAAAATTAAATTTTTTGCATCATAAATTGCTTTCTTAGAATCTCTACGGATCACTTTATATCTTTCTCTGAGTTTTCAAAGTTTTATAACAATGTTTCTTATTTCTTTTTTTTTTTTACAAATTTTGACTCCTCCACCAACTATTTTTATTATAAGAAGTTTTTCCTTTTAAGGATCTCAAAATAGATCCGAAAAAATCAAGTCAATACCTGACTAGCCAAACCCAACTTTGATATTTGACGTTCAGACTTTTTATTGGTTAGCTATGTTTTATGGGCATTTCATTTAGAAATTCAATAAGATCACGACCCCTTTGATAAACGTTTTGTAAGAGGAGAATTTTAATTGGACTCCATCTATTGCAAAAATATTTGAATAGATAAAGGTGTTGATAATTGCGCCACTAGTTTTAAGATTTCTTATTTTGGAAAAAATCTTGAGCTATTCTATGGTGCCTTTGGAGTTGAGACAAGGGGCATTCTTAGATGAGATGGTTGCCCAATTCCTTATTTTAGTAAGTGGTTGAATGTTGCTAAACAAATGCACTCTACTTATACTAAATAATTTTATGCTCTTATTGAAGCTTTAAATTATTGATGACATTATGTGCTACTTAATGAATTTATTCTCATTTATTGATCACTAGGTCATAAAATATTTAAATACTAAAAATCAATAATAGACATGTTAAGCGGACTGAATATCTTTCCGAAATAAACTAGGATATGCACTATCTTGAATATTCTCACTTTTAACCTCTATGTGCATTAATGTGCTTTGTTTTGATAGAATATGAGGAGTATGTAACATGTCCTTCATATGATTTATTACAATCACAAGGATATATTATACAGTCCTTTGGTTCTTGAATGATAACTTTATAAAAATAGCTTTAAATGACAAGTTAGGTTGGTTAGGATAAAATCATACACTTGCTTGAGTGTAGAATGTATAATTTTTCATTAGGAAGAGATATTGCTATACTTATTATTTGGGTTTGTACACGTCAAATGAGGAAAATTGTTAAACAATTTATTGACATGTACACCTATTTATGTCCCTTCAACTCTATGAACTGATTTGTTTATGGATATTATATTAGAATTACCTTATTACCTTAGACTGTTCATTACCATAATAGTGTATTGTTGGTAGATAGACAAGCTATTTTTAAGACTATTGATGCACATATCTAGCAGCAAAATTTTTCTTTGAGTAAATAATTAGGCTATTCCCAGGATATTCTCTCTTAAGTATTTTATATTAGCTGTTCATTGTAGGTATGGAAAGTTTGTCACAAGATTTGAGACAACTCTTGATTTGTTTGTTTCGGCATGGTTGTAGGTATTGAGTTGGGAAATACCTCGGTAATTGTGTGGCATTTGCATGGGGTTGCATACAATTCTTAGCATATATATGTTGGAAGACCTTGTTTAGGCTTTCCTCCATCACATCTCGCTTATTTTCTTAGTTGATATGTTTTCTTGTCTTCTAGATTTTTTTTTGGAGAATTTGATGGCCTTTGGTCCATGGAAGAGCAACTTGTGGATAAATCTTTTGTTAGGTTTCTTCTCTTTGTTGACATGGGTGCACTTAGGATTTTATAATGGTTGGTGAGAAGTTTTTCATTGTGTAAACTATTATTTGTTGCTTTGCTGATAATGGATTGGATCATTTCTCATTTCCCGTGCTTGCAGGTTTGTTGAAGTTGTATCACATAGTTTCTATTTTTTTGTGATTTTTTTATCTCTTATCATTCCCAGATCTTGGCCACACTTTCACATTGAGTTTTGTTGCTAATTACAACAGTATACCAATCTTGTGGGGTGTTACAAAACTCTAGTTTTAAGCAATTCGCAGTTTAATTGCTGTTTTGTCCATAACCTTGAAAGCTGCAAAATGTTGACTTCCAAGGCGTGATAATAGCTGCTTTTTAAGAATAGCTCTGATCATCATTCACATGCATCTTGGTCACATTATCCACATGCTAAGGTCTCATTAACTTTGAACATTTCATGAAAAAAATGTACTTTTTATTTTATTCTCTTCTCTTTGTCTTAACTATTATCTTTTTAATGGTAATGATGTGTTACCATTGATCATTTATAACACCTTCATCTTCCATTGGTGCTTATCAAATTTTGGATTTTACAGGAGCGATTTATTGCTGAGATTGGCCCTCCTAACTGGGAAAAAGCTTGTTTTGTGCCAACTAAGTCGGATGTCATGGTGACTGCCTTCAGAAGATGGTTTAAAAAATACTCAAATGGTCAAGTTGACTGGGCAAACAAATCTGCAGGCTACCTGCCTCCTACTCCTCCCAGAGAGCAGCTTATGGACAGGTATCCTCTAAGCAATGAAGCACTGACATTTCTAAATGGCAGCCATGTCTTGTCCAACAGTTTGTTGTACGCTACTAACATTCACACACTTCTTCAGGACGCCATGTCAAACGCACATCATTTTTTTTCTTGAAAAAAATCGTAATACACTGGAGACAATTCTTATATGTTGTTTTGGAGATTCTTGAGCACTTAATGTAGAGATGTTAGTCACTTTAGGAGAATAAATTGGGTTAGCATATTATCCAAAATTTAATCATGATAAATTTTAAAATCTTTAAACACGTTTTGAGATGAGTGAAATGCATAAATCAGCAATTAACTTTCATAATGTAATTATTTGATAATAAATCTGACAATTTTAAAATCTATCCTGATGTCCTCACCCAATTTTTTTTTCCAAAATATTAACATGTAGTCAATTTTATTTTAAAATTTCCTCTCATTCTTCACGTCTATCACTTTATTATGATTCACACACTTTTATGTTATGATTCACTCTTAGCGAGTGTTATCAAGTCTTATGTTTCACCATTTAATAAAAAAATTATTATTTAATCCTATTGTTTATCATGTTGTGGGGAAGTCTATTACAATTATAGAAGATGCTAACTTTTAATTGCTATTTTTTGGGAAAATTCTTATATGTAATGTGAACTGTCTTTAGAAAAAAATACTATTTGTTTAAATATCAAACTTTAGTGGTTAGATATTGTGAGCTCCGAAAATTCGCCACCGATCTCTTTGATGAAAAGAGTATGATTTATGCATCGGTGAAATTTTCAAAAGTAGATGAAATAGTAGATAAGACATTACCCAAAAATTTCACCCTAATTTTGTGATAGATCTGGTTCCAGGTTTCCTATAAAGGCAAGCTATGTTAATTACCTCTCTTTGAGAGAACTTTGATTAAAACTTATTAAGTTAAATCGTAGTGTATAATAGCAGCGTGTGGAGTTTTTGAAATTTAGAATTTATGAAATTCATCATTAGTTAACTTAAAGCAGATGGTTGGGGGAATGATGACGTGCCCGATCTAGATCCCATGGTTTTCGTCGTCTCGGTCATCATGTCGCAACTAATAGTCGAGAGAGGTAGTCCCCCGTGAAGGATCCTTGTCGGCATCGTGGGTTCGTCGTCAAATCCTTGTAGACTTGGGGCCGGTGTTTGTCTAGGAGACTTAAGTCTATCTTAATGAGAGCTTTTTATCAGTATCTATACCTGGCTCAAAACCATTTGGGTAACAATCAGCAGTGATATAGTAGTCATTTGGTGACAATCACCCGGTCGACTTTAATGCTTCGTCATGTAGCCTCTTGGCACGCATCGGAGGATTGTCACGCCCACGACGAGATTATTTGAGAGTAAATATAGTTGTATACTTGATTTGACTTTGGCTCTTTTGTGAGTTAGAGTTTTCTTAATTTGTCATCTACGACAAACAATTGCGAAAGGTGGATTGAGTTTTAGCTTTAAGTTTTTAAAGAATTTCACATTTATATTTGATGATATTATAAATTTTGCATTTAGATTGATATACAATCTAAGTTAGTTTGCTATGAAATTGTAATCATATTTTGAGGAAATATACCCTATAGTTAAAATTTTCATTTAACACAACCATCATCGAGGTGATTTTTTGTTTCGTTGTTTTAGATCCTGTTGGCTCTATTAATTTAATAATAGAGGATCAGATCTGCTGTCATATGACATAATTATCTTCTCATATATTTTATTAGGTTGATTATATTATAATAACATAATTAGATTTTTAGGTTTTGTTAACGTTAATTTCGAAATCACCATCACGTCTCAACCAATTTAAGTTTAAGCATTGATAATCGGGCCTATGTGGGTGTATTTGATTCAGCACTAATTTAAATCTAAGGAATTTGTATAATATTGTTTGTTTTAACTGAATTTCATTGTAAGTATAAATTTTTAAATAAAATTTTGATAGCATTTCGACAACTTCTCGACATCATTCCAGCTAACGAGGTTTGGGCGCCTGAGAAAGGTATGTATGGGTGGTGTAAATACTGACAGAATCGTCGTCCCTGTCGAAGACGTCATGATTCTCAAGTACCATGAAACACATTTTCCCGTCACGCCAGGAAAGCGTGTACGTATCTTTATATACTGCGATGTCAACATTAATTTTAAACTTTATTGTTGAATTTTTTATTAAACGGTTTATCGTCATGTCGTAAAGTTTGGACATTTTGGAGCGTCGGCGTCGTCTGTAGGTACTGGGTATCTTTGTTACCGAAAGAAAGGCGTGTATAGGTGGTATAAATTACTACTGAATGTCATCCCACCATACCAAGAAAACATATATGCTCTAAGGTGCGAAATAGATTTTCCTGCGCCAACAAAGACGTGTCGGTGCTTACACTGTAATGTTAGTTAAATAATAATTTTATATTCGGCGTGGTTTTATGTCAAGTGTAGGTCCTCCCGTCATGAAGTTTAGATTTCTGATCCATCTTCCCCTATTATCGCCATGTTGGCTGCAAGCCAAGAAAGACGTGTATGAGTGGTATAAACTACGGCTTGAATGCGACTTTCCACCATGCCAAGAAAGACATGCATGGGACTCTAAGATACCTTCTGAAATAAATTTCTCCGCCACGTCAAGAAAGGCGTGTACATGTACTTATACACATACAAGCAAGTACATATTTTCCGTCAGAAATCGTGCGTACTTATAGTCAACAAGCAAATATATTTTCCCCATCTGAAAAGGCGTGCGAGTATTTATAGTCAACACAAGCGTGCGAAGAAGCGCATCTGAGTGCGGCGTGAGCGTTAGTCTTCTGATCTTGCCGGTTGTTTAGAGGAAACCCGTTGAACACTATAGCACGGTGAAGAAACGCAGGAGACGGACTGGGAAGAGAGAGAGAGAGAGAGAGAGTGAGAGACCTCACGGGAGAGGGAGAAGGAGGTGTCGGCTGAGGGTTTGGGAGGAAAATGAAAAAGTTAGGTTTAGGATTTTAAGAGGGGTATTTATAGGATTTTTATTTTTTTTATTATTTTATTTGCCATAATTTGGATTTTCGTATCAACATCGTCACATAGATAATATATATGTGAATTTAGATTGATGTTCGACCAACAATGATTCGTTTGTGATCGAGGCCGTTTAACCTTCGGCGTCAAATCGGGGTCAATTTCTCAAATTTGTCGTCGTTGCTTGCTTTTCGATATTCCGTACTCGTCCATTGGCCGGAGATCCTTATTTAATGTTTGGCGTTTCAACACTAATGATCAATTTTTGACGGTTGTTTGGGCGTCGTTCGTTTCCCGATCTCGATATCGGTCGTGGCCTCGCGATCAAATGGATATGCATATACATTCGATCAATTTTGATGTTACGACGCGATATGGTCGTTTTATCGATCGTGATCATTTCGACTGATTTTTTTCGTTGAATGCGTTTCGCCGATTTTCGATCTCGTCAATTCACTTGACTTAACTTATGACACATATATGGAGGTCAACATATATGTAAATCCATAAGAGTTATGTGCTATGTATGTAAATTTTCCTCCTTTTTAAAATGTCATATCGCACCTGTTAATTTGTCTTGTATTTTTTCCAAAAAAAAAAAAAAACTGCTATTTGTGAAAAATGTAGGGATTCTCTAACTCTGCAGCATTCATCTCTGTCACATCCTTTCCTATCACATATTCTGAAGTTACCACTCTGATGTGCCTCAGGTATTGGACTCATGTTGTGCAGTGCAGCAGCTGTAGTGTGGCTTTAAAGCTGCTGAGAACACTCGAAGTTTCTCTTCCCATCCTCTCATTAATCTTGATTGGAGTCGTGGCTGCTTCCAAACCAAGTGTAATGTCTGCAGCATTAAGGACTGGAGTTGCCTCCATTGCAGTGCTCTGTTTTGCAGCTTCCTCTTGGCTCTCCCACTTCATATACAAGACCTTTTATTTCCATGACTATAACCATGCTTTCATCTGATTTTGATGCGCCAGTTATTTCTTTTTCACTCTTGTATAATGTAGTTAAATGGCAGTGTATATTCATATTAGATATAGCATTCTTCTGAGAAGAGGGAAGATGATAGGACTACATACAGGTGAAAAAAAAAACGGAGCATTCTTATATAAGATTATTGGTTGATGTGAGTATAAGTTGCTCCCTTCTATACTAATGCAACTAGTGTTAAAATGTTGTCAATTAGGTTGTTGGGGTTCATGGAACATAAGCATGCTAATGGTGGTTGTCCTGTAGCACGTATAAGTCCCGATGATATAGTATGTGTGTGGTTTCCTAACATTTTATTTATGAATTGAGCTTGGATGGACTAAATTACATAAAACTTATTGATCTATAAGAAGGCATTCAAATCACACTAGTGAGGTTTTTGGCCTTCGGAGTTGCTTCTTGCTCTAAATGAAAACCTTGATATCAAGATCGGCCCATGTGATAGCATTATGGGGAAGCATTCATGTGATTTTGACATTTATATTTAGGAAGTGCTCCTTTAGGCTTTTTAGAGATCAATTGATTTTTGTTGTACCTTATATATTTGTTTTGTTCTTTCTTATTTTTTTTTAGATTTGTGGCTCTAGGGATGCATACAAGAACTAGACTATTCTATGGTAATCTCTTGTATGACTTATTAGTGATTTGTATTTTTTTTCTTCTTTGTTTATTGTATAATCATATTACCTTTGGATTGAGTTCAAGACAAGTTGTCACCTTCAACCGAATTTGAGACAAATGTTATGGTTATTCCTGAGATTTCAGGAATATTCGGTTTAAAACTTAGGCTTCGTTTGTTTCAGCTTTTTCCCTGCATTGTGTTTTTTAAAATGGAGTTTATAAATTTTAAAATCTGTTTGAATTTTCTGCAGTTTTCAAACTTCGTTTTCTCTATAAAAAAATGTTTATATCGACGTTTTAAAGTAGCGTTTAAAATTACTTTAAAATGCTTTTAAAGTAAAGTTCAAACGAAGTCCAGTCATTCGATGCTTTATGTTCATTGTCATCTAATGCCTGCCATAATTGCTTGAAATATCTTACGCGATCACAAAGAGTTGCATATCCAAATTCTCTCTTTATATTGATAAAATTCAATGTGATTGATTAAGTAATTGTCGGGATTGATCTAAATCTATAAATAAAAGGAGACCCTCACGGGTTAAGAGACTCTTGGAGACTGAATTTTAAGAGAAATTATTTGTCTCTAACCTTTTGGAGATTTTGATTATCAATAAAAACAATATTTTACTTTCTCTTTCTCTTTATGTGCTCTTTTAGCTAATTTCTTTATATACGTCCATTTTTTTCCTCTAAAAGCTCCTTGATATGTGGGGTGGTATCAATGATCACTCAGGATCTAACATTTATGATATGTATTTTTTAAAAAAATAGAAAAAAGTTAATGGTGCTTTTTACAGCATGATTGTGAAATATTTGTTTTTTAAAAGGTAGGATTCTCTCTCCTTTCCAACAAACTCTAACTTTATAGGACATCATTTGTTCTTGGGGTGTCGGTCTTGGGGTTGGGTTTGGATCACCTAAGACCATATACTTGAATCTAACTCATTTATTAAATAGGTCAAAAGTTTTAACTCAAACCAAATTTAACTTCAATTGATCCGACGCAAATGATCTATTTATATGTATTTTAAAGATTTTGAGTTGGTGGGTGAGCACAAATATTAAGCAGTCAATTCTTCGACACGAAATTATTATTCTTAGACATGAATTTTTCGGTCGTTGTCAGGCTAATAAATGAAATTTTTTGTCCTAATTTGTTCTCATGGCGATGATTTCATTTTGAACTATTTGATGTTCTTAATGCATTATGTCATGCAAGCATTCAAATCATTAGAGCATAAGAATTATAAAATCTAAAAAACAATTGTAGTTTTATTAAGGATTAATGTTACATTATGTACTGAGGAGTCTAACTTCAAAAAAATAATTTGAGTGTTAGATTTTCCATCACTCTTTCCTTGGTAGCAAAGCAACACACCTTGATCATGGTGGTGATTTAAACTAATTAGGATAGTTATTATTATGAAAAATATATTCAGTTATTCCCATGAAACTTTACTCATAAAAGTTAAAATTTTGTAAATGTATTTCAAGATAAATGTAATATATTAATTGAATGATTATTTATATGTTACACATCTCAAAATAGTTTTAAAGCTTTAAAAATCAATCCAATCAAAATTTTGATTAAAATATTCTGAAATAAATTTTCTTCATTAATTATTTATATGAACTAAATATGAATTGAATAATAAATTATGCTTATTAAATATAATTTAGTTTTATTTTTACCCATTTCTAATTTTTAAAATTTAAAATCTATTAATTTATTTGTGCATCTAATTATATTCATATTTTAAAAATTAAAAAAAAAAAAAATAATTTTCTTAGAATATTTTAATTAATTTAATGATATATATATATATATAATTTAAAATTTATTAGTTGAAAGTCAAAATTATTCTATAAGTCATGGATGCTTGCATAAATAGAGCAGCTTCAAATATGATCTTAAAAATCTATTTATTACATTAAATAACTCAAAATATTAAATCATATTCAAACTCGTTGTATATCATTAACAAGTACTTACGTGTCAGTCCCGCGTAATTTGCTTTCGATCTACACGCGTGTTGATTTTTTTTAACGCTTACGGCGTTTATGTAGGCGACGATAACGCCATTTATCCCAGGCCGGCCCGATCTCGTTAATGGGAGAAGAAGCGTCGTTGGAATCGCAGGAATTTAAAAAATATATATATAGATTTAGGGTTTAGGGTGTATTTTTTTCTGCAACCGGAGAGAGAAAGAAAATCTCATTTTCTTTTGAAAACCATGAAGGTGGAGAAGCAATTTGGTTATGGCGAGAAAATAGGCGAGGATGTATTAAATAAAATTCGGTAATTTTCTCGGCCGTTGTATCATAATTTTTGGTTTGTTAGTGTTATTGAAATTCTTTTATTTAGTGTATACTTACATCTTTGGAGTTCTTTGCAAGAGAACTTTGCTTGTTTTAAAGGATTTTTGCATCAGTACTCTATGTACTCTCATGAGAGTACAAATAATTTTCTGAATATATTTTCAGTTTATTTTGCCTGGATAGAGAGAATATGGTTATTACATTTCATTAAACAATTTTTTCTTTGGCATTTGGAGGAAATATGTTATTCTGATCAAAACAATTTGTGTTTGATTGTTTTTTAGTGTTATTTTGCATCACTCTATTGAGTATATATAATTTTGGACATTTTCGAATTTCTTGTGATTGTTGAGATTATTTTCATTACATATTTTCTATCTCCTTGAGTCTGAAGTATTTTGATCATTTTTTCTTGTTTCTTTGGCTGTTTGGAAGAAATATGTTCATTAAAAGCACAATTTATTTGGTTGATTTGTTAGTGTTTTCTGCATTACTCTTTGTACTCTTAAAACAAATGATTTTCATTTTTTTAGTTTCTTTGGCTTGTTGAGATTAAGTTGCATTGTTGGAAGCAATTTGTATTTGTTTGGATAGTTTGAGGATTTTTTATATGTACTCTCTTCTCATGAGTACAAATAATTTCTTAATATTTTTTGCGGTTTATTTGGCTTTGTTTAGGAAATATGTTCATTACAATCATTAGTAGTAGTTTTGTAGGGTGACTTGGTTGGTTTTTATGATTGATTTGCATTTGTATTGTCATTTATTGACTTTTCATTTTGAAGTTTACCATGTCTGAGAAAAAGATAACTTCGAGATGTAGTCTCCGCTCTACTGTTTGATAATATTACACTCTTTAATGAAGTCATTGACATTTTCTGAATTCATCTACATCAATCATTATCTCCAAATTCAGACTGATTCTATTACCTCAATCGTATTATTGTGATATGAAAGCACTTTCTTTGGGTGGGCGGTGCATTCCTTTCACACAGATGAAGTTCTGATAATAGGGATGCCAAATAGGGAGAAGGTCTTATGACATAGAATGTCTTTATCTGTGAAAGCACTTAGGTGAAACCCAAAAGAGCATCTTGAAAGAAAAAAATACAAAACAAAAGAAGCTACTTACGAGAAGGCTCACTTTATGTACTTTCTATCTCTGTACTCACTTTTCTCTTCTCTCTCTGTCTTCTACTCTTCTCTCATGGTAACTTGATATATCTTGTTTATGTTTCATCGGTAATTTTTCTCAACCGTTGTATCGCAATTTTTTTTACGATTTGTTAGTGTTATTCCTTGAAATTCTTTTATTTAGAGTATATTTTCTACATTGTTTGGAGTTCAAGAGGACTTTCTTGTTTTGAGGATCTGCTTTGCATGGGTATACTCTCTGTAATCTCATGAGAGTACTGACCAATTTCATATTATTTTTCATGAGTTCCTTACATTTCATTAGAAGCAACTTGGAGGCTATTTAGGTTAGTTTTTAGGAGAGTTTTGTATGTGTACTCTTTGTACTCTTCTGAGTATAGACAAAGTATTTTCATTTTTCGTTTATGAGAATGTTTGGAGGAAATATCTTCATTACAAATCCATTAGAACAATTTGGAGTTTGTTGGTTGCTTCTTTATTTTTGCATCTCTTATGTACTCTCGTGAAGTCTGAGCATTTGTCATTTTTCTTTCTTTGACTGTTTGGAGGAAATATGTTCATTTGTCAATAGAATAATTTGGAAAATTTGTTTGGTTAGTTTTTTAGTATTATTTTATATTTGTACTCTCTGTACTCTCTTGAGAGTATAAATAATTTTGTGGACATGTTTTCCAGTTTCTTTGGCTTAATTGTTTAGATTATGTTCATCATTCATTTTTGGTGGTATTTGGATGGTTTCAGAGATTTTTGCATCTCTCGAACATTTTGGTCATTTTTTCGCTTTCTTTGGCCTCTTTGGAGAATATATGTTCATTACAATCCGAATAATTTGGGTATTTGGTTGGTTTTTTAGTGTTATTTTGCATCTGTACTCTCAAGAGAGTACAAATGATTTTGTGGATATTTTTTTCCAGTTTCTTTGGTCTGCTTGTTCATATTATGTTCATTACATTAGAGCAATTTGGTGGTTGTTTGGATGGTTTTAGGATTTTTCATTACTCTGTACTCTCAATATTTAGCTCATTTCTTTCACTTTCTTTGGCGGTTTGGAGGGAATATGTTTATTTGTGGAATTTATTTTACATGTCACATTTATGTGGGTCAGGCGGTGAATCGGTCAATGAGCGGTCTGATAGAAGTGATGATTAATGATCCAAATTTGGAGACTCCTTGGCATGTTTAGAATGAAAGCGGAGGCATATGCATTGTATCTTGTGACTACACATCAAGCTTTAGTGTTGGAAGGACCATACTAGTTATTGTCGAAATTGAAATCAAAAGATTTTTATGTGCAAAAGCGGTCGGAAGAAATTTCGTCTAGCGCTTAGCAAAATTCTAAAGCGTCTGAGCTTATCCGTGATTAGATTCTCTGACAGAGGCGAATGGTTAAAAAATATATAGAAAGTCATAATCATTCATTGGCAAAACTGTGACTACACTTCTCGGATCACGCATCATTAGCGATGAAAAGGCTTTGTTGAAGACAATGATAGAGGCGAAATTAGAGCAATTGATGCATTATTATCTAAGTGAGGAAGTTGGCGTAGAATATTAGATTCACAAAAAGAGATGCTTTCAATTTTATTGAAGAGAAAAGATCGAGGATTGAATGGTAATGCATTAATCATTGTTGAAGAAAAGCGTGATGAGGATGTTTGTGAGATCAAGTTAATGAGTCATTACTTAGTAAGTTTTTTTTGGAGCAATGACGTATACATGATAGAATATGACTATTTTGGTGATGTGATAATTTTGTTATATCGACTCAATAAATATAATCTTGTTTGTGCCCCTCTTGTTGGAGTGAATCATCACGGCAAAATGTGTTATTTGGGTAGCCTTTTATCATAAGTGATGATTGAGTCATTCTCGTATTCGGACATTTCTTGGTTGATGAGTGGCAATCAACATATTCATTCAAGATCAGCTATGGTGAGAGCTATCGATGTATTACCGCATACTGTCATAGGTTGTCTTAATGACATATTTGAAGAAAGCTCCTTTCAAGGTTCCTTCTTTAATAGTAATAAGAGGGTCTGAGGGCTATTTTATGCATACATGAGCAAATGTGACTCGGAGGAAGAGTTTGAAGAAGCTTGCATGCTAGAAGAAGGCAATTTGCATGATCATGCTTGGTTGTCAGCTTTATAAAATTAGATCCAAGTGGTTACTTTCAAGAAAGACTCATTGCATGGGCATCTTGTCATGACAATTGAGTCAATGAACAACGTATGTCATGAAATCTCTAAACCAACAAGTTCTCAGATTGTTTCTTGGGGTTGGAGAAGGTTATGGAGCAATGAATGAACATGAAGACTTCAAGTGTAGCCGGTCATGTTATTCGTTGTTACCAGTCAATTAAAACAAGCTGTATGTTTTATAAGAAAGCTTTATCTATGTTTGAGGAAAATTTTTTTTTCATGGAGTTGGAGGCTATCGATAGCGTTGAGATAATGACCCATGGAGTATTTGGTGAGAAACTTAGAATAAAATTCATCAAAAACATGGGTACATTTGATGACTACCCAGATGTAACTTGTACTTGTAAGAAATTTGAAATGATGGGATTACTTTGTGCCCATTGTATCGAGTTCTTAGTCGAAGATGTAGTCGCATTCGGATAAGTATCTTCATGCGATTATTCTGAGCAAAAGGGATATTTACATCGATAGTGCATATAGAAAATTAAGAATTATGGAAGGCACAGATGGAAATGCTACTGACATTGTTTTTCGGAACCACATTAGTCGATATGCATATCAAATAAACGTTAGGGCACACGGTAATAATAGAGCTGAGGACTATATGCTTCAATCCTTAAAAAAATTATACGACGATGTCAACTCTATAATAAGTGGAAATTCTCTTCCGGTGACATAAGAAGAAGAATTCAACCACGATAAGGAAAAGACATCTTAAAGGATCCGGTTAAGCAATGTCCAAAGGGTGTTTCAACGCGAGCTTAAGGGATATTGGGAGAGATCCAAGAAAGCAAGAGTAATTCCTATTTGCTCTTAATTTTTAGTATTTAAAATATTGATCTTAATCTTCAAACCATCTATTTTTGTTGTTACGAAATCAAGTACAAATTGATAGTGTGAGCGTGTTTCATCACCCATTGCAACACTTTCTCACATTTATGCAGTGTTTTTTTTTTGAGTACGCGTAGATATCATCGATCTTTGTAAAATCATTAGCGATCGATGTTACGAGAATTCAACTCGAGCTCAACAATCTGTCGGTTGAAGGGTACACTAAGTTGATGATGAATATTATTACAATAAAACATTTCAATGCATAATATCATTTAGTTATGTGTTCTTAGTGCAATCATTTTGCAATGCTTTAGAGTCTCAAGCTAGCTTTCTTTTACTTAAGCACACGCCAGTCTACTTCTGGATTGGTTAGGCTGAGTTGCGACATTAGGATGACTTTTTTTCTGGTCGCGTGCAATCATTTCTTCGTTAGGATGACTTTCTTCTTGTGAGCATCTTTATTCTTAAATGTACTATTATTATAAAATTTATCTATTTATCTTGAAAATAAATTAATTTACTATGATATTTGATGACTAGATTTCTTAATCAATGCATTATATACTCGTATTCTATTTAAGTCAATATTTCAAAGCATCTTCAACTTAATAGTTCTTGACATAATAATCTCATATTTCGGTTTTATTTAGGGTTTATTAATATTGGTCTTTTTTGAAGAAACTTCGATTCATGTCATAATCAAACATTTGTTGAATACACTTAGTCTATCATATTTGAGTTTATTGTATTGTTTAGTAATTAAGTTTATTGTATTGTTTAGTAATTTCTCAGTGATTACGCCCTACGCCCATTGTGGAGTACAATTTACTAGATGAATCGACTCTCACCAAGAACTTACATCCTCCAAACAGCCAAAGAAAGTGAAAAAAATTCTCAAAATGCTTTCGTACTTAAGAGTCTGAGTACATAAGTAGAGAGGTACATAACTTGCTTGAAATGGAAGGTCAAATGGACTTTATTATATTTATTTTATGCTTGATTTTTTTCTCACTACGCCGTTTGTTGCTCTTAAAGTAGTAGTGCATAGAGTTTACCCCCTATTAAGGACTTTGTAATCCTTAGGTGTGTCAATAAAATTTCTCATATTTTACCAAATTGCAGTTTCTGATTGATGAGTTTACTTTGTTTACAAGGATGAGCTGTTTTCATTGCAGACATTACATAGTTTGATATGTACTTTATAAAGTACTTATGAAATGATTTTTATTGCATGTATTACAATTTTTGATAAGCCTGTATGTTCCTATCAACAAGTTTAGTAGAAGCCGAAGAAAAAAAATATATGATGAAGATGATATTAGTAATGATGGTATTAGTTTAATAATTATTTATAAATTTATCAATGATATTAATTTAATTCATATGATACTTTCAGTTATTACATTCAACAACAACAACAACAACAACAAGCCTTAATCCCACTAAGTGGGGTCGGCTACATGAATCCTTCGCCTCCATTGTGTCCTATTATGTGTCAAATTCTCATTTAATTCAAGTATACTAAGATTATTTTTATACATCTTAACCAAGTCTTTTTAGGTCTACCTCATCTTTCTTAACATAAGGTAAATCTAATGCATCTCTCTCTGTCGGACGATGACGCTTTATGTGGCCAAACCATCTAGGTGGTATCCACTAATCTTATCTACTTCTTAGAAATTTCTTTGCAACTTTTTCCCAGAACATACTCATTTTGCATTACATCTCTAAGAGTAAAGCCACTCATCCACACTATCCTCATCTAACACTTAACCAGTCTTATGCTTCTCTTTTATTGTACGCACCATATGTAATACTAATTAGTTTCTTAATTTATTCTAATTATTGTTTAAGCTAATTAACCATTCTTGTATTGGAGCAAATCCACTTTATGCATCGGGATTAAAACCTTCGGCATTATGGAGATCGACCCGTTCCCTATTTCATTTCCTTCCTCGGCAATTCCTTCATTTCGAGTTAGATCTCGCTTTCCGTTCCCTCGCCCGGACCGCCACGCAGAAGCCGGCTCTTGCCTTCCGACGGCCGATGAATTGTCACCTCCGTGGTGCATTGCGCCGTTCGAGCATCGCCTTCCAGTCACGCTTTTCGGTGTAACCCGTATGGCCTTCGTCGCTTAGCAGGAGCGCCCGTCAGGTGAGGTAAGACGCGCAGTTGGGAAATCCGGTAAGCTTCGGTTTGAAATCCGTGAACCGTCGGCTCGGCTCGTGAACCGATTCGGTTGGGATTCTATTCTGGCCGTCGGAAAACTTAAGGAATTTTGTAAGTTCTTAATTTCTTTCCTTATCCCTTTTTCTTTCGGTATGACCTTCCTTGTTGGAATGATTGTGATTAATTCGAAATCGATCTTGCTGCTAGGTGAGTTCGAGAATTGAATGGGGATTTAGGATTGATGTTTGTTAATTTTAGTTTGTTGATTGAAGTAGGTAATTAATATTGGTGTTGAGTCGTACTCGGTAAAACATGAGGAGATATCAATTTCAGGTAAGATTGATGTAATTATGAGTTTCATTTATGAGTTGCATGTATTAGACGTATTTAGAAGAGTTATTTCATTATAGGTTGTGTCGAGGAGGAATCGAGGAGCATCATGACAGACGGTGAGAGGTGAGACATAATGTAAATTCAGTTTATTCTTATGTATGCCCTTTACCACTTTGTATAAATTGTACGAATGACATATAGATATTTCTGTCATATTGTATGTAAATGCAAATGTTTATTACTTGACCTAGTATAGATTACTGATTTATAATGATTATAAGACAGTTAGTTCATAGCATATGATTTCATTGGGCATATAGAAATGTTTGAAAACATGTTAAATGCAGTAATGTGATAAACAGGGAAATGTCAGGAAAATTGTGATAGGAAGGCTATACGACAGGAATCTGCTCAGATAGGTAAAAGTTCTGACGAGATGAGCCGTGATTAGGGGATCTTAGTATCCCCGACTCTGGCATTTTGAGGTTGGGTTTTAGTTTGTGGTGTCGGACATTAGGTATGTAGAGTATGGTTCACTTGCACTTTTAGGGGTAGGGTGACCCTTATGAATGAAAGTCAAAACTGCAATTATAAATGACATTTAGAAAATGATTTGATATAGAGCGAAGCGAAAATTGAAATGATTTAATGAAAATTATTGCTCGACATTGATCTGATTATGTATAAGCATATTATTAGTTATATTGCTACATTTATAGCCTACATCATTGTTGATTCTGATATTACATTCTTTTATGATGCTGTTTACTTTTCTGATTACCGACTTTGTAAATTTTCATGTACATGCCGCGATTGTTTCTGTCTTTATCTTGAGCTTATTTTAGCATTCTTGTCTCACTAAGCTTATTTTAGCATTCTGTTATATTGCTACATCTAGTTTTCTGGGCTTAGCAGGTTATTACAGGAAGTTTGTCAAGAGATTTTCTCATATTGTAATGCCTACATCAATTTATTGAGAAAGGATATCAAATTCCAATGGACTGAATGTGGCGAGTTTTCAAGAATTGAAAAAGCATTTGACCCTTGCAGTTTTAGTTATTCCATCGAGGGATTCAAATATTTAGTGATGCTCTTTAAAGGTTTGGGTTGTGTCTTAATGCAAAATAGGAAAGTAATTGCTTATGCTTGAGACAATTAAAAGTCTCAGAAATTATCCGTCGTGATCTAGAGTTAGAGTTTTGCTCTTAAAATTTGGAGACATTACTTGTATGGGTGAAATGCGAAATTTTTCTTGATCGAGTCTTAAATATATCTTTACACAAAAGAATCTAAGACGAAGGTGGCTTGAGTTTATTAAAGATTATGATTTAGATATTGTGTAAGCAGCTAATGTAGTGGGATGCATTAAAGTCCATGGGAAATGCCGGTTGGTTATTACTCGAAGTCGAGTTGATTAGAATTAGAGCTCTGTGGAAGTTAGAAAATTCGGTGATCTTGGGCATTTATCTCGATTGATGTGCAATCAACTTTATTTGATAGAATCAAGCTACGAAGCGGATCGTGGATATCGAAATTTATTGAACAAATCCGTAGCGAGAATTTTCTTGTAGATGTAGAGGGTATTATCAGGAAGAATTCACTTATGATGTGATCGCGGTGTTGAGACAGAGAAATTTTACGGGAGGCTCATCGAGGGATATCTTTCATCGGGTAGTTCAAAATGTATAAAGATTTAAAAGCATTTTGGTGGTGGGTATGAAGAAAGACATAGGCGAATATGTCTCAAATATCAACTTGTGATTGTTAAAGGCGAGCATCAAAGACCCGGTGGATTATTACGTCATTATCTGGAGTGGAAGTGGGAAGAAATTGCTATGGATTTTGTTATGGGATTTCTCGATCTAGCAAGGTTGATAGTATATGGGTGTTGTGGATAGATTGACCAAGTCGACTCATTTCTTACCCATGAAGCAGGATTGATTGATAAATTGTCCAGATTATATGTTAAAGAAATTGTAAGACTTCATGGTGTACCAAAGTGATCGTCTCTGACAGAGATGGTAGATTTACTTCCAGATTATGGAAAGGAATTCAGAGAGGCTTGGGCAGTTACACTGTCTTTTTCATCCGATGGAATGAGAAGAACAATTCAAGTCTAGAAGATTTGTTGAGGGGTATGTGTTTTAGATTTTGGAGGTAGCTTGGGAAGATCATATTATGATCGAGTTTGCTTCAATAATAAACTAATCTAGTATTCAAATGGCTCGTATGAAGCATTGTATGGTGAAAGTGTAGAACTCCATTAAGTTGGGTGAAGTGGGAGAAAGATAATTGTTAGGTCGAGTTGGTTGATCAAATATAGAAAATCAGATTAATCGAGATAGATTGAAAAGCTTTCGGGATCGTCTGAAGTATTACGACTTAAAACATAGAATTTCAAGTTGGAGAATTTGTATTTTGAAAGTCAAACCAATGAAAGGAATTAGTAGATTTGGTGGAGGTAATTGAGCCCATACATAGGACCTTTTGAAATCATTGAAAGGATGACAATATCTTACGGACTTGCCTTACGTTGAATTGGCGAGACATTCACGTCTTTCACATTTCAATGTTGAGAAAATGGATCCTGAATCTGAGCGAAGATTCCATATACAAGTTTGAAATCTGATTTGACTTATGCATTGGAGGAAAAGATTTTAGAATTTGATGTGAAGAGATTGCGAAATAGACAAATTTTTATGTTAAAATTAAATGGAAGCCTGAGACCAATCAAAGGGGAGGTTGAACAAGAGATGAGGAAGTTTCCCTTCATGTTTGAATGATTGAGGAAGAAATTTGAGGACAAAATTTTTTGTTTAAGAGGGAAAATTGTAATACATTAGTTTCTTAATTTATTCTAATTATTATTTAAACTAATTAACTTCTTGTAGCAAATCCACTTTTGCGGATTAAAAGCCTTCGACCCGCGTATGGTGGATCGACCCGTTCCCATTTCCTTCCTACTGCGGCCTCACGCTTCCTTCGCATGAGTTCATCTCCTTTCCGTTCCACCGGCCCGGCGGGCCAGCTCCGTGACCGAGCGCCGCTCTTGCCTTCGGCTTACCCGGTGGTGTCTTCATCCGGTGCGCGTTTCCGTACGCCCACGTGGCACTTCGGTGTAAACGTATGGCCGTCATCCGGAGCGTAGCGGTCAGTGAGGCCACCGGGTTGGAAATCCAAAAAGCTCGGTTTGGAAATCAGGTGGTCGGCTCGGTTAGGATTCATTCTGGCCGTCGGAAAACTTAGAATTTTGTAAGTTGCTAATTTATTTTCTATCCCTTTTCTTTTTGCGGCCTTCGGTGTTGGAATCTCGTGATTGGGAGTTCAATCGATCTTTGTTCTTGGGAGTTGAATTGAATGGGGATTTAGGATTGGCGGTGTTTGCTAATTTTAGTTTGTTGATTGAAGCGGTAATTAATATTGGGAGTCATTACTCAGGTAAAACTTATGAGGAGATATCAATTTCAGGTAAGATTGATGTAATTGTGAGTTTCATTTATGAGTTGCATGTATTAGACGTATTTAGAAGAGTTATTTCATTATAGGTTGTGTACTCGAGGAGGAATCGAGGAGCACATCCGATCTTGACAGGCGAGGTGAGACATAATTCTTAATGTAAATTCGGTTTATTCTTATGTATGCCTTTGTTTCTACCACTTTGTATAAAATGAATGTGATATATAGATATTTACGTCATATTGTATGTAAATGCAAATGTTTATTACTAGTATAGATTCTGATTTATAATGATTATAAGGCAGTTAGTTTATGCATATGATTTCATTGGGCATATAGAAATGTTTGAAAATATGTTAAATCGATAATGTGATAAAAGCGAGAAATGTCGGAAAATTGTGATGATAGGAAGGCTATATTCTGAGGAATCTGCCTTGAGATAGGCAAAAGTTCGGAGATGGCCGTGATTAGGGGATCTTAGTATCCCAGAACTCACATTTGAGGTTGGGTCGTTAAATGTCCAAGTTGGTGTCGGTATTAGGTATGTATGTAAGTATGGTTCAGCCACTTACCTTGACTTTAGTAAAGAGGCGGGTGACCTTATGAATGAAAGTCAAAACTGATTATAAATGACATTTTAGAAAATGATTTGATATAGCGAAGCGAAATGATTTAATGAAAATTATTGCTCCTTGACATTGATCTGATTATACACTGTATTACGTATATTATTGTTATATTTACATTTTACCTTTTCTGACATATTGTTGATTCTGATGTTACATTCTCTTGATCTGAGTTTACTGATTTACTTTGTAAATTTTCATGTATATGCGATTGTTCTCTTTTGTCTTGAGCTTATTTTAGCATTCTTGTCTCTAAACTTTTAGCTTATGATCTTTGATAATTCGGGAAAAAAGAGGGTAGAAGCTAGTCTTTTTTTGAATTGTATAGTTTTGGGAAGCTTAAAGGCTTTTTTTTGGATCGTCTAAATTAAATGTCTTTAGTTCTTTCTGTATTTATTTTCAAACTTAAAGATTTCATGCTTCGGTATTTGTGATATGAATTAAGTTAAGTAGTATATGAATTGCAAATAGTTTAGTGATGATTTGATTAGATACACCTTTCCTTTCTCGCCCGTGCAA